>JACEFZ010028451.1:0-440000 GCA_014155875.1 Cepaea nemoralis
TCAACCATTTAAGTGAAGTGCAAAAAGTTAATAAACTATTTGAATCTCAAAAATGTTGATGAAAGTAAATACTGACGACTCATTTTGCTATCTCACTCAATTGGTAAAATATAAATTAAAAATTAATAAAAGACTATATGGCACCAACTGTAAAGCTGACTTGTTCACTTGCACTATAGAGAGCTATTTGGCTCCTAGCCATACCTAGGATACCAATCGAATCAAAAATTGATGGTTCTAAAAACAAAGGACTGTTAACAGAAAATGAAGAGAACAACTTAGAAAGTCAGATGTAAAGATTGTCTATTCTCATATTCAATCAACTGAGCAGAGGACTTCTTGAAAATTGAGATGTATGAAAATATATTCATTCTTTTCTATATTAACAACATACTCTCAGCCAGTAAAGGACATACCTAAATATTGTCAAGTAGTAATATTAAATTTTAAGGGCTACTGTTAATAGTGTGCGCGGAAGCAGATATATAGTTAAACAATTAAATAAGTTTGGTTGACTGGACACAAAACAGAACACTGAAGCTGAGTGAAGTTTAAATGAGGGCACAATGTAAAGATGTGCTCAGGTAACAGTCCATTCTGTGAGCTCTTGAATATGCTGATGTCGTCGCATGTTGATACTACCCATTCAAATGCTGATGCCGAAAGAGTTTCAGCTTACTCGTAGATATACAAATGTAAATAAGAAACAGGATGAACTTGACCTCGTAACTGCTACTCTTGACAATCAGATTGGCTATGAGAGCAGGAAAATGCCGTGATTTTCAATCGGATCAGCTCCTGATCGTGTATTAAAAGGAAACTGAACAGCTAAACTAAAGCAGACCAGAGTCATTTGGAATCTGAAGCTTCAACTTCATCATCCAAAACTAAGTGCCTCTTGTGAGAGTGCATCATCACTGACAGAGGAGGATATGATTCTGTATAGATAAGTCACATCATTTGTTTTTTTAAATGCCTGCATATCGTACAGGACGTTGCAGTCAACATCAGAATAAATCTTCAGCTTCTGTGATGTGTACCTAGGCAACAAGATTATGCTCAGTAGTTTGCGATTGCTTTCTGAGCGACAGTTCACTATACCCTTAAATTACCAGCGCACGGCTCGAACCGCTGCGGTTCGGGTGCAGCTTGCGCTGCAGCTGCGTTACTCACGAGAATATACGCTACTTCGCGCGACAGCCGGTCCTGTAAACTCTTCGCCAGGGCGGCGGCAGTCAAATCAATACATATGTATGCTACTTCTCAATCTGGATATTTTTCCTAGTACTTTCCAACGAATCTAGATATTTATGGATGTTTGTTTGGACCATTTCTAGATACTTTTGGTCAAAAAAGTGGCAACCCTGGGTGTCCCTTTGATATGCTATGGCGTCCTTACGGTGGTTGAGGGTCAGTCGTGCCTAGCTATGCTTTTAGACAATAGACACCCGCTGCTACTTTTTAACTCTAATCCTGCTATTATGTTATTTCTGTTAATAGGATGCTAACCATCTTTATTTACTTATATTAGTAAGTTTTCTCTTTCTAGTCCCCTAGAGCTCTGGCAGCTTTCGTCGGCACATAAACAACAGACACTGATACAAGTGCACAAACAATATACAAAAGTTACTTTGATGTGTATCAATCATCAGAATTGACCAAAAGATGAAACACTCATAGGATCGAATTGAGAACCACACTGTTCTGTTTGGAGCGTGAACGTCGGAATCGCGGCTAGATTTTGGGAAAGGTCGTTGCTGGACAGACTGGAGTACGTTGGTCTACTAGCTCATGGATGAAGATGGAGGTGGCTGCGATCACTGAGGCTTTGAGATGGCAGAGATATCTGAGGCTTTGAGGTGGCAGCGATATCTGAGGCTTTGAAGTGGCAGAGATATCTGAGGCTTTGAGAGTGGCAGAGATCACTGAGACTTTGAGGTGACTAGCTAATACTTGAGTAACCAGAACAATCATAGTGTTCGATTTTCAATCCGTTTTGCCTAAAGTTTAAAACAGACATCGGTAGCTATCGAACATAGACACTTTTTTCGGTCTTGCTTCATGATGATGATGATGATGATGATGATGATGATGATGATGCTTCTGCTGCTGCTGCTGCTTATGATGATGATGATGATGATGATGATGATGATGATGACGATGGCGATGACGATGATGATGATGATATTCAAAATAAACAGTTGCAATGTTACAGTTGTAGTGCTAGCTTAACCAGGCAAATAAGTCTATCAACATCTGTCCAAAGGGATGTAAAGTCGCTGATTCTACATTCACATTGGGCATTTTTGGACTAAAGAAAGAAGGATCCACGAAAGTTGATGCTGTGCCTAGTCTCCTCTTCACTTTCACTATGGACATCCTTAAGTGTGGCGGTTTGGCGGGTGGGGTGTGAAGATGGGTGGGGCGTGGAGGCGGGTGAAGATTGGCGGGTGAAGATATATGGAAAATAATCCTCAAATCTTAATAGCCACTGAATAAGAAACATGAACTGGCTCAAAAAGATTGTCTAGGGGTATAGATGAAAGAATAAACTGATGTTTCCTAACAGAGGCCAATAGTGCACTGGAAGCTTACCGAGCTTCTAGAGGAGCGCTCTCACTCTTTATAAACAGAGGGTCCATGTGTTTTTCCAGCCCACAGCAAGCTCCATAGTAATGTTGTCCCTGGACTAATTTTATCAATGGGAACACACGGGAAAAAACTAACACCAACTAACAAGTTTTCAACAAACAATATTTTATTAAGATAACCTTGGAAAGGAAGAAAATATATGCAGGATCATAGAATATGGCATAATCAAACACTGACCCCCCCCCCCCCCCCCAAATGAATAAAAGCATCTTATTAAACACTATATCAATTAGTCTAATTAATTAATTCATCATAGGTTGTTGTGATGAAGGAATGAAATAACCACCCTCCTCGGTCCACCTGAAATGCTAAAGGTTTTATTGTTCTCACGAAAAGAGTTCATGGTTCAACAGGAACACCGTTAATGTCCATGAGTAAATTAAACCACGTCGTCCATTGTTTTGTCTTAATACACAGAAGGTGTGAAAGTTCATAACCAATAACAAAGGGGTGCGAAAGTTCCTTTTAGTATGGGAGTACGAATGTCCATCCTTTACACACAGGGGGAGTGAATGATTCCAACTAATAACACAGGGGGTGTGAAAGTCCATAAGCCTGCAGGTGTTGGCACGGGGGGGGGGGGGACATTAAGTGGTAATAAAGGAGACCCAGCGACGTTTATCCTGCAAGTGTTGCACGAGGGTGGGGGGGGGGGGGGGTGACATGAAGTGGTAATAAAGGAGGCCTAGCGGCGTTTATCCTGCTGGGGTTGATGTTCGGACAATGGAGAGGCCAGTGGTGGTTAAGGGGGAATCACTCTTCCTGTACTGGAAAAGCATCTTCTCCTCCTGCCCTAAGAAAAATGACCCTCCTATTGAAAGTTGTCATTTATCAAAATGTCCCATCTTCATTTTATACAAAGACCATGTCTGCTCAAGGAAGACAACCACGGTGCCCTGCAGAAAATGTGTGCCAACAATATAGCTATACTCATTTAAACAGGGATGGGGGGGGGGGGGGGGGGTAAGAAAAAAAAAAAAAAGAGAGAGAGAGAGAGGAGAGAGAGAGAGAGAGGAGAGAGAGAGAGAGAGAGAGGAGAGAGAGAGAGAGAGAGAATGTGATGTGATTCTGACGCAAGGCTAGCCTACCGGGATGTGACTAAGTTATTATCCCCCAGTTTATCAAGCCCCACAAGGGAGACAACATATTAAATATCTTGCTTACCGGCATGTGACCGAGTCATTATCCCCCAGGTTATCAAGCCTCACAAGGGAGACAACACATTAAATATTTTGCCTACCTGCATGTGATTAAGTCATTATCCCCCAGTTTATCAAGCCACAAAAGGGAGACAACACATTAAATATCTTGACTACCTGCCTGTGAATAAGTCATTATCCCCCCAAGTTTATCAAGCAGCACAAGGGAGACAACACATTAAATATCTTGCCTACTGGCATGTGACTGTCACTGTAATCTTTCACGCCTCCAAGGCCCATGAACCGAGGTGGAGAGCATCCCTTCGAGAGTGCAGGGTAGCTGCTATCCAATTCACCCCCAGTGACTAGCACCCCTCTCCTAAATAGTGCATTAAGAGATAATATCTGAATCTGTTACATGCGACCTCGAGATTTAATGCCGGGCCACTGTCATGTCTAATCTGGAACCCCTCATAAAAATCAATAGCAAATATTGTTGCGTGTGACCAGGTGTCTTTCACTGGCCTGTAACTTCCCATTTTCTTGAGAGTAGCTTTTCCATTTCCAAGTATTCCTGCAACTTAACGGCAACTATCTTTTTAATTATCGCTGTCACGACTGTGCGTATAGATTCTCAGGAATCCCTACTTCGCACCGCACGAAATAACAACTCGTGACTTGCGAAAGGAATGCAATATTAGAGCCACATTTGAAGGCTCTACGAGCGTTATACTTCATCATCATTATACAACATGAATGCATTGAGTGATAGAAATGATGCTAGTATTCACAATCTAAATTAACAGCCCTATTTTCCTATTGCTAGAAACTATAGCATTTGTCAAGGATACGTCTGCTCTCTACCGTCTCCAGCGGTCTGTCCACACGCTACACATCCGTGGACAAGCACGGGACACTTCTCCGTGCAGTAGCTATATTGCGTCATGGTCTCGCAAGACGCTGGCTGTGAGTTAGAGTAACCGGGCATTTCACGGTTACTCACAAGACAAGTTCCCAATGGCTTGGGAAAGCCCCGCTCAGTGTACGCATTGGCCCCTGGTCTGACACAAATGTTCTCCTTGTGGGCTATTTATAGTGCTTGTGTCTCTCCTGTCTGGTGCTCCCTACTATACTATGTTAACTCCTATCGCCTCTGTAAGCTATTAGATCTTGACAATCGCATTGTGTGTTTCACAAGGTGATAATCCTGTGGTAATTGAGTTAAATGGTATGACAGAATTACCACCAGCTCATGTGGAGAACTAAACAAATCCCAGTGAACCAAAAGGTGAAGAAAAGCCCCTAGTGCCGGATAGGACAAAAACTGAGAGAACCTGAGGACAATATAACTATAGTCTGTTTACTTTTGTCTGCCCCAATATAAAATTCCATATCTCAGTAACCAACTAAGGGAAAATGATGAGATTTAGCATATAACCTTATCATTATGTTCACCCAACGAAAAAACTTTTGTTCTGGAGATTGTACAGCAGATTTCATAGTTTGTTTATATGCGGTATCTAATTTACGGGTCAGAGATGAAGTGCGCATTATTAAATGTATTACGCCTTCAAACGGAAACATTAGCGTTGAATGGTTAATTTTCTCTTGGGAGATGGGATTGGCCTTATGACAAGAGCCTCGCGTAGTGGAACGGGGCATTATTGTAAACCAAGTTTGTTAGTGAGAAATCACTATTTTTTCACCAAAACATCAAAGAAATGTCGCCGCTTTCCATGATGTAAGTTGCTTTTGGACCTATCAAAGACATATTCCTTGGATGGGGGTAAATATAAGACGGTAGGACAAATTTCATAATGATGCAACAGACAGTTTTCAAAATAACTGATCATGGGAAGACATTCATTTCAGGACAGACTATAGCACTCTCTTATCTGGAACCCATAAGGCAAACTAAATGGGGGGAGGGGGATGGCGCACAAGCACACGGAGAAGATAATTAGAGTTAGAAGTGAATAATTAATATTGGGAGGACATGGCGGGAACTGCAGGCGATAGCAAGAGATAAGTTGGCTTGGCGTAGTTTGATTGAGAGCCTATGCCTTAATGGGGGATAAAAGGCAGAAGAAGAAGAATGTCTGCATCTGTGGATATCAGCCTTTACAAATGTTTCTTTATCTTACCACACAAAAAAACCAGGCGAATTTGGATGCCAAGGGGAAACCAACAGTTTATATTGAAGATAGAAGCTGTGCTATGGAGTAAGAATTATGTGAAGATGGGGGATGTGCCTATGATTTCTTGATCTTTCCTTATCTTTGTTTAGTCAAATCAATACATGTGATTTAATTCTTTTCCTATTTCAACAACCGCAAATATTCCCCAGCAGTTGATATTTGTGATGTCAATGTAGTTTCCCAGATGGTGGCCACATTGAACACTGTTCTGTTGCTATAGACTATAGAAATACACCTTGGGAAGGCATAGCGACGAGGACGAGAACTGGTTATCCCACTCATATGACGATATGGCCAATAATATTTAATAAAGGCCCAAGACTACACACTCTAACCTCTGCATCTGATATGGGGCTATCTATACTTTCTATAGATCAGCATACATAGAAACAAAGGAAAGAAGTGCGGATTACAGGATACATCAAACAATGCAAATTGACAACAATAGCATTAGTGGCCACAAGGGGTTTTTAACTCTCCTCCATACAACGACAGCTGCATACTGAAGGACACGCGTTACTTAGAAGCCCGGCCAAGAAGAACGTTAGAATCGCTGAACGACGGTTCAACAATAGACATTTTAAAATAGCAACAAAGACAGCGGACAATAACCACAATGTGTAGTCTATTACATAACGGACTATTGAGCACAAGATTATTATTTTCATAAGTTCTCATATGCAGTCATGGTTCTTATACACGTGAAGAGAAACTTGGTACTTAAAGCTGCACCATGTACTGCTTGCTGAAGTATGTTTCACTTATTACTTAGTATACGAACGGAAGTTACCTGCCTCCGGGGGTAGGGACTTGTGATATAATCTAGCAGTAGAGATTCCACAAATGAATCATTCTGTCGAGGTGATGTTAGTGAAAAATGTCAACTATCATGAACCATGCATGTAAGTACTACTACTAGTATGTTTCGTGTATTGTCTGTATAAGAATATAGTTCTTTATTCGTTAATTATTATTATTAAGACAGACCTTTTTGTAATAAATCAGGATCAATCTTCTCTAGATTCCAGACCGTGCATGTTAACATTGTTATTAATATTTATTTAATAATATTAATAATATTAATATTTAATATAATGATTTTGTTATATTATATATGATTAGTTTAGTGGTTAGTTATTAGGTTTAGGTTAAAACATGATAATTTTGCACACTCGCACACACATTTTAAGTGAATATTTTTAAACTGACAAATTGGCATTAGATTTGAGGCCACAATTGAATAAATAAGTTATACTTAAAAAGTCACTGTCGACTTTGGAGAGATATTATTAGATTCACAGTAGAATCTGAATTTTGCTCTTGATTTCCTTCATTTTTGGTTCATTAGTAGAATGCGCATTTTGTTGATGATTTGGTCCATTTTTATTTATAGAATTGAGTCATGTTTAATGTTGCTTTCTTCTTAGATACCAGTGGTACCATGAGAAATGTCATGTCAGTGCTCTAGACTAGACCAGTAAACAGGGAGTCATGGATGGAAATGTGTACAATTATGGTAATTACATGGTTGAAAGGCTGGTTGGTTGGTTTATGAATCTCTGGAATATTGTATGGTTACTGGCTGGTTGGTTGGTTCATAAATGTATGGAATATTGTGAGTTTTAACTCTTATATTTGCACTGTTGGTCAGGTCATCCGGGCCCTGAAAAGGGCTTGCATCTATTGGAATGAGGTCAGTGTGAAGTCTTTTCTCCCAGCCCATTACCAAAGATCATCTCAAAGGGGACTGGGTCACTTAGCGCTCATTCCCTCCAGGCTCTGACACCCATACCAAACCAGCACTGGAACTTCACATCTGTGGAGAGGCGTATTATAATGTAACCAGATCATGACTCAGCACAGCACAAATAGGACTGGCTACGAATAGGCCCAGGTGGGCGATGTTTCCTCTGCGTGTTCTAGGTATTTCATTGTCATCAGACAAGGGAGGAAATGTTCTTGGGTAATTTTGTGTTGCTGATTCCAAGAATGTAATCAGATTTTTTTCTATCAGCTCTAATTTTATAGATTGTGTGTGTGTACATCTTCCCTTTCCCTCACTCATCATTTTCTCTCTCTCTCTCTCTCTCTCTCTCTCTCTCTCTCTCTCTCTCTCTCTCTCTCTCTCTCTCTCTCTCTCTCTCTCTCTCTCTCTCTCTCTCTCTCTCTCTCTCTCTCTCTCTCTCTCTCTCTCTCTCTCCTATGTACATCAAAATAATACATGGTTATACACTAATATTTGACCTGGTTCAAATCCCTATCAGGGCAGATATGTACATTTGTCCTGGGCTCCCAAGTCAAGCCAGACTAAAATGTTTAACAGAGAATGTCTTTGAAAGTTAAGGTGGCTAGCGTGATACTGACCAGGTCACCCATAGAGTGCTCCATACAAATATTGGGTCTAGCACCATGTACCCATTGTGCCTTAAGTTGGGACAAAGGCTCCTTTCCTGTGTGTACTTACACCAACAGTAGACGTGGATATGGGATTGAAATTATGTATGTATTTATAGAGTTGAGTTAAGGACCGACATCACTGCACTCAGGACATTCCCATATGTGCTCCGTCCCCTCGTTCAACAGCCAGCGAAGGGTCATGCTACTAATTGTTCCCACCACTATCTGATTAAAAGTTCTCCTGGTCTTCCCTCTCAGTTTTGAGATTCTTCCAGAAACCCTGCCAAACCACTGCCCATTCTCTGCACTCATGACCCAGTGTTATTATTACATTGTGCCAGTCTATCATGTCTTCTGGAACTTCAACCCACTCTTTTTCACAATTGATGGTCTCTGGATCACACACCTGACGTATAGATAGTTCTGCCTGTGCCATCCAGGACCTGCCTTGTCTTAGTCTATGACCCTTGACCACATCCATGGTTTCATGCAGGGGGTGATCCCTATCTGCAGCAACCCTCAGGTACCATTTGACCTAAAGGACCCTATGCCTATCTGTCATTGTTGGTAGCACCAGGATAAGCCTCATGCATTTAATTGGTGTGTCCTTTGTTCACCCCAGGATTAACCGCATAGCAGCATTCTGTACGCACTCCAACCTTTCAAGTTGGCTCTTTGATACTGTCAGCAGCCCCAAACCCTACTCAATGACAGAAATTATTAACTGCTGAAAGAGCCTGTAAAGCATCCTCTGATCTACCCTGGTTGTTGCCTTCGCCCTCATTACATTACCAGTCTTCACCACCAAAACCTCCACATGATCAAGACAAACACGTGTCAAAGATGATACCGAAGTACTTCATTTTACTCTCTCAACTAAGAGGACATCCATTCAACATAATACCTGGGATGTCTGCCTTGATGATCCTGTTATCCAGGGAGTACAACACAACTGATGCTATGTCTGGTTTTATAAAGGATATATATATAGAACCTGTGCTTTTATACTGATGTGAGGTGTGAGCAATGAGCAGACAAGCTGAAAAACATCTGATGGCTGTAGAAATGTGGTTTCTGAGGAAAATACAAAGAATACCATTGACAGACAGAAAAACCAATGACCAAGTCCTACAAGAAACAAAAGAAAATGGCAAACTGATCAGAGAAATTAGATGTAGACAGTTACTCTTTGGTCACGTTATGAGAAGAAATAAATTGGAGAACACAGTGACAATTGGCAAAATCGAGGGAAAGAGAGCAGGGGGATGGCAGAGAAGTAAATACCTGGATGGCTTGACCATGTTGTATGGTCAAGACAAGAACACTGAGCTGATCCTCGATTCTGGTGATCGAGTCAGATGGCAAAACATGACCGCTCACGCTTACCGGCATGGCACATGATGATGATATGTATATATAAATAAGACATTAACAAGAACAAAGACCACGTTACTTAACCTAATGGCCACATTTGCAAGGCAAGATAAATATTAAACAGAAGCAAACACATCAGTGAAGCATGAAGATAGAAAAGTTCTAGCATTGAGGCCAATAAAGGAAGCAAAGAATACTTTCTCTAAAACATGCCATACTTGTGATAAAAGACAGCTAAAGGGGTGTAGCATCAGGCTGGCTGCCTCATCCTGATCAAAACTTAGCTGCAAAAGACAACCAGTAGTGAATAAGCCTACAAAGGGTTTGCCATGGTTCGTTTGAGGGCATGTTCTCAATTGGGAGATAAAAAGCAGAAGAAGAATAATCAAATCAAATATGTGAACATCAGTTGTCAATGTTATGTGGTCCAACAGATTTAAATGGTTCAGTAAAGTCGAACATGTGGATCTAAGCAGACAGGCAAAGATGGTATATTCAGAGTGTAAGACCAAGAAGGCAACCATGAAGAAGAAGGAGGAAGGTGTTGAACTAGAATTAAAAGACTCCAAAGCATCAGGGATTGAGAGGAATGGAAAAAGAAAGGACTGCTTGCAGCATCAAGCCTCACAGACTTGGGAAGCTGAAGATGAAATGAAACTTGTTAAATTTGTCTATGACTTTAGAATTTGTTTTAGATTTCTAGGGGGTGTTTTTGAAATAGTTGCAGCTTCTTACTATTATAAAAGCTATATATGACTATTTGTTACCTCTTTTGCTTAGAATAATGATACCTCTGTCAATTTCTGTACACTTTAATTAGATATCAATTTATTGCTTTAAAAGGCTAAGAAAATAAAAGCATTGAGCATTTTAAAAAGTAACTTACAATGCAAATAAAACAGGGGAGTCATGGTAATGCAGTCGCTAGCACACCTACAAGCTCCCAGAGATCTAATATAAGAATCCCCATCAAAGCAAAGATTTCTTGTTTAATTGACCTGCACTCTCAGATTGACCCAGCCCAACATTTATATGGGGAAATGTTCTGGGAATTAAAGATGGCCAGCATGATATTGACCTCATCATCCATTGAGTGCCATTTGGTCTGTCAAATGTAAGGCTAGCACCATATTCCCAGTAAGCCCCAAGGCTTGGTAAAAGGTCCTTGACATTTATTATTATTAAAGTTGCATAACCTTTACAGGATGTCACGGTCAGCACCAGCAGTTTTTGCTGTTGTGATCTCTTGGCAAGTTTACATTCAGTAGTTTGCTTTCTGAATGACCGGCACCCATCCATCCATCCATCCATCATGTGCCGTGCCAAAAAGCTTGGTGGTCATGTTTTGCCATTTTACTTGATCACCAGAGTCGTGGATAAGCCCCGTGTTTCTGTCTCGACCATGCCACACAGCCAATCCATCCAAGTATTTACTTCTCAATCTTCCCCTTGGTCTCTTCCCATCAATCTTGCCAGTTGTCACCAAGTTCTCCAATTCATTTCTTCTCATAACATGCCCCCCCAAAATACCATACCAACAAAATCCAACGCAAGGTGGTCTGCTGCCAAACCGCTCACAGCTGTGTTTTGAACGCAGGTATGCAGGATTACAAACTGCTTCCGTAACCCTTTCACCACAGAGCTTTTACATTACAAATACAAAATACTATTGAAATTTGTTGAAGACAGTTCATATCACAAAACATATGAATAGGTCACTAGTATTGCAGGAGAGTGAATGTCTGTCATAACATGAATTATTAGCAATATCTCTCTGAGACACACTGAAGTGCACCATTATATAGTTAAGTAGAAGCACCCTTGGGATTTATGTGTGGAGTTTGGTGTGTTTAGGTTTTAACAGATTCATTGCCAAACAAAAAGTAGGTTTGGACCAAACAAAAATGGATTAAGGAAAATGGAAAGTACAGTTATGATTTAAAAGATGTTAATATGATAGCAGACCTGTTGTATTATAACTCAATGACAACATTTTAGCAATATATAAGCCCACGGCAGATATGGCAAGTCGCTTAAGACGATTAATCAGGCCGTGGCACTTAATTAGCTAACCTGTTGTACTATGGTAGACTGATGTGTCATCTGGAGTCTGTGTAGAGAGTGGCAGCACACTAGCCTTGCTGCATTAGCAGCCTAGGTTTGATCCCGTGTGAGAGTTTTACTACCCTTAGTATGAGAAATCAGATACTAAATATCGGCAGGATCCTCTAGTCACCCCCTGCAGCACCATTCTCTAGTCATCCCTTGCAGCACCATTCTCTAGTCACCCCCTGCAGCACCATTCTCTAGTCATCCCCTTGCAGCACCATTCTCTAGTCACCCCCTGCAGCACCATTCTCTAGTCACCCCCTGCAGCACCATTCTCTAGTCACCCCCTACAGCACCATTCTCTAGTCACCCCCTGCAGCACCATTCTCTAGTCACCCCCTGCAGCACCATTCTCTAGTCACCCCCTGCAGTACCATTTTCTAGTCACTCCTCTAGTCACCCCCTGCAGCACCATTCTCGTCACCCCCTACAGCACCATTATCTAGTCACCCCCTGCAGCACCATTCTCTAGTCACTCCTCTAGTCAACCCCTGCAGCACCATTCTCGTCACCCCCTACAGCACCATTATCTAGTCACCCCCTGCAGTACCATTCTCTAGTCACTCCTCTAGTCACCCCCTGCAGCACCATTCTCATCACCCCCTACAGCACCATTATCTAGTCACCCCCTGCAGCACCATTCTCTAGTCAACCCCTGCAGCACCATTCTCGTCACCCCCTACAGCACCATTATCTAGTCCCCCCTGCAGTACCATTCTCTAGTCACTCCTCTAGTCACCCCCTGCAGCACCATTCTCTAGTCACCCCCTACAGCACCACTCTCTAGTCACCCCCTGCAGCACCATTCTCTAGTCATCCCCTGCAGCACCATTCTCTAGTCACCCCCTGCAGCACCATTCTCTAGTCACCCCCTGCAGCACCATTCTCTAGTCACCCCCTGCAGCACCATTCTCTAGTCACCACCCTGCAGCACCATTCTCTAGTCACCCCCTGCAGCACCATTCTATAGTCACCCCCTGCAGCACCATTCTCTAGTCACCCCCTGCAGCACCATTCTCTAGTCAGCCCCTGCAGCACCATTCTCTAGTCACTCCTCTAGTCACCCCTGCAGCACCATTCCTCTAGTCACCCCCTACAGCACCACTCTCTAGTCACCCCCTGCAGCCACCATTCTCTAGTCATCCCCTGCAGCACCATTCTCTAGTCACCCCCTGCAGCACCATTCCTCTAGTCACCCCCTGCGCACCTTCTCTAGTCACCCCCTGCAGCACAATTCTCTAGTCACCCCGTGCAGCACCATTCTCTAGTCACCCCCAGCAGCACCATTCTCTAGTCATCCCCTGCAGCACCATTCTCTAGTCACCCCCTACAGCACCACTCTCTAGTCATCCCTGCAGCACCATTCTCTAGTCATCCCCTGCAGCACCATTCTCTAGTCACCCCCTGCAGTACCATTCTCTAACACCCCCTGCAGCACCATTCTCTAGTCACCCCCTACAGCACCACTCTCTAGTCACCCCCTGCAGCACCATTCCTCTAGTCCATCCCCTGCAGCACCATTCTCTAGTCATCCCCTGCAGCACCACTCTCTAGTCATCCCCTGCAGCACCATTCTCTAGTCATACCCCTGCAGCAGCCATTCTCTAGTCACCCCCCTGCAGTACCATTTTCTAGTCACCCCCTGCAGCCCATTCTCTAGTCATCCCCTGCAGCACCACTCTCTAGTCATCCCCTGCAGCACCATTCTCTAGTCATCCCCTGCAGCACCATTCTCTAGTCACCCCCTGCAGTACCATTCTCTAGTCACCCCCTGCAGCACCATTCTCTAGTCACCCCCTGCAGCACCATTCTCTAGTCACCCCCTGCAGCACCATTCTCTAGTGTCTCCTCTAGTCAACCCCTGCAGCACCATTCTCGTCACCCCCTACAGCACCATTATCTTGTCACCCCCTACAGCACCATTATCTTGTCACCCCCTACAGCACCACTCTCTAGTCACCCCCTGCAGTACCATTCTCTAGTCACCCCCTGCAGCACCATTCTCTAGTCACCCCCTGCAGCACCATTCTCTAGTCATCCCCTGCAGCACCATTCTCTAGTCACCCCCTGCAGCACCATTCTCTAGTCACCCCCTGCAGCACCATTCTCTAGTCACCCCCTGCAGCATCATTCTCTAGTCATCCCTGCAGTACCATTCTCTAGTCATCCCCTGCAGCACCATTCTCTGTTCATTCCCTGCAGCACCATTCTCTAGTCACCCCCTGCAGTACCATTCTCTAGTC
Organism: Cepaea nemoralis; assembly: GCA_014155875.1. Classification (NCBI taxonomy): domain Eukaryota; kingdom Metazoa; phylum Mollusca; class Gastropoda; order Stylommatophora; family Helicidae; genus Cepaea; species Cepaea nemoralis. The sequence goes on from JACEFZ010028451.1 coordinate 14,113, forward strand.
ATCCCTCTAGTCACCCCCTGCATCTCCATTCTCTAGTCACCCCCTGCAGCACCATTCTCTAGTCACCCCCTGCAGCACCATTCTCTAGTCACCCCCTGCAGTACCATTCTCTAGTCATCCCTCTAGTCACCCCCTGCAGCACCATTCTCTAGTCATCCCTGCAGCACCATTCTCTAGTCATCCCCTGCAGCACCATTCTCTGTTCATTCCCTGCAGCACCATTCTCTAGTCACCCCCTGCAGCACCATTCTATAGTCACCCCCTGCAGCACCATTCTCTAGTCAACCCCTGCAGCACCATTCTCTAGTCATCCCTCTAGTCACCCCCTGCAGCACCATTCTCTAGTCACCCCCTGCAAGCACCATTCTCTAGTCACCCCCTGCAGCACCATTCTCTAGTCACCCCCTGCAGCACCATTCTCTAGTCACCCCCTGCAGCACCATTCTCTAGTCACCCCTGCAGCACCATTCTCTAGTCACCCCTGCAGCATCATTCTCTAGTCATCCCTGCAGTACCATTCTCTAGTCATCCCCTGCAGCACCATTCTCTGTTCATTCCCTGCAGCACCATTCTCTAGTCACCCCCTGCAGTACCATTCTCTAGTCATCCCTCTAGTCACCCCCTGCATCTCCTTCTCTAGTCACCCCCTGCAGCAACCATTCTCTAGTCACCCCCTGCAGCACCATTCTCTAGTCACCCCCTGCAGTACCATTCTCTAGTCATCCCTCTAGTCACCCCTGCAGCACCATTCTCTAGTCATCCCTGCAGCACCATTCTCTAGTCATCCCCTGCAGCACCATTCTCTGTTCATTCCCTGCAGCACCATTCTCTAGTCACCCCCTGCAGCACCATTCTATAGTCACCCCCTGCAGCACCCATTCTCTAGTCAACCCTGCAGCACCATTCTCTAGTCATCCCTCTAGTCACCCCCTGCAGCACCATTCTCTAGTCCACCCCCTGCAGCACCATTCTCTAGTCACCCCCTGCAGCACCATTCTCTAGTCACCCCCTACAGCACCATCTCTAGTCACCCCCTGCAGTACCATTCTCTAGTCACCCCCTGCAGCACCATTCTCTAGTCACCCCCTGCAGCACCATTCTCTAGTCATCCCTGCAGCACCATTCTCTAGTCATCCCTGCAGCACCATTCTCTAGTCATCCCTGCAGCACCATTCTCTAGTCACCCCCTGCAGCACCATTCTCTAGTCATCCCCTGCAGCACCATTCTCTAGTCACCCCCTGCAGCACCATTCTCTAGTCACCCCCTGCAGTACCATTCTCTAGTCACTCCTCTAAATACCCCCTGCAGCACCATTCTCTAGTCACCCCCTACAGCACCACTCTCTAGTCACCCCCTGCAGCACCATTCTCTAGTCATCCCCTGCAGCACCATTCTCTAGTCATCCCCTGCAGCACCACTCTCTAGTCATCCCCTGCAGCACCATTCTCTAGTCATCCCCTGCAGCACCATTCTCTAGTCACCCCCTGCAGTACCATTCTCTAGTCACCCCCTGCAGCACCATTCTCTAGTCATCCCCTGCAGCACCACTCTCTAGTCATCCCCTGCAGCACCATTCTCTAGTCATCCCCTGCAGCACCATTCTCTAGTCACCCCCTGCAGTACCATTCTCTAGTCACCCCCTGCAGCACCATTCTCTAGTCAGCCCCTGCAGCACCATTCTCTAGTCAGCCCCTGCAGCACCATTCTCTAGTCCACCCTGCAGCACCATTTCTCTAGTCACCCCTGCAGCACCATTCGCTAGTCACACCCCATACCAGCACCATTCTCTAGTCACTCCTGCAGCACCCATTCTCTAGTCACCCCTACAGCCACTCTCTAGTCATCCCCTGCAGCACCATTCTCTTATCACCCCCTGCAGCAACCATTCTCTAGTCACCCCTGCAGCACCCATTCTCTAGTCCATCCCCTGCAGCACCATTCTCTAGTCACCCCATGCAGCACCATTCTCTAGTCACCCCCTGCAGCACCATTCTCTAGTCATCCCCTGCAGCACGCATTCTCTAGTCATCCCCTGCAGCAACACTCTCTAGTCATCCCCTGCAGCACCATTCTCTAGTCATCCCCTGCAGCAACCATTCTCTAGTCACCCCCTGCAGTACCATTCTCTAGTCCACTCCTCGAGTCACCCCCTGCAGCACCATTCCTCTAGTCACCCCCTAGCAGCACCATTCTCTAGTCCATCCCCCCTGCAGCACCATTCTCTATTCACCCCCTGCAGTACCATTCTCTAGTCACCCCCTGCAGCACCATTCTCTAGTCACTCCCTGGCAGCACCATTCTCTAGTCACCCCCTGCAGCACCATTCTCTAGTTCACCTAGTCAACCCTGCAGCACCATTCTCTAGTCACCCCCTTGCACACCATATCTATAGTCACCCCCTGCAGCACCATTCTCTAGTCAACCCCTGCAGCACCATTCTCTAGTCACCTCTAGTCACCCCTGCAGCACCATTCTCTAGTCACCCCCTACGCACCATTCTCTAGTCACCCCCTGCAGCAACACCATTCTCTAGTCATCCCCTGCAGCACCATTCTCTAGTCACCCCCTGCAGCACCATTCTCTAGTCACCCCTGCAGCACCATTCTCTAGGTCACCCCCTGCAGCATCATTCTCTAGTCACCCTGCAGTACCATTCTCTAGTCCATCCCCTGCAGCACCATCTCTGTTCATTCCCTGCAGCACCATTCTCTAGTCACCCCCTGCAGTACCATTCTCTAGTCATCCCTCTAGTCACCCCCCTGCATCTCCATTCTCTAGTCACCCCCTGCAGCACCATTCTCTAGTCACCCCCTGCAGCACCATTCTCTAGTCACCCCCTGCAGTACCATTCTCTAGTCATCCCTCTAGTCACCCCCTGCAGCACCATTCTCTAGTCATCCCTGCAGCACCATTCTCTAGTCATCCCCTGCAGCACCATTCTCTGTTCATTCCCTGCAGCACCATTCTCTAGTCACCCCCTGCAGCACCATTCTATAGTCACCCCCTGCAGCACCATTCTCTAGTCAACCCCTGCAGCACCATTCTCTAGTCATCCCTCTAGTCACCCCCTGCAGCACCATTCTCTAGTCACCCCCTGCAGCACCATTCTCTAGTCACCCCCTGCAGCACCATTCTCTAGTCACCCCCTGCAGCACCATTCTCTAGTCACCCCCTGCAGCACCATTCTCTAGTCACCCCCTGCAGCACCATTCTCTAGTCACCCCCTGCAGCACCATTCTCTAGTCATCCCCTGCAGCACCATTCTCTAGTCACCCCCTGCAGCACCATTCTCTAGTCATCCCCTGCAGCACCATTCTCTAGTCATCCCCTGCAGCACCATTCTCTAGTCATCCCCTGCAGCACCATTCTCTAGTCACCCCCTGCAGCACCATTCTCTAGTCACCCCTGCAGCACCATTCTCTAGTCACCCCCTGCCAGCACCATTCTCTAGTCACCCCCTGCAGCACCATTCTCTAGTCAGCCCCTGCAGCACCATTCTCTAGTCAGCCCCTGCAGCACCATTCTCTAGTCACTCCTCTAGTCACCCCCTGCAGCACCATTCTCTAGTCACCCCTGCAGCACCATTCTCTAGTCATCCCCTGCAGCACCATTCTCTAGTCATCCCTCTAGTCACCCCCTGCAGCACCATTCTCTAGTCACCCCCTGCAGCACCATTCTCTAGTCACCCCCTGCAGCACCATTCTCTAGTCACCCCCTGCAGCACCATTCTCTAGTCATCCCTGCAGCACCATGCTCTAGTCATCCCCTCTGCCAGCACCATTCTCTAGTCATCCCCCTGCAGCACCATTCTCTAGTCATCCCCTGCAGCACCATTCTCTAGTCATCCCCCTAGCAGCACCATTCTCTAGTCATCCCCTGCAGCACCATTCTCTAGTCATCCCTGCAGCACCATTCTCTAGTCACCCCCTGCAGCACCATTCTCTAGTCACCCCCTGCAGCACCATTCTCTAGTCATCCCCTGCAGCACCATTCTCTAGTCACCCCCTGCAGCACCATTCTCTAGTCACCCCCTGCAGCACCATTCTCTAGTCATCCCTGCAGCACCATTCTCTAGTCATCCCCTGCAGCACCATTCTCTAGTCATCCCCTGCAGCACCATTCTCTAGTCACCCCCTGCAGCACCATTCTCTAGTCATCCCCTGCAGCACCATTCTCTAGTCACCCCCTGCAGCACCATTCTCTAGTCACCCCCTGCAGCACCATTCTCTAGTCACCCCCTGCAGCACCATTCTCTAGTCACCCCCTGCAGCACCATTCTCTAGTCATCCCTCTAGTCACCCCCTGCAGCACCATTCTCTAGTCACCCCCTGCAGCACCATTCTCTAGTCACCCCCTGCAGCACCATTCTCTAGTCATCCCTCTAGTCACCCCCTGCAGCACCATTCTCTAGTCACCCCCTGCAGCACCATTCTCTAGTCACCCCTGCAGCAACCATTCTCTAGTCACCACCCTGCAGCACCATTCTCTAGTCATCCCTGCAGCACCATTCTCTAGTCATCCCCTGCAGCACCATTCTGTTCATTCCCTGCAGCACCATTCTCTAGTCACCCCCTGCAGCACCATACTCTAGTCATCCCCCGCAGCACCATTCTTTCTATGCCATGATGATCTATCTAGATAGAGAAGCAATGTCCATGTATTAATGTTTGTAACCCATGTTATTTCAGCTGCAAGCAGCATGTGGAATGGCTACAGTGAAGGCTTTCAGCCATCTGCTTTGGAACTCCAGAACCATATGCCTCCAAACCGGGAGTATTTCGCAAGAGAGCAAAACAAAAACTCAATAGTTCCTTCTGCACCACCATATGTATTCTTCAATTATCCAGAAGAATCTCCTCATCATTATCACCATCACCCAGAAAACATCAGTAGAAATCAGTGGCATTTCCCAGCATGGCCAAAGATGAAAGTTATCCCGGATTCCATGTTTCAGGAGACCTCAAAGAGATACACAGAAAAGCAGTTTCATAAAGATGGTGATGTGGGGATGCCTGTAGTTCATCAAGCATCGTCAAATCTGAATACCTCAAATGGTGGAAATTATTATTCACCAGATGTGTCTGAACAAGACATGGTTGATGTTCACAGAGCCTACCCTATATTAGAGCCTCAGGAATCAGTAAATATAAACATTCCAGTCCCCACTACCATTCTGAATAGTCACTCCATTTCAACATCAACCAATAATCAAAAAAGTACCACAAGAAAAAGCTCAGTTCCCAGAAAGCAGAAAACCAAGTTGAAAAAAGAAGACACATCATTAAACAAGAGGACAAGAAATGAAGAAAAGTGGGCTCGAAATATTAGAAAGAAAGCAAGGTCAAAAGGAGAGAGTTATGTTTCAGTTCAAGGGAAAACTGTTCCTGCCAGATCTGTCAAAACTGTTGATTGCTCAAAATGTAAATTCAATTGCTCATCCGTAGTTTCAGAAGAACAAAGGCAGCAATTGTTTCAAGAATACTGGGACCTGGAGACTTTCAAGGAGAAGGTTGATTACATTGCTGGCTGTGTGAATGAGTTTGCACCTCTCCGGCCAGTAAGTGGTCGTAGAGCTTACTCCAGACGGTACACACTGAAGGTTGGGGAGAAAGAGGAAAGAGTATGTAAGGAGTTTTTTGTGAACACATTTAATATTAGTGAGAGCACAATTGTTACTTACATGGGAAAGAAAAGAAAGGGGCCTGACGCTGTTGCAGATTTGCGGGGCAAACAGACGCCTAGCAACAAAACACCAGAATCTACCGTGAGACTGATCCGGGAGCACATTTTGTCTCAGATCGGCCTGCAAGGAGAGCTGACCAGATCTCCAAGCGAGGATGTGAAAAATGTGAAACGACTTTATCAGCACTATCAGGGTGAATGTGAAATGGACAAAATGAAACCAGCTAGCATTTCTGTATATCGTAAAGTCTACTCTGATATGCACAAAGACCAGAATGACACCCCAGTAGAAATACCTCCAGATCTTGTTTTGACACAAAATAAGAAAACAAAACAGCTAGCATGTTTAGAAAAAGAAGACAGTTTAGTGTCATCCTCATTCAGAGAACAGAATGCGATCTCTCCCCTGGAATCCTCAGTAAGTCTGGATACTTCCTCAAATTCACAGCCATTGATTGCAGACATGGTATCATCCACCAGTGCTACAGCACATCCTGAAACATTCCGTGAGCTTGACCTCAGGCAGTATCCTTACCTCAGTGGTGATCAACACATGCCAACAAACCCTTTCAGTGACAAGAAGGCTGGTAGTGTCAACACACATCAGGCAGTCCCACAGCAGCCAACTTATCACCATCATCATCCTCATGAATTTCCCCAGCATCATGTTCGGCAGCAGCAGATACCATCTCAGCAACATCTTGACAAACCAGTGTTCGCTGCACCTTGTCAAGGAGACCTCACTGCATCCAGCCATGAGAGAGGGCATGTGAACAACATATTCCCCTTCGTCTGGGATTCTAATAGAATAGGCAGCAATTCTGCTGCAACTGACTATAATTTAGGCTATTGCCCTCGCTCTTATTCTAACCAAAATCACCTCGTTCAACCATCATCATCGTCTTCTTCATTATTTAATTATAAAATTTCTTCATCTGCTGCGTCATTGCAGCTTTCATCTACCTCAAGCACAGATATAAAACACAAACCTTGCCAGGTTTCTCATGGAGAAGCATCAAATGGTAAATGCACATCTGACAAGAGCATTCTTACTGTCAGAAAAAGAAAAGGAAACAAGCCTAAAAAGGAACCCAAAAAAAGAACTAGAAATGAAGAGACATGGGATAGAAATGTGCGAAAAAAATTACGGTTTAAGGGTGAAGCTTACATTTCAGTTAAAGGCAAACTGGTGGAAGCAAGAAATGTAAGAGAAGTTGATTGTTCAAAATGCAAATTTAAGTGTACTTCAAGGATTCATAAACAGCAGCAAGAGAAACTTAATGAGTTGTATTGGAGTTTAGATACATACCAGAAAAAGATAGAATTCCTTAACAAGTATGTGCAAACTTACACTCCAAAACGAAAAATGACTGGCAGGAGAGAATATTCCAGGAAGTATGTTTTTGATGTAGATGGAAATGATGAGCGCGTGTGCAAGGATTTCTTTACAGCAACTCTGCATATCAGTGAAAGCACCATTGCAACTGCACTGAAGAAGAGCAGGAAAGGGCCTGATGCCGTTGTTGACATGCGAGGCAAACATAAGCCGGTTAACAAAACAACAGAAGAAACTCTTCAGAATATCCGTGAGCTAGTTATTTACTTAACTGGCATTCGCCCTAACCGTGCTAACAACAGTAGTCAACAAGGCATGCAATATGCTGATGTAAACCATTTATACCAAGTCTACAGATACGACAGTGAGAAGAAAGGGCGGAAAATTGCCAGCTTGGGTATATTCAGAAGTATGTTGACCAAGGAATTCTGCATTAAATCTTCAAAAACAAAGAAACCTGACAATGTTGATGATGTACTTGAAAAGAATACAGTGTTGCCGGCATCTCAAAATACTGCATCCATTTCTACAGAATCCTGGTCTGTTAATATACCTCAGCCTTGTGCAATTAAAAGCAAGGCACCATTATTAAGTGAACTTCTACCAAAGTCTATCACATGTGGGGACGCTTCATTTGGGGAGCTAAACATTCCTAACCTATAAATATTTTCAGTTGACTAAATCAATCGCCACATATTCATGTATTGCATATTTTTGCTGAATAACCGTAGCATATATTATATTTAATTTATGTATGAGGGAAAGTCATTATATAACAGACTTTTATGAATAACTTTATTTTTTACAATAGTATGAACCAGAAGTTTTGTTGGTACACAGTCCCTCTACCTGGCAACATATTTGGTCCACCTGTCCACTAGCTTGTAGATGCCTTCTAGGAACAAGTTTTTGGGTGTGGCCTTAAACCAGTTTTGTACCGCTTCCATTACCTTGTCATCTGCAAGCCTTTGACCCCGCAAATGTTTCAATGGGCCAAACAAGTGAAAGTCTGGACTGGATGTTTCAAGACCTCAGATTTCAGAGCATCTAGTGTATCCACTGTACACGCAGCCATGTGAGGGTGGGTTTTGTTGTGCAGCAACAGTAATCATTTTAAGACTAGTTAGCTTTACCCCTATACTGGAAATGCACCAATATAGTTAGCTGCATATCCTTAACAGGATGTGTATATATATATATATATATATATGAGGGGACTTCAAATGAAAACCTTAAATGTTTTTTTCTGTTTTTTTTTTGTGTGGTGAATATATTCTGAAAAACCAAAGGACAAATGTATAATTTTTCTGTGTAGTCAAAAAAAAAACGGATAACAGAACTTTGCTCCTCTTTGGTGCATGTCAAAAGTGGGGTGGCCATCTTTAAACTGTTATTATGTTGTCACCATGTTCGTATGCATCGTGATGCCACATACTTAACACTCTTGACAACCTTAACAACAAAATTGACAGGTCACAAGACAATGGCGTGGTTATTGTAATTTCTGTCACACTTAAGGTTTTCATGTGAAGCCCCCTCATATATGATAAAAGTAGTCCCATATCAGACAATGGCTTTGGGGTGTGAAGTATTAGGGGTACTTCATTTTTAATTCACCGCAAACAAAGGAATCCTGGGAGTTCCCGGGAAATCACATGACATTAGGGTCATTCCATAGTGGGTGTATGGGTGCATTTATTAATTACAGATTCTATTGTGTAATGTATTTATTGAAATAAAGAATCATATAAATTGAATGTGTTGATGATCACTTCATGTGTGATGGACTGCTGGACCAATCGATGGATGCAATAAATGTTTCTGAGCCGGTGGGTCTTCACTGTCGTCGAAGTGTATATCCATATCTTGTGCTACTCATCTTATCTTGTGTATGTGTCCATCTGTCTGCGCTCATCTTTGATGTATCTGATGGCCATTTTGTTTAGAAAATGACACCGGGTTTTGGGTATATGTTGTTGCAAACACACTTGTTGACCGACCACAGTGTATCCCGATATCCCTATTCTGACAATCAATGATCCCACTAGATCTAGGTCAGTGCTAACAATAACTACGTGGTTTGTTAGCGGTGAATTATAAATGAAGTACCTTATTAGACCTTTATATATTCTTGTCTAGGCCATGGCATAATGATGTATGATGGTCAGCTTCCTTCCTCATCTCTTTTCCATCCCAGACAATTCCCCAAAAATTCAGACAATTGTCTGGTACCCATTTTTATGAGGCTGGGTTGACCCCAGAGCCAGACTGGTCAGAAAATATTAATCCTGTCACTGCCAGGAATTGAACCCAGGTTACTGTCTTGGCAGGCAAGAACACTAACCACAATATGTGTATATCAGATCATTTCACATGGGGGTGCAGAGATGTTCTGATGGGAGGAAAGGGATATGGTCACTCTTGTATGCTGCAACCTAGTATATGTGTGTAAACATAAAAATTCACAAGTTAACAAGCAGTATCTGCAATGGTTTTATTTTATAGTGTTATATATATTTACAAATGAGGCCATGGCAACACTAAACAAAAAAAATAAGTTGCATGTCCTTCACAGGACGTAGCAGTCAACCCCAGCATTTTTGTTGTTCGTGATTCCTGGGCAAATTTTACGTTCAGTAGTTTGCCATTGCTTTCTGAACGACCGGCTCCTATACCTTTTTCGAAAAACCAGCAACGCCGTGTTTCGAATCCGGGTATACGGGCTCACAAACCGCATTAGCAAGCCCTTAGCCACAGAGACCGGTATGGCAACACTGCTCAAATGAATTATTTCTTGTGTTAAAACAGTCTGGAGAGTTTTGATATGAATGTTGGCTTGTATGTGCTTTGGGATGTGCTGGGTATACAGTACCAGACCCATATTTGTATAGACCAGTCGGCACTCAGTGGTTGATTGGCTGCCTTAACTTCCCAGAGCATTTCCTGTCAACAGTCAAGTATACAACAGGAAACACTAAATATGATTTGTGCAAATTGAAAACTGACATAGAAATACAATATAATTTTAACATAGAAGTACAGAACAAATTTGATATATTGTCTGATCTTGAGATCCTATTTAAAAATGTGGATGATCAATGGGAAATGTTGAAGAATTCAATCAGTTTGGCTGCCGAAAAAAACTGTTCCAAAATTTAAGAAAGTGGGTCGTAAGACATGGATGACTGAAGAAATTTTACAACTAATGGAAACATGATGACACAACAAAAATAATCCTGCCAAATATGAAGATAATCACAGACAAGTCAGAACATTATGTAAGGAGGCAAAAGAAGCATGGCTCGAGAAAAATTGCATAGAAATTGAAAACAACACAACAGTAAAAATATCAAACTAATGCACAAAAGAGTTCAGGAGCTTACTAATCAAAGAACACGTACATCGGCAGGCTGCCTATAGACAAAAGATGCAAAAATCATAATAGAAAAATATCAGATTTTACCTTTTGGTCAGATTATGTGAAAAACCTTTATGATGATAACAGAGAAGAACAGTATGATATTCAAAATAATAATGAAGGACCATCAATTTTGAAGATGGAGGTTCAGAATGCTCTTAACCATATGAAAACTGGCAAGACCCCCGGTTCAGACAGCATCACAACAGAAATGATTAATGCTTTAGAAGAATATGGAATAGATAAAGTTACCAGACTGCTGAATACAATATATGATACTGGAGATATACCTCATGAATTATGTAATTCTGTATTTATTGCAATCCCAAAGAAATCAGGAGCCTTGGAATGTGATCAACATCGAACAATTAGTATAATGAGTCACATCACGAAGATTTTGCTAAGAATTATCATGCAAAGAGTTAGGAAGAAAATACAACCCAAAATAGGAGAAGAACAATGTGGGTTTGTAGAAGTCAAGGGTACAGTAAATGCTGTGTATACTGAGAACAGTAATTAACGTGCTATAGAAGTAAACAAAGATCTACACCTTTGCTTTATTGACTACACAAAGGCTTTCGATAAAGTGAGACATGTCGACATGATAAGGATGCTTGAAGATCTACAAATTGATGGAAAAGACCTTAGACTTGTAAAAAACATATATTGGAAACAACAAGCTGCCATAAGAATTGATAATGAAACAGGTCAATATCAGCCTATTAAGAGAGGTGTGAGAGATGTGTAATGTCTCCAGATCTTTTTCCACTGTACAGTGAAAGTATTTTCAGAAATATAGAAGATATGGAAGGAATCAACATTGGGGGACGATACATCAATAACATTAGATATGCAGATGATACAGTCTTGATTGCAGACAATGAACAGGACCTGCAAAATTTAGTAGATGCGGTTGTTGCACACAGTGAACAACTAGGGTTAGAATTGAATTGTAAGAAGACACAGATTATGGTCGTCACTGGGAAGAAGGAAATACCACAATGTAATATACAAGTAAATGGGCATATTCTTAAACAAGTGAATCGGTACAGTTATCTCGGAACAGTCATAACATCTGATGGGAGATGCCTTGAAGAGATTAGAACAAGAATTGCCATTGCGAAGGTAGCCTTTTGCAAGATGAAAAACATACTGACCATTAAAAAGATATCAATTGAAACGAGAAAAAGTGTTGAAGTGCTACTTAGAACCTGTACTTTTGTATGGATGTGAAGCGAGGACAATGAGCAGAGAAACTGAAAATCATCTGATGGCTGTGGAGGTGTGGTTTCTGAGAAAAATGCAAAGAATACCATGGACAGACAGAAAAACCAATGAGCAAGTACTTCAAGAAATAAATGAAGATCATAAACTGATTAGAGACAGTCGTAGATAGTCAAAATATTTTGGGCATGTTATGAGAAGAAATGAATTGGAGAACTTGGTGACAACTGGCAAGATCGAAGGGAAGAGACCAAGGGGAAGGCCGAGAAGTAAATACCTGGGTGGCTTGGCCACGTGGCATGGTCGAGACAGAAACACGGAGCTGATCCATGACTCTGGTGATCGAGTGAGATGGCAAAACATGACCGCCCATGTTTACTGGCATGGCACATGATGGATGGTTTTTGGAAGCCCAAATCAGATTTTACAAATCCTCGCCTTGATAGGTATAAGAAAACACGAAGACCCATTCGGCAGGCAAGGGTACTAGCTATTATGAGGGTGCTAGCTATTATGCTACTACGCCGCTTGAATATTTGAAAAGCCAATTCATGTTACCATTTTTTTATCAAATATTTTCAATACATTAGTTCTTAAACAAACAGTACAATGTCTCGAAGCAGGAATTTGTTGTATTTCTGTGATGTGATAGGGCCGTCACATTTTGTCGGCCTGAATGCATTGAGGAATAGTGGCCAGTCTTTCCCTCACTTAGTGAGACAATGAACGCAGGTGTTGAACCCACAACCAGTCACGCTCATGGCATTATCAGTGTAGCTCCCTATCAACTACGCTAATGTGCCTGCTTCACTCAGTAGTTCGTTGAAGTATGTAATTATTCATCATACATTAGCAACATTCATACAGTCAGCATGCATGTTCTTGTTATTGCTAAAAAATAACCAACCTACCTAGTTATGACTGTACATGAAGTAATAGGGAAAGTTCTTTATGGGACAATCCCCAATTGTATTTCCAATGCTGGGGATTTGTAGGGTCTAAGAAAAACTTTCAGTAAAATTTGCAAATGAATCAATTAATAATAACCCAGGTATTTATATTTCAATATAAAATTATCCAGTATTTAGTGCATAATTTATAAGCATTTCCTTTTCCAAACTGAGTCAAATGATGTAATACTGGGAAAGTAACAAGTCTGACTTTCATTTTATTGTAACTTTCAATAACAATAATAGATATTAAGTCCCGAAGCAGGAACCTGCCATGAATCTATGAAGTGCTAAGACCTTCATGTTTTGTAGACCTGAGTGCACGGACGAATAGGTGGTCAGTCTTTACCTCCCATAGCCAGCATCCAGCTCAGGATATAAACCTTCATCTGACCGTGTTCATTCTATTATCAGCGTAACTTCTTAGCCATTCAACATGATGCCTGCTCCTCCAATTACAGTATCCGTTTATATATCTTTTTGATAGTTCTAAGAAATGAGAATCTTCTTCTTCTTCTTCTTCGTTCATCCGGTTTTTTTTTTCGGACGTGATTGCGTTGTGCCTGTTTACAGCAGAGCTGCGTTCTTGCGCCGTTAGGCCGACACATCCGACTTCTGCGGGCATTTGTTGACCGGGTTAACCTTCCCGGAAATGAGAATCTATTAGTATATTATTTGCAATACTTAAATGACTTCGATGAGCATTCCCAGGGGTTTACATGACAGAGTGGTCAAAACATCTGCCTTGTGATCTGATGGCTGTGGGATTGTTTTCAGACACTGACATTAGAACATGGTGCAATTTGTTTTTTTTCGGAGCCCACTGGAAGCCATCACTGAAGCACCAAAGTATGTGCATTACACCAATGAGCCCAATATTGCTAGGTATAGAATGAGTTAACCCTACCAGACCTGGGGCCCTAAACCTAACTGTCTCCTATACCTGCTCTCCTGAGCATTAATGAGAAAAAACCAACATGATATAGAAAAACATTAGTTACATGCAAACAAGTGGTTAGAATAAGATGGAACTTGGAGACATAGAAAATAGGTCTACCTTTCATCTAGCGCCAATATTCCACCTTTGTGTGCCAATCCACCCAGCAGGATGAGCCTTGTTTCACACAGAGGTACTTCTTGCAAAGTGAGCACCAGATGTTGCTCTTCATTAAACCAGCTATATGGAATTAGCTACTACAAAAGTAAATGTCACTGTTAGGAATAGACAACTCAGCAGCAGTGGGATAACAATAACACACTAGTTGTTGCCCCTGAATCATCAACAGCAAGTCAATACCTACATAAGAATGTCACTCCTACGGTTTTATAAAAATCACTAGCAATACCTCACTAGTTTGTGTGGGTTTGATGGGAAGGAGGCGGAGGTCAAGATTTAGACTGTAAATGTTCCTTCTTTTAATTTACGAAACAAAGATGTTCCATGTATAATCAAATTATACAGTAATGAATGCAAGAAATAAAACTAAACATGTCAAACCTATATGTGCCAGCCTAAGTGGCTGCTGGTTTTTATTAGTTGATTCATGTGTATATTGTGGCATGGGGAATGCTAAAAGTTTGCAGATATGCTTTCATGTGAACTAATTCAAGACTTATTTTCAGTAAGGTTATCTAATTTAGATTATGTTGAAAAATGTTCTGAGGTCCAGTGTTTTGATGGTTATTTTTGGTTGGTTGGATGAATCATGTGGAGTGAGCTTATATTCTGAGGTCTACTGTTTTAGTGGTAAGTTTTGGTTGGTTGGATGGATCTTGAGGAGTGAGCTTGTGTTCTGAGCTCTATTGTTTTAGTGGTTATATTTGGATGATTGAATGAATCATGCGAAGTGGGCTTATGTTCTGAGGTCTATTGTTTTAGTGGTTATATTTGGTTGGTTGGTTGAATAATGAGGAGTAGGCTCATGTTCTGAGGTCTATTGTTTTAGTGGTTATTTTTGGTTGGTTGGATAAATCTTGAGGAGTGGGCTTATGTTCTGAGGTCTATTATTTTAGTGGTTATTTTTGGTTGGTTGGTTGAATGAATCATGAGAGTGGGCTTATGTTCTGAGGTCTATTGTTTTAGTGGTTATTTTTGGTTGGTTGGTTGAATGAATCATGAGAGTGGGCTTATGTTCTGAGGTCTATTGTTTTAGTGGTTATTTTTGGTTCGTTGGTTGAATAATGAGGAGTAGGCGCATGTTCTGAGTTATATTGTTTTAGTGGTTATTTTTGGTTGGTTGGATAAATCTTGAGGAGTGGGCTTATGTTCTGAGGTCTATTATTTTAGTGGTTATTTTTGGTTGGTTGGTTGAATAATGAGGAGTAGGCGCATGTTCTGAGTTATATTGTTTTAGTGGTTATTTTTGGTTGGTTGGATAAATCTTGAGGAGTGGGCTTATGTTCTGAGGTCTATTATTTTAGTGGTTATTTTTGGTTGGTTGGTTGAATAATGAGGAGTAGGCGCATGTTCTGAGTTATATTGTTTTAGTGGTTATTTTTGGTTGGTTGGTTGAATCATGAGGAGTGGGCAATGTTCTGTGGCCTATTGTTTTATTGGATGGTTGGTTGAGTCATTAGAAGCAGTTAGCTGGAGAGGTGAGGATATCCAGCCTCACACATCCCTTGAATGCAAAGAATATTCATCTAACATCATCATTCATGAGTCCTGCCAGCTGGCATAGGTGTTCATTTCTCTCCACAGATCTCTGTCCTTGGTGTTCTGAATTGATTCTGCTGATGATATTCCTCCAAGCCACTGTCTCAGTCCTCCAGCATTATTTCTCTGTTTGTCTCTGCTTCTTTTTCCTCTGATCTTTCCAGTTATCACAGTGTTTTTTAATGCCTCTCTTCTCAAAACATGACCAAAGAATGCTGTTTGTCTCTTTCTTACATTTGTATATAATGATCTACTTTCATTAGCCTCTTCCAGGCAGTCGTTGTTAGTTACTCTGTCAGTCCAAGGTGTTTGCAACATTCGTCTCAGCTTTTCCTAATTTGTTTATTGACATCCCATGATTCACTACCAAACAACAAAACAGATTCTGTATGACATTTCTGTACTCTCTTTCTTACTTTCAGCATTTTTGAAATGAGGCTTTTGCTTGACCTATTCTGCTCTTAATCTCTGTCCTGCACCTTCCATCTGATGTTTAAATTGCCCTTGATTGCTTAAATTTATCAACTTCATTGAGCATTTTACCTTCTGTTGTTACATCACATTTTCGTGTAGATATATAACCATTGTTTCTGTTCCCTTGATATTCAAGAAAAGTTGTTTTTTTTTTTTGTTTTTGCAGTCTTTATTACTATCATGTCCACAAGTTGTTGTAGATCTTTAGCATTTTCAGCTATAAATACTGTGCCTCTGCGTCACATACATTGTTTATATTACAATCTTCAACTGTTATTCTTATCCCTTTCATTATTACTTTGCTATAGAGAGTACATTCGTGGGCCATACACATTAATCAATTTAAAAATGTGCCTGCTATATTTGGTCAACCATATAATTAACTTATCCCTAATGTAACTCACCCCAAATTGACTGCATACTGATTTCAAAGAGATTCAGAAGCAGTTTAGGAGGATAAAATAAACTAGACCAGGAACCGATGAACATATAGCGAAAAAAAAACCTAAAATGTATCAAGTTATATCTAGCATTACTTAAAACAGACAAAGAAATTTGAGAAAGGGAGAGTTATTCTAAAGAACAGATATAATGCCATGAAGATAATACAAACTATTGATGAACAATGGGACATGTTGCCGGAACCAATTCAACAGACATCAAACGAAATTATTCTACCTAAACAAAGAATTGCAAAAAAGAAATGGATCACAGATGGAAGTTTTCAGAAGATGGGTAAAAGAAGAAGCAAGATAAAGAAGAATATAATAGAATACATAAAGTAAAAGTAAACAAATGCAAAGAGGCTAAAGAAGTCTGGATGAATCAACAGTGCATGGAGATTGGGACAAAACTATGGAAAAGACTCACATTCCATGTATCAACAAAGCTAAAGTATGAATAAAATAAAATTAGTGGAACTGCGGTAAAGCTGTGGAAATGTAAACATTATAAAATAACACAAAGTGATGCAGCTTTACATCCATCATGTGCCAGGCCGGTAAGCGTGGGCGGTCATGTTTCTGCCATCTCACTCGATCACCAGAGTCGTGGATCAGCTCCGTGTTTCTGTCTCGACCATGACACAAGGCCAAGCCATCCAGGTACTTGCTTCTAGGTCTTCCCCTTGGTCTGTTCCCTCGATCTTACCAGTTGTCACCAAATTCTCCAATCCAGCTTTACAGAATAGAATTATGAAACATACAGGACGTTACAGCGATAAGCCTTCACTAGCATATAAATGCATACACAAAACACAGCATATAATCATGGATAAGAAGTTACTCGAGGGTCTTCTCCTTTATTATATTATATGTTGTGTTATTATATGATGATGGGAAACCGGATCTTAAATAATATTCGAAACAATGGCGAAGGTCCACCAATACGTGTAGTGGAAGTTAAAGATGCACTACATTGCATGAAGAAAGGGAAGGCACCTAGTCCAGACAACATTACGCTGGAGGAATTTGAGGCGCTATGGGATATGGAATCGAAATAATGACATTTCTAAATCTGCTGCAATTTAATGCTAGTCTCCTCAGCGCACCGCTGATAACGTTTTTCCAAAATTTCTTTTTCTTCCTCAGATTTCTTAAGCTTTCGTTTATACATGTCAATGGTCTCTCTCAATGTCTTGTTTTTCTCCACATATGATTTAAGATGTTCCTCTGTTGTCGTGAACATTTTCACTGACTTTTGAAGCATTTCCTTTTGTTTCTGCGTGTCCTCGAGTTGATTCTTCAACATTGAACACTTGGCTCTCCACAGATTGGCTGATTGTGTTTTTCTCCTTATTTTTTCATTCAGTGTTTTTAGCGAAAACATCTTCCTTTCCTGTCTATGGCGTATCTTTTGTTCTTTCAACTTCAGGCGCAAACTGTTTGTTCTCCTTCAGCATATTTGTACATGTCCGCTGCTTTGCTACACAGTTGTCACAGTCCCTTCTCAGTCTCCTGGGTGATGGTGGGTCTGAAAGCATTGGACCAGACAATATTTCATTAGTAGCTTCTGGGGTTAAGTCTGTAGCTGCAGCTGCTGGTATTTCAGGAGTGTTCTCTTGAATGGGCACTGGTGTGCATGCAGCTGTCTGACTTTTAAATGGTATGTCAAATGTCTGCTGGTTTAAACTCAAAAGGTCTGTCCATTGTCGAGTGTAATTAACTTTTTTTGTAACGATTCTTTTAAACGTATAAATGTTAGTACTTAGACATTCTTCATGTATTTGCCGGTCTGGTTCTGCTGCCTGAACAATGTTCTTGATTTTCCTGGCAATCTCAGGAACAGGCAGTTTCTCATTCACAATCAGCCGAGCTATGTAGCCCTTCTTAATAACTGGATACTCAGGCTCAAAGGTTGACAGAAGCAGTCTCATGTCACTTGCAGTTTTCTTCTCCATGATGAACTGAAGGCTGAAAGGGAAAATAATTGTACTACTCAATTACTGTTACAATAAAAGTAAAGTGGCATGAAGTTGTTAGTTAGGTTACTAGTACTTACTTAAGAAAGATAGAGGGAGGGAGAGAAAGAGAAATAAACTAATAAATATATAAAGTTAAAATAAAAAAGAAAAGTAAAAAGTAAATGGGGGGGGGGGGGGGGCATTTTAATAGGGTCATGTTTATTATTTAATCAGACTATTTATAATCTATTTTACACAGGAGATATAGAAATTGATGGAGAATTAAATTATTAATATTAACCACAAGGTGGCTTTAGCAACGAACTGTTAAATAAAGAACTGATGTAAACAATGACATGTCCCACCTGTATAAGGCAAATAATAAGGCAGATTGGGGCTGCCGATTTTTCCGCTAGAGACCGAGTGAAGTGATCCACTTCAAACGGCTAATTTTAATCAATCCCAATCATTTCAAGTAATGAAATTGTACACAGAGATATAAAAATGGATGGATAATTCAATTATTACTAATATCAACCATTGGAAGGCTTTAGCAAAGAACTGTTAGATAAAGAAATGGTATAAACAATGACAAGTCCCATCTGTACAAGGCAAGATGGCTGCCTATTTTTCCGCTAGAGACCGAATGAAGTGATTCACTTCAACAGCTAATTTTAATCAATCCCAATCAGTTCAAGTAATGAAATTGTACATAGAGATATAAAGATGGATGGAGAATTCAATTATTACTAATAGTCATAGTAATCATTGGGAGGCTTTAGCAATATTCTGTACATACGTCAACTTACCTCAACACTTGAAAATACACACTACACAGCAATGATAGTTTGTTTTGTAAATTGTTAATCAACGAAAAGCTTTCAGAGCACATGTGCATGAAACTAGACGGCAGGGTCCAATCCAATCCAATTTCTGGTACGAGTACCCCCTTTCAGCCTTCGAATTTTCGACTTAGCTATATAGGGGTGTTTATGGTGTAGCTTGTAGTTTGTCTTTCATACTTTGGGCTGCTTGTTATCAGCTTCCCGGCTTCTGATGGGTTGACTCTGCTTTCGTTACTTTCTTGATGAGGTTTTTCATGTCTGGACAGAGTCGCGCACTTGTTGAGGCCTGGAGTTGTTGTGTACCCACCCCGTCATATGGTGCAGTTTCCTTCAGGGAGCTTTACCAGTTGTCGTCTCTCCTGGTGTTCCTCCTATTTCCCCGTCGTGGAATCTTCTCGGTGTTCGCCAGTCGGATCTTGGTGGCGAGTGATATTGTCCTTCCTCTGTTTCTTCTTCTTCTGTCTGTGCATCTTCTGGTTCGGGTGCGGCTGTCTGGGTCTTGAGCAGGTCAAATACCTCATGTAGACTGTAGAGTGTTTCTGTCTTTCGTTTCACTTCTTGTATTTTGTTCTTCATTCTCAGCCTTTATAGCAGCCGTTCGCGCGACATCCCGCTCAATCTTCTGCTGAACTTATTTCATTTCGTCCAGGATGCGCTGAACGGCCGCTATCAGTCTTTCTTGCATCTTGTCTTTTTCTTCCTCCATGCTGTTGAACTTTGATCGCAGGTCCTTCAGTTGGCCTTCAAGTTGCGCTTTATAACTTTTTGTGAGTTGATTGGTGCCCTCGTACTGCCTCCTAGCCTCTTTATAGGGCAGGTTATTTTTAATGGCAATCTTCATTGCTTCCTTGCTGTCTTGGTGGCAGGGGCAGCCGAGGTACCTGGTGCATTTTCTGTCAGCGTTAGGTCTCCTGAAGTCCTTGTCGGTCTTTGTATACTGGCGCTGACTGTATGGATGAGGTCCAGAGCAGTATCTCACTATCTGCAAACCTCAACCTCACTCTTGCAGATGGCACGGGTGTGCCAAAACTTCTGGCACTTAGAGCACTGCAGCACTCTCGGTATGTAGTCTTCTGGAATTTGGTCTCTATTGTCCCATCTGATGTATTGAGGGATCACTCAGTCCTCCGATGTTACTATGACGACTGTGGATGGGATGTTCTACAATCACAATTTTTTTTTTTTTTTGCATATCCTTTACAGGACATAGCTGTCAACAGCAGCATCTTTCAGCTGTATGTTGATTTCTAGGCAAGATTACGCTCAGTAGTTTGCCATTGCTTTCTGAGCGGCCGGCTCAGTATCCCGCAAGTCACCAGCGGGGGTCGAACCGCTCCCAGTTCTCTCCCGCTACGAGACTCTGCGTGATAAACGGGATTACGGAGAAAGTGTTGTAACCCCTCAGCCAGAGAGACCGGCGCGGTCGCAATACTGGCCTATTTATAGCTCGTCAAAATCCGGCGATTTTCGTAATTTAAGAAAAAATATGACCACATTAGGAATTGGGTCAAATTTTCGGGAGCAAGCAACGCGGCCCCGGGTCACGTGATCTTAACCGCGAATGCCTGATCACGACATCGAATCAAAGTGGCTACTAAATGGCATCTACACTAGTAGTAGTAGAAACATTCCTAGTGATCTATTAAAATTCATCTTTTTAGATCTGCCAAAGATACCAGGCGCTTTAAAATGCGAAGAGCATCGCACAAGTCTTATGAGTTGTATGAAAAGCTGTTACTGAGAAAAATTAGAAGAATAAGAAACAAGAATAATTATACGAAAAAAGAGTAAACCAGAAATTAGTGATGAACAGTGAAATTGTAGAGGGAAAAAGGCACCAAAACTGCTATACTGTATATAGTCTCAGGACAATATTAGAGAGGGCTATAGAAGTAAAAACAGATCTTTGTGATAGCAAGTTTAGAATAGAACTAGCTCGCAGCAGTAAGTTATTCCGAATAAATCTGCATATTTCAATGCATGTCTCCTCAAAGTGGAAATTCATCATTGCTTATGTTGTGTTTTCTGAACCCAGGCAGTGAGAGGTTTATTGTACCTGGCTTTCAGCTCATTATCGCTGTACAGCTGAATGGCTTCGTCTTGTAGGTCATCAGGCGCATCAGCTGGTTGGTTCCACACTGACAGGTGTGGCAAGGATGCTCAGTCCCATTTGGCTACTTTTCCCTTTCTTGAAATGTTCATTAAATGCCTCAGTAAGTTTCGCATATTCACCAGCATATCCAATTATTAAGAAAAACTTGGAAGCAACAGAGATGTGGATCCTGAGACGAATGTTGCGAATTCCTTGGACTGCCAGAGTAACTAACAACGATTGCTTAAAAGAGGCTAATGAAACTAGAACATTATATGCAACAATAAGAAAGAGATAACAGCTTTCTTTAGTCATGTGATTGTCGTGTCCTCCTTTAAAGTGTCGTCCCTGGAGTGAGGAGAATCGACACCCACATTATAATATTTTTTTTTTTCCTCTCAATATTCTGGAGAATCCACCAGCTTCCGTCCAACACACTCCATCAGCCTATGGACACCTTTTCCTATCACTCTCTCTCTCACTGTCGTACTATGCTCCCTCTCATACTTCCCAACGCAACATACTCAACAACTCTTGCTTCTAGAAATTAATAAAGATTAATTTATTTTTAAAAAAAAGTGTAACGTGTATGAGACGTGTATGCGAAGAAAATGTGTGACGTGTTCTATAAAGTGTGTAGAATCGGACTCTCAGACCACAACCCAGTCAGCTAATCCCAGCAAGGATAGACCACAGCACGTTACGTCAGAACATGTACATCTCACCCAGTGCCGAAACCATCTTGCCGGATACTGCTTTGCCTCTGTAGACCTCTGGTAATCCAATTTCATGATCATCCGAAATAGACACCGGTGGTATTAACAGTTAATCATGGACCGGTTGCACCCTACACAATGTCCGTTCCTATCGTTCCTTAAAAAAAACTGCACAAGTCCTTTGTAGTGTGTACACAGTCATTAATGTTAATTGTTAATGTGATTGATCCTCACTCGTGTCTATCTAGCCTCACGTATCATGTCTTGTGTTCTATTACACGAGATTATATCACACTAGGCAACTATTAGACTTAATGTTCTCAGTTAGTTACTACTGTCTGATGCTGTGTGGTGCATCAGTAATCATCACTCTCTTTGGTGAATCAACTTCCTTCTAGCTTTAGTTACGTTCTGTATGCAACTTTATTGATTGTTGAACTGGTGTTCTTCCGAATGGGATTTGATTCTTTCCCAAAAACTTGTTGAGTTTCCTTGGATCTGGTAGGGAACCTAGGATAGAAACAACACATCTGGTGATAGTACTAGTCACTGATCCTTTCGGCTGAGTGTAAGCCTATCGCCTTGCTTAATGATCTTTAGCTAACTAGACTTAGTCATAGAGCAGATTAGCTACCCACCTAGAGCCGAATCAGGCTATGACAAAGAAAGACCCATACAGAGTGCAAAACCCCAGCGGGCAAGTTCTCCGTCTCCCAATTATCCATCAGTACTCTATTCTTAACTAGCAGAGCTAATATCACTATTCTACTCTAACTAGTTTCCACTAACAGTGCTAATCATCACACTATAGTTTAACAAGGTCACAGTCTATATTAATTTGAACGAATATATTATAATAGGTTATACCTTACAGCACTGCAGTTTACACTAAATTACATCTAATGGTAGCCATACAGGCTCTTGTAAACTAAATCAAATATCTCCTTCACACGTTAGATGTTCTAACTGCTGCAGTGACAAGCATGTCTGCCTAAATCCACATTTTCAAGTTCCCCTAGTTGGTCCCAACTCGGGTTTATATGGCAAACTACCAAAGTTGGCCACGTGACGTTATCCTTTATGCCCCCACACAGGTGGCACATTGGCAGATCATCCCCTGTCAGGGATCCATCCCCCCTCTGGCTCCCTCAATGTTAGCTTTGTCATCACTGGTTTAGACATCCAAAACAATCTAGAGAGTTACTGTCGAGTTCCAACAAAGAGTTTCGATACCAAGCTGCCAATCATGGTTTTCCAAACAAGCTTACATTGTGCACGCGACGTTGTTCATGTCCGGCAGGTGTTCCACTGTTTTCAATAACAAGCCCTCAACTTTCTGCCATGTGGTGACAGTTAAACCTCCATTCCGTCTGATGTCCGGAACTATAGATGACAAACGGAACCATTCCATATCCTGAGCGGGCAATTATATGTGATTTTAACTGTTATGAACTGCCAACGCGTTGTATCCCTTCCTTCTCACTCACCACCAAATGTGTATATAGGCTGACCCAATGTAACCCGTGCAGCTGTGTTTACTCTGTTAGTACGACTGTTGTGGCCTAGAGAATATACGCCAAGCAAACGTTGGTATTATTATCTGGTTAACTCATGGCGATCTCGTGACATAGGCCCCCTCTTAAGAGAGTAATTCATCTCACTCTTTTCCACCATGAGTTTAATCCAGATGATTCATTCTTCTTCTTCAGGAGCTGGGTGTCTTGACAAGAAATCCGCTCCAACATTTTCCTTCCCAGGAATGTACTCTACTGTGAAATTATAAGGTTGAAGTAACAACGACCAGCGCATCAAACGTGCGTTGAGCTTCTGAGAAGTAGCCAGGAACATCAGGGGCTGATGATCCGACTGGACCCGAAACTTAACTCCATACAAATATGGCTGGAATTTTTGCACTGCCCAGACGAGGGACAAGCACTCTCTCTCGACGGTTGAATAATTCCTCTCCGCCTGTAGAAGTTTCTTACTTGCGTATGCCACAGGTTTCAAAACCGAAGCATCGTCTTTTCTTTCCTGTAACAAAGCGGCTCCAATTCCAATCGCACTCGCATCCGTTCTCAACACAAATTGTTTGGAAAGGTCAGGGAGCTGTAATACAGGTTTGCTGACCAAGGCCTCCTTTAACTGACTATAGGCATTCTCACATTCTGGTGTCCAAATGATTTGGTCCGGGAATCCCTTTTTCAAGGTTTCCGTCAACGGAGCTCCCAGTTCAGTGAAATGTGGGATAAATTTGTGGTAGAACCCACACAACGAGAGAAAAGATCGCACATCCTTCTTCGTTTTTGGCCTTGGTGCATTTCTGATTTTCTCCAGGTTCTTCTCTTCTGGGACAATGTGTCCTGGAGTGATGGTGTGACCTAGAAATTCCAGAGTCTGGTAACCAATCATGCACTTGGTTGGACGAGCAGTAAGCCCTGCTTCCTTGAGCCTATTAAACACTCTCTCCAAGGATTGTAAGTGGTCATCCAAGCTGTCACTGGAAATCAGAATATCATCCATGAATGAGATGATGGACGGATCCTGTAACGGATCTAGTAAAGTCCTCATCATGCGTGTAAACACACTAGGTGCATTGCTGAGTCCAAAGGGCATGACCTTGAATTCGTAGTGTCCACTGGGTGTACTGAAAGCTAACAGTGGTCGAATCTCCGGTTTGACTGGTATCTGATAGTACCCCCGACTCAGATCCACCTTTGAAAAGTACCGAGCCTTATGGAGCCTAGCGAATAACTGAGTTGGATTCGGCAAAGGTTCCACCTGAAACTGTGTATGACTGTTCAGAAGTCGGTAATCTATACACAACCTGTGTTCTCCACTTGGTTTGCGTAACAAAACTACCCCCGCATTGTATGGGGATGTGGATGGTGCAATCACGTCATCCTCCAGCAGTTTTTGTATTTCCTCCTCCAGGGCCTTTTCTTTAGAGAATGGCACTGGGTAAACCTTTTGGCGAACAGGCTCCTGTGTGGTCAAAGTCATCTCGAACTCAACCAACCTCGTTCGTCCTGGTTTATCAGTCAGTATCTCCTTATGAGACTTGAGAACCTGGGTTATCCTTTCCCTCTCCTGGGAGGTCAGATCAGGGTTCACTTGCACATCCCTATAGGTTTCCTGGTGTACCAAGGGATATTCCCTGCCCTCGCTGGTTCCCACTTCTGTCTCCACTGCAACTGCCATTGCCATGAGGTGAGCTGCCTTGTCTCCGGGTCTCTCTTCGTATTTCCGCAAGAGATTAATATGGAAAATCTTCAACTTTCCCCGGATCCGGATCTGATAGTTGGTTCTGGATATTACCCTTTCCACGGGAAATGGTCCTTGCCAACCTATCTCCAGTTTGTTGTTTCCCGTTGGGAGTAGCAACAAGACTTTGTCTCCCACCTCTAGAGATCTTTCTTTAGACCTACGGTTGTAGTAAGCCGCATGTCTTTTCCTGGCCTTTTTCAAGTTTTGATTTGCCAGAGTCCATCCCTTGTGGAGTTTTTCTTTCAGTTCCTCCACGTATTTGTAGGATGAGATCACTTCTTCTGACGTCCCCTCTTCAGTCAAACTCCTCAACATGGCTTCCAACGATCCTTTGATTGGACGACCAAACAGCAACGTAGCGGGTGGTAGTCCTGTTGAGCCATGAGGAACTTCCCGATAGGCAAAGAGTGCTGCTGGGATATATTCATCCCACCTATCAGGTTTTTCCTGCGCTAGTTTCCTGAGCATTGTCATCAACGTGCTGTTGAAACGCTCTACTTGTCCATTGGCTTGAGGGTGGTAAGGGCTGGTATGTATGTGGTTAGAGTGAAACACCCTAAATACCTCCTCCATGAGTTTTCCACAAAACTGAGATCCATTGTCCGTCAGAATTTGATCCGGAAAGCCTAATCTGGTAAAGGCCTCCATCAGTGCGTCCGCCACTCGTTTCGAGTCAATCGTGGTCAACGGTATAGCCTCACCCCACATTGTACAGCAATCCACCATTGTGAGTATATACATGTTCCTCTTCCTAGTCCTGGGAAGTGGACCCACGATATCGATGGCTACCCTCTCGAAAGGAGAGTTCATGATGGGCATCTCACCCAACACCACCGGTGCTGTCCAGTGTTTTGGTGCCACCCTCTGGCACTCAGGGCATGACTTCACATACCGACGCACATCATCTGTCATTCCCGGCCAATAGTAGTGGCAGGAAATCCGCTGCATGGTGGCGGCAATACCCATATGTCCACTAAAGGAGATGGTATGCCCATATGAAGAATCTGGGACCGGTGAGCTTTCGGGACGACCAACTGACCGTATAGGTTGTTTCCCCTTCCTGCTCTCCTGTAGAGTATCCTATTCTTCATGTAGTACTGCCCCCGTCCTGGTGGATCAGCACTTTTCTGCAGCTTTTTGTAGCAAGGACGTAAAGTATCATCCTCACTCTGGGCAGTTCGTAGCTCCCCCGGCATTGGGTTAGTCACAATTGCGTCTGCCTCTTCCGTTTTCGTCTGAGAGCGAGTCTGCATTGCTCCCATATGGATTGGCTCCCTGGGCATTCCCAGAAAGACATACCGGCAACCTAGGATGACTGGAAAAATGGGATCGGTCAATACAGCGGCCTTGATGGTGCCGGTGACGTACCTTGACCGAATCTCCACATTAGCAATAGGCAACTTCATGACTACAGCACTCTTCTGTGCAGGCTGTATATCCAAGGTTTCACCTGTGAATTGTTCTGGATGTACCAGATCCGCAGAAATCACGGCCTCCCCGTCCAGTCCTGTGTCGTATAAACACTCCACTTGACGACCGTTAACCTCTACCAATTCCACTACAGGTGGTTTTTCCTGGTCTGGAGTCTCTTCCTCGGCCTCGACCTGTTCGGTGGGCTCCACCTTAGGTTTCCCTAAGCACACGACGAATTGAGTGTCTCCTGACTTTCCCCTGCAGTCAATAGCATTGTGCGTGTTTGACTTGCATTGGTTGCACCATTTCCCTGTCCTAGATTTTCTAGTGCCAGACTTGAGTGAGCTCTCCTGGTGGCGAGCTTCCTTGTTGACCTTGGCATTTTCCGTGACAACCTCCTTGGAAGTCACTTGACATGCTGCGAAGTGAGGGTTCTTAGCCTTCGATTTGCAGTCCCTCGTATTGTGAGAGGGTGACTTACAAATTGAACACCACTTCTCCGACCACGGTCGTTTAGGTGTAGAGCTTAAAGTGCTCTTGCTTCCCTCCTTCTTCTTCTCTGAACTATCCTCTGATATTTGCACATAAGGTTCCCACTTTTTGGTTCCTGAGTTTTTGGCTTTCTTCTTGTCATGTTTCTCTTGACTTTTGGTGTTGGTGGCAAGGGTTTCCCCTGCCTCCCCATGTACCTCGACGAACCGTTCTGCTAATTTAGTCACGAGGTCAATACGTTCCGCTCCTTGTTCTCCCAGGAACGTCCTGAGAGGTTTAGACATTTGCTTCTTCAGCTGGTCGACCACCATGAGCTCTTCCAGACTCTCATAGTCATGTGCGAACCCAGCCAAATCCATCCACTTATGGAGATAAGATTTAAGACGCAAACTGTAGGCGGCAAACAACTCTCCGGGTTCTCGTTTCGCTGCTCAAAATTTTTTCCGGTAGGTATGTGACGTAACCTCGAATCGTTTCAGCAGAGCCGTCTTTAACTCGTCATAATTGTTCTCATGTCCTGGTGGCAGGCGAGAATAAACCTCGTATCCGGTCCCGCGTAATCCCTGGGATAGCTTAAGATTCCATTTGTTACGCTCCAGACCCATAGCAACTGACATAGCCTCGAAGCGTTGAAGGTACTGGTCAATCTTCTCTTTGTCCTCCTCGTAGACCGCCAAAGGAAACTTCATAGCATGGTACCCATGTCCACCTACTGGTGTTGATCCTGGGATGGAGGAACCTCCAACTGCTCCCTCAGTTTCTCCATTAGATTGACTCTTCAGCTCGAGTTCCCGTATCCGGTACTCGTGCTCCCTCTTCTGTGCTTCCTGTTCAGTTTCCAGTTTCCTAGCTGCTTGCTCAGCTTCAAATTTCTTAGCTGCTTGCTCAGCTTCCAATTTCTTAGCTGCTTGCTCAGCTTCCAATTTCTTAGCTGCTTGTTCCAACTCCATCCTTCTCAATTCCAGCTCGGCCTTTCGATCTTCCCGTTCTGCTTGACGATACTCTCTCTCCACTTCCTGTATGTAATCCGTTAGAGCAGAACCCCCCCCCCCCCCCCAATCCCATTTCTTCCCCCTTTGCCTTTAATTCTGCTGTGCTAAGTTTAGGGGTGGCCATTATACAGAGAGGTAAGCTAGCAGGTCTAGTACAATATAACTGCAAATTACTATACAGATATATGAACAAGTACTATAAATCTAGATATTACCACACACAGCACATTCACTCAGTGACAAGAGTAGAATCAGGACCACAGACATATGCAGACGTGTGAAGTGTGAACAGGTAAGATATTAGTCCTAACCCCTATCCACATTCACTCTAGCTGGATTCTCCAAAATGATAATCTCCCTCTTATAACTAAGAATCCCGTGTCAAAAGACCCCGTTGTCAGAAGATCCCACTGTCAAAGGTTCCTGCTTGCAGGAGATCTCGCTGTCCAAAGATCCCGTTTACGAGAGATCCCGCTGTCCAAGGATTCCGTTTACGAGAGATCCCGCTGTCCAAAGATTCCGTTTACGAGAGATCCCGCTGTCCAAAGATTCCGTTTACGAGAGATCCCGCTGTCCAAAGATCACGTTTACGAGCCCCCAATAATGTCGTGTCCTCCTTTAAAGTGTCGTCCCTGGAGTGAGGAGAGTCGACACCCACATTATAATATTTTTTTCCCCTCTCAATATTCTGGAGAATCCACCAGCTTCCGTCCAGCACACTCCATCAGCCTATGGACACCTTTTCCTATCACTCTCTCTCACTGTCGTACTATGCTCCCTCTCATACTTCCCAACGCAACATACTCAACAACTCTTGCTTCTAGAAATTAATAAAGATTAATTTATTAAAAGAAAAGTGTAACGTGTATGAGACGTGTATGCGAAGAAAATGTGTGACTTGTTCTATAAAGTGTGTAGAATCGGACTCTCAGACCACAACCCAGTCAGCTAATCCCAGCAAGGATAGACCACAGCACGTTACGTCAGAACATGTACATCTCACCCAGTGCCGAAACCATCTTGCCGGATACTGCTTTGCCTCTGTAGACCTCTGGTAATCCAATTTCATGATCATCCTAAATAGACACCGGTGGTATTAACAGTTAATCATGGACCGGTTGCACCCTACACAATGTCCGTTCCTATCGTTCCTTAAAAAAAACTGCACAAGTCCTTTGTAGTGTGTACACAGTCATTAATGTTAATTGTTAATGTGATTGATCCTCACTCGTGTCTATCTAGCCTCACGTATCATGTCTTGTGTTCTATTACACGAGATTATATCACACTAGGCAACTATTAGACTTAATGTTCTCAGTTAGTTACTACTGTCTGATGCTGTGTGGTGCATCAGTAATCATCACTCTCTTTGGTGAATCAACTTCCTTCTAGCTTTAATTACGTTCTGTATGCAACTTTATTGATTGTTGAACTGGTGTTCTTCCGAATGGGATTTGATTCTTTCCCAAAAACTTGTTGAGTTTCCTTGGATCTGGTAGGGACCCTAGGATAGAAACAACACATCTGGTGATAGTACTAGTCACTGATCCTTTCGGCTGAGTGTAAGCCTATCGCCTTGCTTAATGATCTTTAGCTAACTAGACTTAGTCATAGAGCAGATTAGCTACCCACCTAGAGCCGAATCAGGCTATGACAAAGAAAGACCCATACAGAGTGCAAAACCCCAGCGGGCAAGTTCCCCGTCTCCCAATTATCCATCAGTACTCTATTCTTAACTAGCAGAGCTAATATCACTATTCTACTCTAACTAGTTTCCACTAACAGTGCTAATCATCACACTATAGTTTAACAAGGCCACAGTCTATATTAATTTGAACGAATATATTATAATAGGTTATACCTTACAGCACTGCAGTTTACACTAAATTACATCTAATGGTAGCCATACAGGCTCGTGTAAACTAAATCAAATATCTCCTTCACACGTTAGATGTTCTAACTGCTGCAGTGACAAGCATGTCTGCCTAAATCCACATTTTCAAGTTCCCCTAGTTGGTCCCAACTCGGGTTTATATGGCAAACTACCAAAGTTGGCCACGTGACGTTATCCTTTATGCCCCCACACAGGTGGCACATTGGCAGATCATCCCCTGTCAGGGATCCATCCCCCCTCTGGCTCCCTCAATGTTAGCTTTGTCATCACTGGTTTAGACATCCAAAACAATCTAGAGAGTTACTGTCGAGTTCCAACAAAGAGTTTCGATACCAAGCTGCCAATCATGGTTTTCCAAACAAGCTTACATTGTGCACGCGACGTTGTTCATGTCCGGCAGGTGTTCCACTGTTTTCAATAACAAGCCCTCAACTTTCTGCCATGTGGTGACAGTTAAACCTCCATTCCGTCTGATGTCCGGAACTATAGATGACAAACGGAACCATTCCATATCCTGAGCGGGCAATTATATGTGATTTTAACTGTTATGAACTGCCAACGCGTTGTATCCCTTCCTTCTCACTCACCACCAAATGTGTATATGGGCTGACCGGTGTAACCCGTGCAGCTGTGTTTACTCTGTTAGTACGACTTTTGTGGCCTAGAAAATATACGCCAAGCAAACGTTGGTATTATTATCTGGTTAACTCATGGCGATCTCGTGACAGTGATGAGAAGAGAGGCATTGGAAAACATCGTGACGACTGGAAAGATCGAGGGGAAGAGAAGCAGAGGCAGACCAAGAAAAATTATGCTGGGTGGACTGAGCCGGTGGCATGGAGGAATATCAGCAACAGAGTTGATCCAGAACACCAAAGACCGAGATCTGTGAAGAGACATGGACTCCTATGCCAGCTGGCATGGCACTTGATGGTGATGATCCAAGTGTCGTAGAAGGCCTTTTGTCCTTCCAGAGTGGGAAAATGCACTGTATTATTTCTTTCGAGTTGCACTTTCTACAGCCTTAATTTAGCTCCAATTGAGAGACAGACCAAAAGATTTGGCGTGACTTATACAGCCCACATGCCAGACGTTCTCCGTCCCTGATCTTAAACGATAACTTAGAGGAATATCATCAATAAAACTGTTCCAAAACACCAAAGACTGAAATCTGAAAAGACATGAACGCCTACAGCACTTTGCGAGCCCGCACGCACGCGCGCGCGCACACACACGCACACACACACACACACACACACACACACACACCAATATGGGTACCACAGACCACAGTATATACGAAAAATCGTAAAATCAAAATGATCATATCTGTGTTAACATGAAACATCACTACATGACGAACTAGTTTGCACGGTGTAGATTCAGATCATCATCTGCTGAGAAGTACAATTAAGGTGAAACTTAGAGTTACATCTTATCAACATGGAAATTAATATAACGTAGCCTATCTCGTAAACCCAGGGTCATAGCCATAGAAATGAGCTTGTACTACTACCAGGCACGCTCACCGGGTGATGAATGATGGAGCGCCTCTAAATACAGAAGTTAGCCGAGAGTTGTAGGTTCGAAATCAGCTTCGGCCGTTCTGGAAGCAGACCGCTGCGCGTTGATTTTAATGGTATGAGCGTCGGTCGTTCAGAAATCAGTGGCAAACTACTAAACTTAAACAATTGCCTAGCAAATCACAAACTGCGGGAAAATGCTGGAGTTGATTGTAACGTCCTGTAAGGGTCATGCAAAAAACTATTTGTTTTAAATGTTGAATAAGCCAGAAATGCTTTTATAACACTAGAGCAGGTCAGCGTGGCCGAAAGGATAAGAGCGCTTGTTCTTAAACACCCGGCGTGAGGATGCCGAGGTAGATGATTCCACCCTTACACCGGTAAGTTGGACTAAAATATTGACTTCTCGTCCTTGACGTTGGGACGTTAATTACAAGTGTATTTGAAGTCGGGGTGGGTTCGCTTGATGGTGAGTGACACAGATAACATGAAAAGATCATCCACACGCAAAAATCAGTCCAGTGCACCACGCGTAGTACTAGTAGCGCATGTATGGACTACGCTTGTGTTCAAAACTAGTGAACAAAACAAAAACGAAACAAAAATAGGAGATTTGTAGAAGTCAAGAGAAATTAAACCCAGTATCCAACTTAAAATATTTAGTTCTAACGTCAAATCAGTTCTGCAGTATTTATCAGAAATACGGAGAATGGTAATTACAGATAAACCACAAACTACTGACGTCTACGCACTACATAATGGCGAGAAATTAAACGAATTCCGGAGAACCAACAGGCGAGGGAAAGATGCTGGGACTGGGTGGGGCACACATTGAGAAGATCGGATACTTTAAGATAATATGCATAGAAATAGACCTACAAAAATTATATTTCTAAGGGTATACATCTTTCCCGTTGCAACATACGCCTGTGAGACATGGACACTTACTAAACAAGCTGAACAGCGCATAAAAGCCTTTGAATATACATGTTATAGACGAGTTCTAAGAATATCTTGGATAAAGAAAAGAACAAATGCATCCATATTTCAAGAGCTGAATATTGAAGAAGGTTGGCTATTAAAGACAATAAAACAAAGAAAATTGAAACATTTTGGTCACTTGAAACGTCTTGAAAGTTTGGAGAGAACAATAGTGGAGGGTTATATTCCTGGGAAGAGAGGAAGAGGAAGGCCAAAGAGAATATGGGTGCAGGATGTAGCAGATGATCTCCAGATGAGTGTATCGGAAGCGGGACATCTTGGTTATGATCGAGAGGTTTTCCGGAAGGTTGTTATGAAGCGACGTTCTGCAAAGGACATCCTACTGAATGAATGAATGAATGAATGAATGAATGAATGAATGAATGAATGAATGAATATACACGGAAACAGAAACAGAAAAAAATTATAGACGAACATCTAATACACGATGAAGATAATGACAGACGGAGATGAAGAGTAAATGGGTGATATGGAGGAAGCAGCAGGAAATAGCGACAGATATCGCTCTCACAATTTAATTCATCATCATCATGTGCATTGCTGGTAAGCATGGGCGGACATGTTTCGCCATCTCACACGATCACCGGAGTCGTGGATCAACTCTGTGTTCTTGTCCCGACCATACCATATGGTCAAACCATCCAGATATTTACTTATCCCCTTTCCCTTGTTCTTTCCCACCCAGTCTTGCCTGTTGTCACAAAGTTCTCTTGTTTATTTCTTCTCATAACGTGCCCAGAAATTTGACTGACTGCGTCTAATTTATCTAATCAGTTTGCAGTTTTAATTTGTCCCTTGTAGGACTTGCTCTTTGGTTTTTCACAATTTCATTACCTTACCTAATATTCACATCCACACAGAAGAAGATAAACGCCCAATACTTCATATCTCAAACAACAGTAGGCCTATCTGCTATGGGACTCCTTTACCTTATTTTAAAACTATTCTAATTAAAGAGCCTTTGGAACTAGCGATTCTCTTCTTTCTGTGGCACGTTTTCGTCGAACGTCACAGTGTTTTCTAGATATGAAGCAAGGTCAACCTTTCTTATAGTTACACCTTTACCATGTAGAGAGCATGTTCGTTCTTGACTCGAAACCTCCGCGAATGAAGTTTTGTCGTTGTGTGTGTACACATTTCAGTTTTTTCTAATGTGTCCTTGATTTATATTAATATATTTCTTCTCAATGTATCATATGAAAAGTTAGTTACGTATTCTTTACAGGACTCCGCAGTCAACCTCAGCATGTTTTGGCTGTTTGTGATCTCTTGGCAAGTTTACGTTCAGTAGTTTGCTTTCTGAAAAAGACTGACACCAATCCAATACTGCCAAATCGCCCGCAGCTGTGTTTCGAACGCGGTATCCGGGATTACGAACTGCGTCCGTAACGTCTTCGCCATGGATCAGGCCTTATGTATGCCAATCAATAACGTGCTGTAAACAAGATATTAACCAAAAAAAATTGAAAGCTATAATATAACTATATAATATGGTTATGGAGGTCTGTATGCCCGCGGGGTTTACTATACTTCCTGTGCTTTGAAGGGATGGGTTGTGGGTGTGGGTTTATTCCCTACAGCGATCAATTAGACTTAACGTTGACTTCTCATTCAGTAAGCAGTGGCAAACTACTGAACCTAACATTACCTAGTAATTCAACATGGGGTGGGGTTAACCTCAACGCACTGTAAAGCCGTGACATTTTATATGGTTATAACTGGTTCAAGGGCAATCTGTGTTTAAATATAACGCATGGGAAATCCCAAAGATAACTCCAGACTGAGGCCATTTTCATGAGTTGGCACTCTGTTTTGCATTCCGAACTATTTTGCATTTGTAGGTATAACATTTTATTCATATACTAGATAGTTTTTGTAATGTACTAATCTCTATGTTCATCAGAACATTAACATATTGTAAAAATGCAAATAACAGTTGTCTTGTGCAGATTTAACACATCGTCTAAAGTGCAATGAATGCAGTTGAATCAAATGCAACAAATAACGTTAAGTTAGTAATTAATAATAAATACATGACGATATCCGGCTGGGCTTCGAATTTCAACAATATTCATGTGGACTTATTTAGCGATCCTTATTTTAACATATCGTAGGACTGTGAATAAAACACCAGCAGGTGCAAGTGAAAGTATTATTTTACTATTTTATATGTATGTGTGTGTGTTTGTGTGTGTGTGTGTGTGTGTGTGTGTGTGTGTGTGTATATATATATATATATATATATATATATATATGTATATATATATATATATATATATATATATATATATATATATATATATATATATATATATATATATACATACACACACACACATACATATAAGAGAAATGATACTGGATGGATTGAGATGGTGGCATGGGGGAATATATTATCATCAGCAGAGTTGATCCAGAACACCAAAGACCGAGATCTGTGGAGAGCCATGAACGTCTACGCCAGCTGGCAGGTGGCAGGGCACTTGATGATGATGATGATGATGATATATATATATATATATATATATAAATATATATATATATATATATATATATATATATATATATATATATATATATATATATATATATATATATATATAGTAAGTTTTCATGAGGTATTACAGATTGTACTGTCCCTTGAAGATAAACCAAAATTTGATATAAAAATAGAAGAGAAAATTACTTTTCCAAGCTGATACATTTAACTACCTAGGAGCAGTCAAAACAGAAGATCAAAGATGCAAAACAGAGATTAACTTATTCTGTGCCAAACAAAATGTAGGTTTGGACCAAACACAGATTGATGGCAGAAAATGAGAAGTAAGAATGTGTCATGGTGATGACTTAAGAGCAGAGGAGGTCAAGCAAAACCTGGAGTTCAGAAAACGAAAGATATTGTTGCCATAGAAAATTCTGAAAATGAAGGATATCACTATCATTGGATGTCAGAAAGATAATACTGAAATGTTATATAGAACCTGTTTTGCTGTATGCAAGTGAATCATGGAACATGAATTAACAAATATAGTTAGAGCTTGGAAGTCACAGAGATGTTGTTCCTGAGATGAATGTTGTGAATAGCTTGGACAGCCAGAGTGACTAAAAGATCTGTGGAAAGACACAGACACCCTTGCCACTTGGTAGGACATAATAATGATGATGATGATTGCCCACTGTATTGAAAGGGATCCAATCTTTTACATTCATTATATTGTTCACTGCAGTACATGATATTCTTGGCATCTGTAAAGAAGGTAGTGTGCCATTGTTTTATTCCTAGCAGTGACCTTACTGGTCGATGACCGTAGCCATTGTCTCCGAAAAAAAGAAATCCTCTGCCTACCGTTGTGAAGCTGGAGACCATAACCTACAACTATCCGTTGGCTGCTCTTCAACTTCATCCACCACCTGCACCCATGGCTTCACGTCACCCTGATCGAGAGGTGCTAAACGGGTACTCTACCTTGCCCAAGTGTGTCCCGTAGGCTAGCGGAGGGAAGGAGGCACCTTACCTCTCCTTTCATATTGAATACCCCTACCCCACTACCCTCAGGAGCCTTGGAATGTGATCAACATCGGACAATTAGTATAATGAGCCACATCATGAAGATTTTGCTGAGAATTATCATGCAAAGAGTTAGGAAAAAAATACAACCCGAAATAGGAGAACAATGTGGGTTTGTAGAAGGCAAGGGTACAGTAAATTCTGTGTATATGCTGCGAAAAGTAATTAATGTTATATAGAAGTAAACAAAGATCTATATCTTTGCTTTATTGACTACACAAAGACTTTCGTTACAGTGAGACATGTCGACATGATAAGGATGTTTGAAGATCTACAAATTGATGGAAAAGACCTTAGACTTGTAAAAAACATTGGAAACAAGAAGCTGCCATAAGAATTGATAATGAAGTAGTGTAGCGTAGCGTCAGCTACGATGATAAGGAATCTATCAACGTGCTGCGGATAGACCTTCTAAGAATAGAAAAATAAGTCACTGAGAAGACGAGACTGAATAGCTCGTAATTCTAGACAGAGTAAAGGTCCCAGAACCAGTCTAATCTTCTGACAGTGTTCAGGCAGACAGGAATGGCGTACAACTATACTGGTTTGATACAGACAGTCTGCCAAGGTTTTCTAGCTACGTTGCCTGAAATAAAACAAAGCTCGAGCCCCCAACTCTAATCCCTCTCACCGACACGGAGAAAGACAGAGTAAAATATATAAAAAAAGAAGACAAAAAATTTCAAAAATTTTCAAACCAAACCGTAGGCCTATCTGCTATGGGACTCCTTTACCTTATTTTAAAACTATTCTAATTAAAGAGCCTTTGGAACTAGCGATTCTCTTCTTTCTGTGGCACGTTTTCGTCGAACGTCACAGTGTTTTCTAGATATGAAGCAAGGTCAACCTTTCTTATAGTTACACCTTTACCATGTAGAGAGCATGTTCGTTCTTGACTCGAAACCTCCGCGAATGAAGTTTTTGTCGTTTGTGTGTGTACACATTTCAGTTTTTTCTAATGTGTCCTTGATTTATATTAATATATTTCTTCTCAATGTATCATATGAAAAGTTAGTTACGTATTCTTTACAGGACTCCGCAGTCAACCTCAGCATGTTTTGGCTGTTTGTGATCTCTTGGCAAGTTTACGTTCAGTAGTTTGCTTTCTGAAAAAGACTGACACCAATCCAATACTGCCAAATCGCCCGCAGCTGTGTTTCGAACGCGGTATCCGGGATTACGAACTGCGTCCGTAACGTCTTCGCCATGGATCAGGCCTTATGTATGCCAATCAATAACGTGCTGTAAACAAGATATTAACCAAAAAAAATTGAAAGCTATAATATAACTATATAATATGGTTATGGAGGTCTTTATGCCCTCGGGGTTTATTATACTTCCTGTGCGTTGAAGGGATGGGTTGTGGGTGTGGGTTTATTCCCTACAGCGATCAATTAGACTTGACGTTGACTTCTCATTCAGTAAGCAGTGGCAAACTACTGAACCTAACATTACCTAGTAATTCAACATGGGGTGGGGTTAACCTCAACGCACTGTAAAGGGCGTGTGACATTTTATATGGTTATAACTGGTTCAAGGGCAATCTGTGTTTAAATATAACACATGGGAAATCCCAAAGATAACTCCAGACTGAGGCCATTTTCATTGAGTTGGCAGTTGGCAGTTGGCACCCTGTTTTGCATTCCGAACTATTTTGCATTTGTAGGTATAACATTTTATTCATATACTAGATAGTTTTTGTAATGTACTAATCTCTATGTTCATCAGAACATATTGTAAAAATGCAAATAACAGTTGTCTTGTGCAGATTTAACACATCGTCTAAAGTGCAATGAATGCAGTTGAATCAAATGCAAATGCAACAAATAAAGTTAAGTTAGTAATTATAAATTAATAATAAATACATGACGATATCCGGCTGGGCTTCGAATTTCAACAATATTCATGTGGACTTATTTAGCGATCCTTATTTTAACATATCGTAGGACTGTGAATAAAACACCAGCAGGTGCAAGTGAAAGTATTATTTTACTATTTTATATGTATGTGTGTGTGTTTGTGTGTGTGAGTGTATATATATATATATATATATATATATATATATATATATATATATATATATATATATATATATATAAGAGAAATGATACTGGATGGATTGAGATGGTGGCATGGGGAATATATTATCATCAGCAGAGTTGATCCAGAACACCAAAGACCGAGATCTGTGGAGAGCCATGAACGTCTACGCCAGCTGGCAGGTGGCAGGGCACTTGATGATGATGATGATGATGATGATGATGATATATATATAGTAAGTTTTCATTAGGTATTACAGATTGTACTGTCCCTTGAAGATAAACCAAAATTTGATATAAAAATAGAGAGAAAATTACTTTCCAAGCTGATACATTTAACTACCTAGGAGCAGTCAAAAACAGAAGATCAAAGATGCAAAACAGAGATTAACTGATTCTGTGCCAAACAAAATGTGGGTTTGGACCAAACGCAGATTGATGGCAGAAAATGAGAAGTAAGAATGTGTCATGGTGATGACTTAAGAGCAGAGGAGGTCAAGCAAAACCTGGAGTTCAGAAAATGAAAGATATTGTTGCCATAGAAAATTCAGAAAATGAAGGATATCACTATCATTGAATGTCAGAAAGATAATACTGAAATGTTATATAGAACCTGTTTTGCTGTATGCAAGTGAATCATGCAACATGAATTAACAAATATAGTTAGAGCTTGGAAGTCACGGAGATGTTGTTCCTGAGATGAATGTTGTGAATAGCTTGGACAGCCAGAGTAACTAAGAGATCTGTGGAGAGATACAGACACCCTTGCCACTTGGTAGGACATAGTAATGACGATGATGACTGCCCACTGTATTGAAAAGGATCCAATCTTTTACATTCATTATATTGTTCACTGCAGTACATGATATTTTTGGCATCTGTAAAGAAGGTAGTTTGCCATTGTTTTCTTCCTTGCAATGATCTTACTGGTCGATGACCGTAGCCATTGTCTCCGAAAAAAAGAGATCCTCTGTCTACCGTTGTGAAGCTGGAGACCATAACCTACAACTATCTGTTGGCTGCTCTTCGACTTCATCCACCACCTGCACACATGGCTTCACGTAACCCTGATCGAGAGGTGCTAAACGGGTACTCTACCTTGCCCAAGGGTGTCCCATAGGCTAGCGGAGGGAAGGAGGCACCTTACCTCTCCTTTCATATTGAATACCCATAACCCGCTACCTTCAGGAGTCTTGGAATGTGATCAACATCGGACAATTAGTATAATGAGCCACATCATGAAGATTTTGCTGAGAATTATCATGCAAAGAGTTAGGAAGAAAATACAACCCGAAATAGGAGAAGAACAATATGGGTTTGTAGAAGGCAAGGGTACAGTAAATGCTGTGTATATACTAAGAACAGTAATTGAACGTTCTATAGAAGTAAACAAAGATCTATATCTTTGCTTTATTGACTACACAAAGGCTTTCGATAAAGTGAGACATGTCAACATGATAAGGATGTTTGAAGATCTACAAATTGATGGAAAAGACCTTAGACTTGTAAAAATTATTGAAAACAAGAAGCTGCCATAAGAATTGATAATGAAGTAGTGTAGCGTAGCGTCAGCTACGATGATAAGGAATCTATCAACGTGCTGCGGATAGACCTTCTAAGAATAGAAAAATAAGTCACTGGAGAAGACGAGACTGAATAGCTCGTAATTCTAGACAGAGTAAAGGTCCCAGAACCAGTCTAATCTTCTGACAGTGTTCAGGCAGACAGGAATGGCGTACAACTATACTGGTTTGATACAGACAGTCTGCCAAGGTTTTCTAGCTACGTTGCCTGAAATAAAACAAAGCTCGAGCCCCCAACTCTAATCCCTCTCACCGACACGGAGAAAGACAGAGTAAAATATATAACAGAGACAAACTTTCATATCTTCTCGCTCTACTATGACTAAGGTTAATTAGGTAACAACTAGAGTTTGTAAAATTAAATCACATTAACATTTAATATATGATAACACTTTGGGTGCTCCACTGGAGGCAGCCCTGTACATAAAAAGGGATACACTTCCCTGTATCCTATTGCATATCTAATATGGGTTGAATCTACTAGACTGTCTAATCATTGACGAACTCTTTGGCCTATAGAATATTTTGAGTTGAATGATGATGGTGGTGGTGGTGGCCAACGGTAAGTTTGGCCACTTATCTTCTGGTTCTCCGGCTTACACAGTGCATGTAAACCCTAGTTAGTAGGCATAAGTGAGATGGTGAGTGATGCTTCACAATGTCACACAGGTTGGCACATCTAAAGCTTGGCGCTGAAGGTGTCAAATCTGTGAAATATATACAGCGAGAGCAGTTGACTCTTCTGTCGAGACATCGGTAAGCATCGGCCATGGATTGTTCCTGATGGCCGATTACATCTCATAACATTTTCAGAAACAAAATAGCATGAGCTATCTGTCCCTGCTCCCTATAAGTCCCTATCCTAGGATACATAGAAAATCGCTGACTTAAGGAAAACAGCTAAATAAAATCATTCTATGTTTCCTTACAAGTGAATATAATAATTATTCAGTAATAATTAAACATATCATCATATAATGCATGTCATAATTATATTATTAAAATACAATAATTACAAAGTAATCTAGAGGTAGATACATATAGAATCTATTAAACAGATTACATTTTATAGATATTTATGTTCAAATTCTGAAGCTATATTTCTAGCATATAATTAATAATGATTCTATATAACGTATATTTTAAAATACACACAATTTATGAAATTATCATAACAGAATAAGATAAGCTGAAAGTTAATGGAGTGGCAGACAAGAACAGGACTGCGAATTGGTGAGAAATCACCGATAAGAATTAACGAACATGCCTAGGATCTACCACGCTAGTATTTGACATTCGTACGTGTTTAGTAACATTTCTTATTTTCACGGCATCGAAATATTCATTATTATCTCTAAGTATTCGCAATCCTATCACATCCTTGAAATATCACCACTATAAACTGCCTCATGTTATTCCTAAACTAATGGCTCGATTAGTATGGCCTAGTCTACTGCTATACGGACTAATCGAAAATTGGGTTCTGTCCGACTTTATCAAGCTTACAACTATCTCACATCGTGTACACCTCTCTAAACCTCATGTAAAGGTAATTTTCTACACAGTTATGTTTTACCCTTTTCCCTGTGTGCTTAGTAAACTACCTGTACGAAGTATAATATAAGCGATCGAGTTTAGTCGGTAAAATAATTATTATGGTTAATATTTAGGTAAAATAACCTATTATCGGCGGTTTCCAACTTTAACTACACACGGAAATCTCGGGCGCACACGGCAATATATTATATTGATACACATAACTATTCCTTACCCTTCTAATCTACTGACCGAACTTGTCAGGTACAAAAACTTTGCTCTAGGTATCTCTCTAATATATTGTAAATATATTTATGGCCGTAATACGTGCCAAAGATAAAACTCTTAACACTTTATAAGTATTTTATAGAGCCTAGCGACTAGCAGATGTTTTTGCACCGACGTCTAGATTGCGAAAGAACGATTTTAGTATTTTTCTCCTGACCGGAAGTGGTCGTGCCAGGGAGTTCGTTTCCTTTACTTTATCCGACCAAATTGTGCAATAGTCCGTAGCCAAATTTGTAGATTTGGCTTTGTAAATTCAGCCTCTCCCCCAATCCTACTATAACGTATTATTTCATATTAAACTAATAACGTCAATTAGCAGTAGATTTATGCTATAGCCATGGACTATCTATACATAGATATATAGGAATAAAAACGCAATTAAATTCTTCTATAATTACATAAGGGGTTTACAAGGATTCTTCCCCAATTTAAGCAGAAGATGATGGGGAAGCTGGAGACTTCGTCACAAGTAGGTCAATATCAGTCTATTAAGAGAGGTGTGAGACAGGGATGTGTAATGTCTCCAGATCTTTTTTTTTCCCTTCCTGTACAGTGAAAATATTTTCAGAAATATAGAAGATATGGAAGGAATCAACATTTGGGGACAATACATCAATAACATTAGATATGCAGATGATACAGTCTTGATTGCAGACAGTGAACAGGACCTGCAACATTTAGTAGATGCGGTTGTTGCACACAGTGAACAGCTAGGGTTAGAACTGAATAGTAAGAAGACACAGATTATGGTCATCACTGGGAAGAAGGAAATACCACAATGTGATATATGAGTAAATAGGCATATTCTTAAGCAAGTGAATCGATACAGTTATCTCAGAACAGTCATAACATCTGATGGGAGAGGCTTTGAAGAGATTAGAACAAGAATTGCCAATACGAAGGTAGCCTTTTGCAAGATGAAAAACATACTGACCAATAAAATGGTATCAATTGAAACAAGAAAAAGAGTATTGAAGTGCCACATAGTACCTGTACTTTTGTATGGATGTGAAGTGTGGACAATGAGCAGTCAAGCTGAAAAAAATCTGATGGCTGTGGAAATGTGGTTTCTGAGGAAAATGCAAAAAATACCATGGACAGACAGAAAAATCAATGAACAAGTCCTTCAAGAAACAAATG
Source organism: Cepaea nemoralis (assembly GCA_014155875.1). Classification (NCBI taxonomy): domain Eukaryota; kingdom Metazoa; phylum Mollusca; class Gastropoda; order Stylommatophora; family Helicidae; genus Cepaea; species Cepaea nemoralis. Next base: position 56,642 of record JACEFZ010028451.1, read on the forward strand.
AAGATCGTAAATTGATTAGAGTCATTAGACATAGAAAGTCAAAATTTTTTGGGCATGTGAGAAGAAATGACTTGGAGAACTTGGTGACAACTGGCAAGATCGAAGGGAAGAGACCAAGGGGAAGACCGAGAAGTAAATGCCTGGATGGCTTGGCCACGTGGCATGGTCGAGACAGAAACACGGAGCTGATCCACGACTCTGGTGATTGAGTGAGATGGCAAAACATGACCGCCCACGCTTATCGACATGGCACATGATGGATGGATGGATATTGTTCACTGCATTCAGGAAATGATTTGAATCTGGCTATTGTTTTTATATTGTTGTTTTCATTATTGGCTTTAACTGATTCAGTGCTGAAGGATAAAATATCGCCATACTAGAATCACCTTCTTTCTTGGTATGTCCCACAATTTCAATGCTCAGTGAAATTTGCATTATAAAACTTGTTCTTTTGCTTGTGTACCATGTTTGGTCTAAATGTACTCTTTATTTGGCATTTAACCAGTTAATAAAGCTTAATCTGAAACAAGAATTTGAGATGCATATTACATTGTATAATATCAAATGCCAAATCAGTAGAATGAGATTGAAAATAGATGTAATAAGGCAAACCAACTCACTGGACAAATGGCAGCAATACTAAAGAACAAACATGTATCAATAACCTCTAAGAAAGCACTCTACAACAGAATCTTCCTTCCAACTCTATGCTACCAAGGCCAAACCTGGACAATGACAGAAAAAAGAGAAAAGAAAAATCACAATAACAGAAATGAGATTCCTGAGAAGAATACTCAATGTATCAAGAAGAGAGAAAATGAGATACGAAGAATTCAGGGCTAAAGTTAGGGTTATAGTAGCACTAGATTTTATCAGAAAACAGCAGATTAAATGATTTGGCCATAGAACTAGATTACCAGGGAGTCTCCATGGTGAAGTGGTCAAGCCGTCTGACTCGTACTTCAAAGGTTGTGGGTTTGACTCCGGGCCACGTCCTTCGGTTTACGAGTGAATTTCTTTCTGAGACTCCCTGGGGTTGTTGCTGGAGTGACGGAGTTCATGCTTTGTGCGGTGCTTTCAGCAGTTCACTGCGGAAAGAGACTGAGCCATACAGGATAAAAACTCGGTGCAATGAAATCGACCCTGTTGACTTTTAAGCAACTTTAAGCGACTAGATTACCAACTAACAGTATACCTCAACAAGCAGTGATGTACAGACCAGATGGAAGCAGGAAGAGACCAGCCACGTAAACAATGGATAGAGGGAATTGCAGAGACCATGGGAACCTCGATATATGAAGCCCATACACGGGCACTCTCCCGCTGTTTATGTTTCACCTTGACACCGCAAGGTACAAGAGGAACCTGATGAGATGAGATGAGATTACATTGTTTAAACTGTGTGTATGTCCAGAACTTGAATATATAAGCTTATGGCTAATTATTTTTCTCTTTAAACTGCTCTTTCAACATTCAGAAACAACGTCAACATCCAGTTGTTATTTTTATTTTTCTTGCTTCTTTTAAACTAGTGCTGTGGTTAAGAGGATAGTGAGACACCTAGTTTCACAATTCCCCGTCATACCAAGTCGGGGGTTTGAAATCAGCTGTGGGTGATTTAGAAGTAGAGACCACTTTGCATTGATTTTGAGGGTATGAGGCATCAGTCATTCAGAAAGCAATGGCAAACTACTGAACTAACATTGCTATATAAATACACACAGCCAATATATGCTTGGGTTGATGGAAGTGTTTTGTAAAGGACATGTAATTAACTGCGTCTCTTAGGACATGCTGGGTAAGCTCAGAAACATGTCTCTGCCAGAGCATAAGTTTTAACTCTTACATGAAATGGTAGCATTTCTGCTGAATTTTCTCTCTGAGCTTTAATTTATTCGCAGTCATAGATTAAAATTGGTTCTATGTAACATGCAAGAACTCTCACTCTGGCTCTCAAGGACAAAGACTTATTATACAAAACGTTCTTCATGTGATAGAATGCAGTTGTTGCTTGCCCTATTCCGCTCTTTATCTCTGTGATGCATCCTTCATCTGATGTTATCCATGTGCCTAGATATCTGAATTTCTGCCCCTGCCCCCAAAATAACGTCATTTACTTTAATTGCACATCTAGCATCATATACAGTGAGTAAATCAACGAAAACCAGAAGTGAAATTGCTTAGCTTTACAAGAAAACAGTCGCAAGTGACAAGATGGACGCTGCAGCTACAGAATTTATCTGCACTCAAACAATAAACAGACATCAATACAACTGCATAATAATATTCAATTGAACTGTAAAAATGATAAAATTAATTTCTCACTTATAAGATGAAAGGGCAGAATTTTATGTCAATTTATTTTACAGATACCTTGCTGCACAACTGATGGTCAACATGGATAATAACAATAATCATATTGCAACATCTCGTTCCACTTACCGACGTCAGTTCAGTGTGGAAGAGCATGCTATGAATGAGGTTCTGAACCTAAGGATGATGGAGGTCAGGTGTATCAATAAACAGTTTCATGATATCTGCCTTTACCTGTGTGAAGATGAGAACTTGCGGGAATTTTCTGGTGAGAAGTTAATTCTTTTTGTCTTGGTTTTACTAAATAACACATGCACATTTCTTTATAAATCTGTTCTCTCTGTTCATCTTTGAGTATACATGTTACAGAAGAGTATTGTAACTTTGTTCTATCTATTCATCTTTGAGTATAAATGTTACAGAAGAGTATTGTAAATATGTTCTCTCTGTTCATTTTTTAGTATAAATGTTACAGAGGAGTATTGTAAATTTGCTCTCTCTATTAATTTTTGAGTATAAATGTTACAGAGGAGTATTGTAAATTCATTGAACAGAAAGAACAAAGAGGTCTATCTAGCAAGAACTCAGTACTGAAGAAGATTGGTTACTGAGACAAAAAACATGAGGAAAATGAAATATTCTGGACATGTAATAAGACAGAAGTCTCTAGAAAAGACAAATGTTGAGGGAAGTGTACCGCAGAGGTGGAGAAGAGGAGGACTACAACATAGATGGGTTCAAGATGTAAGAGACAATTTACACATGACAGCAGCAGAAGCAGGACATTTGGCTTATAATAGAAAAAAAATGTGGGTAGACTGTTATGTGGGTGAAGTTTGACACAAGACAGGCAGCTGGATGATGATTCATATTTCACAGAGAGAGAGACAGGGAGAGAAAGAAAGAGATGTTGTGTATCTCTCAGTCATTTGAGTGTCCATCTGTCTGTCTGTCTCTAAGCTCATATGTGTGAAAGTGAGTGAGAGAGAGAGAGAGAGAGAGAGAGAGTAACATTGACAGCACACTTTTATCACTGTATGATTCAAATATATTGAGTTCATTATTGAAAACCAAAATTTTACTTGCATAATTTGATTAAGAGGGATCATGAAAAAATTATTTGCTTAATTCAAAGATAGTAACACCAGCAAATGGTGAATAAGAAATGAGAGGTACATTGCAGTCATCTATAACAAACATAAATCAAATATGCTAATATGTTTAGGTCATGTTGTATGAATACATTCTACTGGAGAGATGTAAAACATGTATTTAGCAGATTTGAAGATAAAAGTGGATGACTAAAATAAATGAAAAGCTTCATAATTAGAAACTGCCATTCACGCATCTGGTGCACACCCCAATGCTTAACTGATTTTTTAACAAGTCGGTTTTGATCAAACGAAAAATGGATTGCAGAAACTGGGAAGTACAGGGTGTATTTTTAATGACTATGCAGTGTTTGAAAATATTGCTGGTCCAAGTTTTGTATTTACCTATTATGTTGCATGAACTTTACACAGGGTGAATACAAAACTTGGACCGGCAATATTTTCAAACACTGCACAGTCAGTAAAAATACACCTTATATACATGTGTCACATTATTGACTTTCAAGTTGTTAAATAGTGAATGACATGGTGTATTATACATCAAATTAAAGAGGATTGCATAGGGAACACTATCATCATCATATGTTAACCATATTTGTAAAACATCATTCAATTAATGTTAAATTATTTAACACATATTGAGAAAACATGGAGAAGATTATTCAAAATGCTCACTTACCAGGACAATACTCCTTCATATGTGATGATAATCCAATAAAATTCACTGAATATGGATAACAAAACCACTTTCTTTCATAAATATCAAAAGAACTGCTCCCTAATAACACCAAAATGTAATATAACATCATATTTGTAAGCACATAATCTTCACACAAATGTGGGGGGGGGGGGGGGGAACTGGGAAAACACTTGACAGATTTGTATTCAATAGATTGAGAACCAATATGTACACTATCATCTTTTGTATTTATTATTATTTACAATGATGCTCAGCTTAGTTGTGATAGGCTGCAAAGCAAACTTTGGGACACAAGTGTGGTTTATTAGAGCAATAATTTTGTGCCACATGTCACGATATAATGAAGAATTTTAACTATCAGTTTGTTTTTCCATATCACCCCCTGTTGAATCACTACTACTAGTGCGTGGGCTATAGGAATCTTTCACAAAGTCGTTTAAATCAGAATCACCATAATCTAAACTTGTTCAGAATAATAATTTAGCTTGTTTTAATGTAATTTGCCGAGCACGAGAACCAGTGGGTGTGGCCATTTATGAATTAACTAAATTAATCACAAAAAATCAAATTTTTTTACAATGTATAGAGCTAAGTGAGGTCTCAACCCAGTTGAAGGAAATATACAATGTATATTTCAGTTTACTGAGCATTACAATTGTGAATAATACTGTGAAATGAAACAAAAAATGTGATGGCCGTGGTATGGCGATATGTCGGCTATTGGCAAAAACTGAGATGTCAGACATGGCGATACATCAGCCTTTGGCACTTAATCAGTTAAGGCCATTTGTAGATTGGGAAAAAGAGACGTCTACTTGGGGGATAGTCAATAGACTATTCATACAGTCATCACAGCAAATCTAGTTTTATTTATTTGTTTATTGTTGCTGGAGTGAGCTGTCTTGTAATCTTGTCAGTCCCAGAGTGGATTCACAGGTGACTTATTAAATTCCAGTAGTGTCTGTTACGTTATGACTTTTCTCCGTAATCTCGTATACTGTCGTCGGTAACGTGATGACGGTGAGAATCAGCAGTAGTTCGAATTGCATCGGTAACTTACGGGGTATGTGAGCCGGCCGCTCAGAAAGCAATGGTAAACTACTGAGCGTAATCTTGCCAAGAGATCAACATACTGCTGAAAGATGCTGGTGTTGACAGCGATGTCCTGTAAAGGATATGCAACAACAAAAAAAGTGCCTGTTACAGTGGAAAAAGGAATGCTGACTGAGGTTCAGAAGAAGATAACTTGAACACAAAAGCCACAAACAAAATGTTTCACAATTTATTGCCAGGCTTATTTCACAGCATCTCATGAGGTGCATACTGCAGAGTTATATTTCATATGAAGACAGTGAATGAATAATACTTACGTAGAAATAATTAAAACTCATAGTCTTCAGGTGTTGTTCAAATTTAGAACAAACTCTTTCTGTTTACACAACGCCGGCTGGAACCGCCTGACTGCTAACGCCTCACTATATTTCAGCAATCGTTTATTGTTCGTCAAATACAGCATGCAAAACCCTTTTTCTTTGTTCTCGCTATGACCGTATTTTATTAGGTGTTGAGAAATCGGCAATCAATTTTGTAACCTTTCAAAGCCCCATAGCAGTTACATCCCTTGAGGTGTGATGTTTTAGGCCATCAAATATTCTAAGCCATGACATAATGAGGTAGAATGGCTAGTTCCCTTGCTCGTTGTCTTTCATTCCCTGACAAATCCCTGAAATTTCCTGGTTCCCATTTTTATGAAGCTGGGTTGACATCAGAGTTGTACTGGTAGGGCTTGAACCCAGACCCCTGCGTGCCCAATTCTTAACCCTTTGAAAATAAAGACTTATTATTATTATTATTATTATTATTATTATTATTATTATAAAGACCCCTGTCCTGGTAGGCAAGCATGCTTTTTTTGTATATTTAAAAAAAAAAAACTTCATAACTATTCAAATGTTGCTGTGCCAGCAGAGATATGACTTTGACAGACAGGACCACGAGCAACATTGCTCTTCCAAATTTCAGTCAGTGTTGCAGTTCATCGCAGTAATGTAGGAAAATATACTCAGCTTTTTTGCATCTTTATATTTTAATGAACAGTCATCATCAAGTGTCTTTCTGACTGGCATGTGCGGTCATGCTTCTCCATGCCTTGCAAACTCTAACAGTATGTATCAGTTTGTGTGCTGACACCCTTTCTTGCCGTGACACAAGGCTGTCAAGAATTGTTTCTTTCTTTCTTCCTCTTTCTTTGTTTTTACGAGTCTTTCCAGTTGCCATAACATTTTCCAGTTTTCCTCCTCTTATAAGCCGGTCTCTGTGGTGATGGCATTGCGGACGCGATTTGTAATACCGCTTACCCGCATTTGAAATACAGCAATGACCGATTTGGCAGCAGCCCGTGTCGCGCTGGTTTTAACATGTTGGTATGGGAGCCAGTCGTTCATAAAGCAATGGCAAACTACTGAACGTAAAATCTTGCCAAGACATCAACAACGGCAATGAAATGCTGGTGTTGACTGCAACTTCCTGTAAAGGATATGCAGCTATAAAAAAGGTGGTCAAAAATAATGTTGACTGCCTCTTTCTGATGTTTGTGATAAGTTGTTTTTGTGGTTTAGACTCATTCAAACCATTTAGATTACTTATTTTGATACCATAATGAACAGTATGTTTGTTATTAACAGATGAATGTGGCAACAACCTGACACAATGGAAAGTGTATGACACAATGATGAAGAACCAACCAGACAGACTGCCTGCCAAGACATTTCTTGAGGTGTATTTGAGAAACAATGAACATATTACGCTTCGTCAATTCATGAGGATTTTGTTGAATATGAGAGACAGACAACTGAGAATTTATGATTTACTGAAATCACTTTGGAATGCTGCACTATACGGGAATAGTGAGTACTTCAGAAATATGCAAGAAACGCCTCACAACCACTGAGGGTGTATTCTGTCAAGAAATAAAGTTGGTTGTATAGACTAGGGCATCTATTAACTCTTTGAGTTTATTTGAATCCTGTTTCATCCGTTCATTCTTCCATGTTTACATTAACCGATGAGTTCAACACCATTTTGGAGCTTCTCTTTTGTTCCATACTGTGTTAAGTCTCAATAGGCCAGTATTCCCTTCTCTCAGGTTATTCAGTCTAAAGACTGGTATGAATTTTTGTGAATATATCATTACTTTAAAAATCCAGATTTTCTAACTCTCATAAGCTTTTTCTAGGAAAATACGCGTGGTTTCCCCTTGTCTTCCACATGAAAGATATACCATACATATTAGATTGTGGGTAGCTTTTGCAGTGTTTAAAAGTTTGCCAGGGCAATGAAAAAGATTAAACTGCCTCTTGATAGCATTTAAGTTTCCAACAATTTTGCTGTCAGTTTCAGAATATCTGTTCAGTGTAGTTTTAGTTTTGTCCCTTTTCTCCTGAGACTAATTTAATAAACACAGTTATGGCAACCTAATTGATATTACACATGGCCACACCTTTGGAGTGTGCTTATTTTTACAGTTATTGAGACTGGTATGAAGTTAATTTCTCTTGCTGTCTTCCACTATCTCTTTTTTCACAAATCTATCCTGTTGTCACAACATGTTCCCGGTTTTCTATTTTTATCATGTGACCAAAAATGTTGACTGTCTCTTTCCAAAGTTTGTGATAAGTTATCTTTGTGTCGTAGTTGAGTTGAGTTGAGTCGAGTCAAGAACCGACATCACTGCACTCAGGACATTCCCATATGTGTGTCGTAGCTTATTTCAAAACACTTAGGTTACTCATTTAGGTACCATAATGAACAATACATTTGTTACTAACAGGTGAGCGTGCCCAAACATGGATAGCAGATGTATCTGGGACACCTAAAACTGGCTGGTGTGTTAGTGACCTCATTATCCCCACATTATCAGTCCAAAAATATGTGGGCTTACACAATAAGAGGCATGTAAAACTTCTTTACTTAATTCTGTTTCTTAAAAAGGTTGTGAGAGTTTATATTATTAGTGTTAAAAAAGTTAGTTGCATATCCTTTACAGGACGTTGCAGTCAACACCAAAGTTCTTTGCTGTTGTGATCTCTTGGCAAGTTTACGTTCAGTAGTTTGCCATTGCTTTCTGAATGACCAGCACCCATACCAATTCGAAAAAAACCAACTCAATGCAGTCTGCTGCCAAATCACGCGCAGCTGTGTTTCAGACGTGGGTATGCGGGATCATGAACTGCGTCCGTAACCGCTCGCCACAGAGCCGGCATAATTAGTGTTACGTATGTGAAATATTGCAAAAGCTATAGTTATGCTTGTGTATATAAATTTCAGTTATATAATCGCATACACAAACCCACACATATATTTAATAATAGAAGTTTTGTACACAACAGTTATATAATTTGTTTTTGTGTTTCCACTTTATCCGTTGAAATCAAGAGGTTTTATGAAATTGTGTTATTCTCCAGAATGTGATAACCACTTGTCTCAGTCAAAGTTAGAAATTCTTAATAATTTTATTTGATACATGTGATACCCTGTTCAACCCTTCTGGATTATACATGGAAAATATAATATCTACTATTATTTAAAATAATTAATATTTTGTATGTGTATTTGTTAATTTTGAGTAATTGTTATTTATAACATGTTACCTACTTTCTTGATCAGGACGTGCAGTGTTATACTTTTCTGGTTAATATTGTGTAGCTTATGTATTCATAAGGGAGCCATGGCATCACAATGCCTAGCGTGCTTGCTTGGGAGTCACAGGTTCAAATTCACATGGAGTCAGATTTTAAAATTTGATCTGGGAGTCAAACCAAGTTGATGCAGCCATAAATGGACACCAGGAAATGTCTTGAGAAGTAAAAATGGCTGGCATGACATTGACCATGTCACCTCCGAGTGCCAGTTGGGTCATAAAAATATGGCGCTAACACCATATGCCCAACATGTCTCAAGACATATAAAAAGGGTGCGTTACTTTATTTATTTGCTACATATAAATATATTTTATACTATTTCTAGTTCTATATTTATAACTTTTCACGAAATGACATCACGTATACCGCTTGCTAAATGCTTATGTTTAGCACAGCTGGAAGTTCCCTCCATAATGTTATTTTATGACAGAAGAATCTGTGATGTAATTTGAGATACGACATGCAGGAGAGCAAGAGGGAGACAATGACACAAGTGGGAAGATATCATCCAGAGATGGACCAACAGCAACCTGTTGGCATGTAGAACCAAAGTGAGAGACAGAAAGTGTTGGAGATACATTTCAGCCAACCGTCATTGTGAAGATGACACTTGATTGATTGATTGATTTAGTTATAAACATATGTACTGGTTGGAACTCATAAGATGGGGGTGTGAGTCCCTTATTCTTACTGAAGTGCCTAATGTCTATAGTATTTTCTTTAATACAATAGTTTTCTTTCACAAATCTGTTTCTATGTACATATGTTGTCTTTCTGTGTTAGGAGGTAGAAGACTGGTAACCTCACATCAGACATCCATAATCTTTAATTACACTTTACAATCATAGTAGCACAATGGCTAGCCTGTTGCCTGCTGGCCTGCTTATCATAGATTCAAATTTGCATCAAGGCAGATTTTGAAATATTGACCCAACCTAAAAGGGCACCACAAAATGGTTTTGGAAGTAAATTTGACTGATGTAATATTGATCACATCAACCACCAAGTGATGTTTAAAAGGATGGAGCTAGCACTATATGGTGAGGACATCTCAAGGTGTGTAAAATGGATCCTTTACTTGTGTTAAATACTTGACATACCAATGGCAGTTTTCTGTTCTGGGATGACTTCAACATTTTTTTTATCAACTGCCTATTGTCTAACCCCATATGGATTATCTCTGTTCCTAAATGACACTTGCCATTAAGCGTACGAGTCAGGGGAGCCTCAAGATGTGTAAAATGGATCCTTTACTTGTGTTAAATACATGACATACCAATAGCAGTTTTCTGTTCTTGGATGACTTCAACATTTTTCTATCAAATGCCTATTGTCTAACCCCATGTGGATTATCTCTGTTCCTAAATGACACTTTCCATTAAGTGTACGAGTGAGGGGAGCCTCAGTTTGCATTCCAAGGCCAGGTATGTTACTTGGTTGCATCATATCCATATTTGTTTAGAGTACTCTTTGATGTGACATTCTAGGCATCCGTAAAGAAGGTCATCTGTCATTGCTTTCCTTCTTGGCATTGACCATACTGGTGGGTGACCGTATCCTTTGTCCCATGAAGAGATCCTCTGCCTACCATAGTGAAACTTGAAACCATAACCAACAACCATCTGCCGGCTGCTCGCCAGCTCCATCCACCACCTGCACACATGGCTTCACATTATCCTGGTCGAAGGGCTAAACGGGGGAAGACTGGTGATCATGTGAAATGGCGAATCATGACCATCCATGCTTATCGGCATGGCACACGATAATCTATAACTCTTGATATTGTATGTCCATCACTCTCTTAGTCTTGTCCTGACTCTATATTCAGGTTTAATTCCCATAATATGTTCACAACACTATTTGTTGTCTAATGATGAAATAGAGGCATGGTTTTATGCAAAAATTAAAAATTTTAAACAAAATTGTTAAGGTAGTGTGTATATTGTCTCTATCTTGCTATTTTTTCTGTTGTTTGGTGTGTTTTGATAAATATCCATTTCCCACTTGCATAGATAAGATTCTGGTGAGAGTGTTAATTCTGTCTTGTCCATCATTATGGGGGTCCTATAATTTATGGATTGTTAATATTTCATGTGTACCAATTAACATCTATTTGTTTAAATTGATTATTTATCTTCAATAAACAAATCGTGGGCTGTAAAAAAGAAATAATGGTGGATAAATTGCAGTAGTTATTGAAATATATCAGCAGCTAGAATACATGATGCTTTTCTATTAACTCAGTTTACATGTGTATATATTATCCTCATCATCATCATCATCATCATCAAGTGCCTTGCCACATTGTGCAGGTGATCATGTCTCTCCATAATTGTTGCTCTTTTATACTACTTTTATACTACATGTCTACGTGTCAAATTATGTATTGACTTGTTATGCCAGGATGCAAGATTGTTTAAGAACTTTTTTATTTATTGCTGTCTATCTTTTCTCCCCAACAATCCTGCCAGTTGTTACATTGTAAATTGATGCACTATCTGTACTGCCAGCTCATGAAGGTTGTTGGCTCCCACAACTGATAAGTAAGGGTGCAGCCAGAAAGTGAACATATATATTGCATTTGGCACCATTAGATTATGAAATATAGGGCACCATGGCAGAGTCGTTAGGAGACTACGCTGACAGCGTCAGACGAAAGTTCGATGCTAGTGTTCGTTGTCTGCTAAAAGAGGGAAAGACTACTCCTCCGTGCATTCAGGCCACAAAATTGGATGGTCCTAACACAGCATACACCCTCAGCAGATTTCTTCTTTGAGAATTTTTTTAAAATCTGGAAATGAAAAAAGCAGATAAACTTGCAAAAGTGGGAGGGACATGTGAACATGACCATAAAAATGTCACACATTGATAAAATCTTATCTGGACTATCATAAGTACAGCAACAACCCAACAGCTACTACACTCTTGACCGGCAGATACAAGTCAACATTATTCACCCCAGGGTGGACAATACAGTCTGAATAAACAGATGCATAGACAGATTGTGTCTTTCTGCTTCAGCACAATGTGCATGTGAGTTAGACAAACACTCTGTCAAACATGTTCTGCAGGATTGTCCTGTGTACATGTAGTTTAAAAAATATATTGACACTGAATCAACATTACACTCCAAGCTATATAGAGCTAAAAAGCTCAACTTGAGTTTATAATGGGACCATCACCGTTTCTGTGCTTGATTAATAATTGTTCACATTTAACAGCCATAACATAATATTAGTTCTGTGATAGACTTAATAAGTCTTTCCCTGACTTTCAGTGATACAAATTGATTGCATATTGCGTTCTTGATTTTATACAATGCATTTTTGCTTTACCTATTTTATTCCTTACTTGTGTAGTATATATTCCATTTGATGTTCTCAATGTACCGAATTATTTGAAGTTCTACAATTGTCTTAAATCATTTGCCATAAGGGTATAGAAGGGAGGGGAACAATGCATAGACAAAGGATATATAATACCAGCTATACATGACAGACAGGCTCCATGGCGAAGGCGTTACGGACGCAGTTCATAATCCCGTTTACCACGTTCGAACACAGCTGCAGGCGATTTGACAGCAGTCTACCTTGCATTGGTTCTTTTAATGAAAATGGTATGAGTGCCGGTCATTTAGAAAGCAATGGCAAACTACTGAACATAAACTTGCCAAGAGATCACAAACAGCCAACAAATGCTGGAGTTGACTGCTATGTCCTGTAAAGGATAAACAACTAACTTTTACACATGATAAGGAGATGTGGTAGTGTAGTGCCTAGCATGCTTACCTGCCCGACCGATGTTTGAACACCCATCAAGGTGGATTTGTTAACATTGCCCTGGGCTGCCAGATCCACCCAGGCTTAAGAATGGGTACCAAGACATGTCCTGGGAAGTAATGACAGATGCTATGATATTGACCACATCACCCATCCAGTCCTAGTTGGTCTATACAAATATGGGGCGTGCACCATGTCTCAAGTTGTGTGAAAGGGTCTTCTACTTGTTGCTGTACTTACATACGACCGGTTGTTAGAAGGTGTGTTGTGGGTGTCATTACATTCATGCTAGTTAAGCAAGCAATCGATTATGTGTCATTAACTGTACACATTTGGGCAGGATCTATTTCTTAACTTGCAAGCTCCTTTTGTTTAACTATTTATTTATTATTGAACCTCTTTTGTCCCAACCAGTTGTTATATGAATTCACTCTGTTCTAGTTTTTTACTTTAACTGCTACTATCCATATTGTTTGTTCACTTCAACTCACTCTTTGTCAGTTACTTCTTTACATCCTAGCCTAGATTATTATTTAATACTCTCCCTTTGACAGAAATGTAATCTTAGCTTTTTTTTAACCCTAGCCAACAACCATTTAAATTTACCTACCCACAAGCTACTCTTACTTCTTGAGCTTATTATTATTTACATTTATTTTGTTCCAGCCCCATCAGTGTTAGGTAGGGGTCTGATTCTGATAAATCGGTACATCAGTGTCAAACGGGTTAAAGTAACAGCTGCAAATAATAGAACAAGTTAAATTAAAACCTTTGTTTTGTTCATGTTAAGTACAGAGGTACAGTAAAATATAATTATCCTCTACAGATGCATAGATTTATAAATGTGGATTTTAATAATTGTGGAAGTGAGACAGTATATATCTCAGCCTTTTGGCTTAGATCAAAGTATGGTATCTAATTTTGGTCTTGCCAAGGGTCACATGCAGAGGCAGTAATCCGAATGACACCCGGGGACTTAATGGGGGAGTTCTGGCCCCTGGGGGAAATCTTGAGCCCTTGTTTGAAAAAAAAAGAAATTATGAACTTGAAAATCTCTTAGATAAAAACCTACACGTGAATTTTTGGTATATTATATATTCAAGATTATTTTTTTCTACATGTGGTCTATGGAACAAAACAAGGTTTGATTATTGTTAGATTAATGCTTTTGAGATTGGTCTGTTGAAAACATCCTTTGAGGATATATTGTGTTGAATCATTTACACATAATATACCATTAATGAATGTAAACAATGTATTCCCTAAGTGTGTTTAAACACAGAAGCCACAAACATTTGGTTACACACATTTATTGCCTGGCATATTTCACTGCATCTCGTCAGGTACATACAGCAGAGTTATATATTGTATGGAGTGATTAGATGAATCATATTTTGGCTGAAAAACATAACACACACAGTCACTGATACTGTTGTATTGAATCTGTTGTACAGAATTTGCCATTAGTGATTGTATATCATGCCTTTCTGCTTGCACAAGACTGGCTTCTGCCAATTAATGGCGCTTGCTTCAGCGACCGTTAACAAGTGACTATTTTGTGTGTTAAACAACACACAATACGCATTGGCCCTATCAATCACGTGACCGGTTTTCAAAATGTGCCGTGCCGTCCAATAGTAGACAATTGAAATTATTGTGCGAATATGTGTATATTTCAGCTTGAAGGATTTACCTAATTATTTTAGTTTATGTTTGTGTGATTTCTGCGGTATTTACCTGACAAGATGCAGTGAATTATATCAGGCAATAAGTCATGAAATCTGTTGTTTGTGTCTTCGTTATTCAAATTCACTACAGGAAAACATTGTTTTGAATTTGTTACTTGTTGAACATGTTATGTAGAATATACAATTACTATATGTATTAAATATTAAAATACAGAAACTATTATTACTGATGATATAGAATATGTCATGCAGAATATATTCTTAGTGTTTTGTGTCGAATTTGACAATATACAATTAGTGATTGCATTGAATGTGTTAAACAGAACATACCATTAGTGGTTGTGATGACTATGTTATACAGAATATACTATTTCTGAGTGAATTTAATATGTCATACATAATATATTATTATTGGTTGTGTTGACTAATGGTATGCATAATATACAATTACTTGGTGAATTTAATATGGCATACATAATATACTATTACTTATTGTCATACACAATATACCATTACTGATTGTATACAGAATACACTATTGGATTGTTGCTGTAGTTCTGTAATTTTAGATTGCAATATTCTTCTGTTAGGAGGCTTCAAGGAAGAATGACGGAGAGTGAACAATAGTAACTTCCTGGCAATACTGCTATTGACTGTATTGAATATGTTTTACAGAAAACACAGTTACTGATTTTGTAGCGTTTGATTATTTTCTGAATGTGTCATTAACTATGACAAGCTACTATTGTGTCAGACTCATACAATTAGAACAATAATTAGAAATAGTTTATTAATATAACTCACATAAAGAAGAAAAGAATGTATTTAAAATTTGTAAAACTATAGCTGAAATTATAGACATATTTCTAGTTGTACAATGTAAATAAATTATTTTTACCACAGCATGTATAATCCAATAGTCTGTTGTTGACTTTGCATTTATCTGTATTATTGTGTGTCGGAAATGATGAAACTTATGACAGATTTGATCCATTCATAATTGGTGGCAATTCAGTTACGCAGATGGTAGGGTCATCCTCTCAAGCAGTGCCAAGGGATTAGAAAAGTGAATCATGTCTGGCAGAAGACATTTTGAAGATCACAGTTTTGTCTGAATATTAAAACATTGTCCACTGACAAAACTACATGTCAACCACATTTACAATCAATAATTAAGATATGGGAAATGTCACAATCAATGGGAAATATCATAATCTGCGAAAACCTTCACTCCATATTCAACAAAATAAGGACCGTTCTAAAGAAAACCAAAGGAGACTGGCCATGGCAATGCAGAGGTTATACAGCATTGAGAGCCAATGGCACCACATCAGTAAACAAATTAAGTAAACACTGAGAAAATCATCTTTCCTCATGAAACAAGCAAATGTAAATCATGGACTATTTCACTGTCACAAAAGTAAAAATGGACGCTTTTTAACTTAAATGTTACAAATTCTTTTAATACCATGGAACAAGAAGACGAAAAATGACTGACAATATGTGAGCATTAAATAAAACTGCCTTATAAACATGTCTAGAAAGCTGAAATACTTTTGTCATATTCAACATCGCAATAGCTTTGAAAGAACAGCAATGGAAGGCATGATTTCATGAAGAAGAGGCATGGGTTGATCAACTCAAATGTGGACACACGACATTAAAGACACCCTCTGCATGAAAATACATGAGACAGGGCCATTGGAATTGGGACTCTTCCCTGGCTGTTGAAAATGAGGACAGAGCACGTATGAGAATGTCGTGAGTTATGTGATGTCGATTCTTGACTCAACTCAACATATGAGATAGGGAAAATGGCCAGACCGTGATGAGACCGATTTCCTGCACAAGAAAAGCTACACGATGAAGACATGCATTGAGTAGTCAGTTGGCTCTGTATCCTATTTTGGAGATAACTGCTTTCAGAAGGTTTTGTCATGGATATACAGTTTTTGATTAATCAAACATATTTTGATGATCACGGCTTAGAAATGAATTTCTTATTTGTTGAATATTTGTTATATTGAACATGTTATATAAATATTGTTTTTGTATTTTTTTTTAATGTCTTATTTATAAAAGGCTGTCAAAAATCATCTTCTCTTACTGACCAGTTGTTGAAATATGTTCCAGTTTTTCTTTTCTCATAATGTGACCAAATAAATTATGTCTGCATCTTTCTGATGTTTGTTATATGTTTTATTCGTGTCTTAGCCTCTTTCTAAATGTTTAGATGAATCATTTTAGCTGAAGTTATTTCCAGCATTCCTCAGTAAAACAACATTTCCGTCACTTCAAGGTATTGTTTGCTTGCCCACTAATTATCCAGGATTCATAGACATATGTTAACATTGGTTTTGTAAAACTTGCAAGAATTTGTTTTCTAACTTTCAATGGCAGGACTAATTGCAAAGTATAATGGCCTTCATGAAAAACTGGAGGTTTTGCTTATATTGTTTTGTTCTGTTTTGTTGTGTTCTGTAAAATACATGGCCACTGGACTTGCATGCAAGAATACTAGCCACTTCACTATCACACTTCACTATCACATCACTCCAGGCAAGAATACTAGCCACTTCACTATCACATCACTCCAGGCAAGAATACCAGCCACTGCCCTATCACATCACTCCAGGCAAGAATACTAGCCACTTCACTATCACATCACTCCAGGCAAGAATACCAGCCACTGCCCTATCACATCACTCCAGGCAAGAATACTAGCCAGTTCACTATCACATCACTCAATTCACTCAATAGTTAGTTGATTATCTTTTACAGGACATCTCAGTCAACCCCAGCATTTGTGGCTGTTTGTGGTTTCTTGGCAAGTTTTATGCTCGGTAGTTTACTATTGCTTTCCGAATGACCCACACCCATACCATTGTATAAAAACCAGCTAAAGGTGGTCTGCTTCCAAATCTCTCTGTTTTGTTTCGAACGTAGCGTCCAGGATTCTAAGTTGTGTTTGTAACCCCTTCACCACAGCACCGGATCAATGGGATTCCCCAAAAATGTCACAGACGGAAATGCAGCATGATATAATGAGAATGTAAATTGTGGAAAAGTAATTAAGATTGTTCAAGCCAAGTAACTTAAACAACTCAATAAAAAGCAGTATCTTTTACCATTCTTAGGATGGTAAGGTCTCTTTTGTTTGATGCGTGTTTCATTTGTCTGTGGTGGTTCATACACCATTTACTTAGCAGTGAAGATTCTCTTTGTTGTTTATTATTGTGTTATTAATAAATCCAGTTTTCATATATACACACCCTGTTAAATGTCTCTTGTCATTTTCAAGTGCTGGCGTAGTATTTCATGTCTCTCCACAGATCTCGGTCTTTGGTGTTCTGGATCAACTCTTCTGATGATATTCCTCCATGCCACTGTCTCAATCCATCTAACATCATTTCTCTTGGTCTGCCTCTGCCTCTTTTCCCCTCGATCTTTCCAGTTGTCATGATGTTCTCCAATGCCTCTCTTCTCATCACATGGCCGAAGAAAGCTGTTTGTCTCTTTCTTATTGTTGTATATAATGTTCTAGTTTCATTAGCCTCTTTTAGGCAATCGTTGTTAGTTACTTTGGCAGTCCAAGGAATTCGCAACATTCGTCTCAGTGCTTGCTTTAATTTGAAAACACTTAAGACTAAAGCATGTTTATTTTAACTCTTCTAGGATTCATAAAGTTGTTATTTTAATCCACTATATCTGAGCCATTACTTTAGCTTGTTACCTCGATAGATTAACCTACAATGTCAAAGTTGTCTCTTGAACTTGTATGCTATTATTTTAACCCACTATAACGGAGCCATTGATTGAGCTCATCTCTTACTTAGCTATTATTTAAACCTACAGTGTCATAGTTGTCTCTTTAACTCTTATGCTATTATTTTAACCAAGTATATCTGAGCCATTAATTAAGCTTATCTCTTCGATAGTTATTATATTATCCTACAGTGTCACAGTTGTGTCTTTATCTGTTATGCTAATATCCTTTTTTGGGAGCTGTGGTGGTGCAGTGACTAGTAAACTTGGCTGCGAGCCGGAGGTCAAGTGTTTGAGTTACTATCGAGGGACATTTTTAAAAATTGGTCTGCACTTCCAGGCATAATCTGTCTAAACCTGGTACCAGGAATTATCTTGTGGAAAAAAGGTGGTCCAGTTATATTGACTACATCAGCCATTGAGTGTTGATTGGCATATATAAATATGGGACCAATGGAAGCTCTTCTGTCAGTGTAGTGACTAGTAGGCTTGCCTGCTGGCCCAGTAGTCATGGGTTAGAATTCACATTGAAGCGAATGTTTAATATTGATCTGGGCTTCATGTCTACCCAGTCAAAAATTGGTACTATACTTATCTTGGGACGTAAAGGTGATGATATTGATCACATCACCCCCAGCCTGCCAGATATTGTACACAAATGTGGTGCTAGCGCCATATATGGGGTCCTTGACCCGTACACACATCTATCCAACACACGCCAAGACGTGTAATAGGATCGTTATTTTGTTGCCTTGATCACCTTGGTTACAGACAGACTTTCACGCTGATAAGAGACGTGTGACGCGTCATAGCATCATTATTTCCTAAGGAGCACAGGAGACCTCACGTCCCCTAGAGTTAAAGTGTATTCGAATCAATATGGCCGAATGGATAAGCACGTTCGCTTTTAAAATTCCGGTGTGCTGTAGCTGAGGTAGTGGGTTCAATTCCTACGTCGGTCAGCTGGGCTAAAGTGTTAATTTCTCTTTTTAACTTGGGGGAGTAAATTACAAGTACCTCTGAAGTCGGAGTCCGTTCGCTTGATAGGTAATAAGGAAAGCTTATCCACACGCAAAATCAATCCAGCGCACTCCCTAGTAGTGCCAACTACTAGAAGTAGTATTTTTTTTTAAAAGCGAGCGAATGACAAACAAAGTGTAAAATGAATGCGTGGCTAGGCAGGTAGGTGTGTGGTTAAGTAGGTAGGTAGTTAGTTGTGTAGGTAGGTGGGTAAGTAGAGTGGGAATGAGATGAAAGACTCATCAGATGACCGCAGACAACCTTCAAACATTTCCTAAATAAACTAACCTCATTTTTGGTTTTATTTTCATTGTACAGACTTAAATGTACAGGTAACTCGACAGCAGATACGGCCGTTAAGGTTTGGAGTGGTTGGCCCTCACATATTCTAGGCCATGACATATGAAGTAGGATGGCCAGCCTCATCGTCTTTCCTTCCCAGACAATTCCCTGAAAATTGTAACCAGTTTTGAGACGCTGAGTGGATCCCAGAACCGCCGCACCTGCTGAGGATTGAACCCGGGCCGTGGGTAGTGTGGCTGGGAGGTTACGGTGTTCCATCCCTACATTCAGTGCTAGCTATGGACATCACACGGCCCTCTGGTCTCTTGGATGCTTAGCCCTCTTTGATAAGAGAGAAAAACAGAGGATAGCATGTGCACGTTAAAAACCCGACGGTATTGGAAATGGGAAAGATTAGCCCGTAAGGGCCCAGCCCTGGCAACATTGTTCAGTAATCATACCGCCGGGTAGATAGGGCCTGTTACCTTGGATGGAATCTGTCTTGAGTAGTGGTTCTCAACCTTTTTTGGTCCATGCACCCCTTCA
Organism: Cepaea nemoralis; assembly: GCA_014155875.1. Lineage (NCBI taxonomy): Eukaryota > Metazoa > Mollusca > Gastropoda > Stylommatophora > Helicidae > Cepaea > Cepaea nemoralis. Next base: position 76,550 of record JACEFZ010028451.1, read on the forward strand.
TCATATGTTCAGAATGTCACCCCCCCCCCCCTTTTTACGTATTTCCTCCCTATAAATTCCCCCCCCCCCCCGCCCCTACACAGTATACGTAAAAACGGAAGCTAAATTTAATAACACATACTAGAACAATTCTAGACGTCTACATAAAACTTGATTTGCGGGTCTACTTACGTTATATAAATAAACACACATAGTATTATTTGGTGCTCACAGAAAGAGAAGAAGGAAATAGATACTAGAAAACGCACTAGACAACATAAAATTTGAAAGCTATAGTTACCGACCGGGATCGAACCTGTCGCCTCCAAATGATGACGGAGATTGATTTCTTACTTACATTATAAACCGAATTTCAGAAGGGCGAGAAGTACAGAACCGTAAAGTATGGAGGGAAAAACAATATAAAGTAATAGGTTCTTGTATTAATGCGATCTTGAAATAATCTTAATTCCCCCCCCCCCCCCGGAAAACCTAAAATAACCCCCCCCCCCCGAGGAGGGAGAGGGGATTCCCCAACAGCTGAGAACCACTGATCTAGAGGAAGACAACCTGATACAAATGCACACCAAAGCTGGACGCACTGGTACCTGAGGCACACAACTCAGGTGTGACGCTCTCCCCTCGAAAGAGAAACGAAGGAGAGGAACCCAGACTACTTCTTGACAAGTAACCGCACTAACCACTATGCCAGTGCGGCTCCAGTTCTAGCCTAACCACTCATATCTTACAGAAGAAAGGTTGGTTTAGGTTGTTTTTAGTCGACGGATCAACATCACGGCGCACGGGTGTAACCCATAAGTGCTCCGCTCTACTCCTAACTCAAGCCTGAGTCGGGAGATTCTCTGCTCAGTGCACGAACTCCGTAGCACCGATCAGGATCCTGAAATAATTTGGGTAGATGTTTAACTCGAACTCTTGCCCGGGCAGCGCCGTTAGGCTACTTCTTTTTTCGATTTCCAACTGCCAAGGGATTTTTTTACGTGCGCAACAATACACGCGGGCGTCCGATCTCACTACCCAGAGACCAGGGGAAATTTTATTACTAGAAGTCCACGTAAAAAAAGCCCAGCCCCCACCGGGGCTTGAACCCGGGACCTCCAACACTCGAGACGGACACCATACCTCGAGACCACTATGTTGTACTCTCATTGACAATGTTAATGTTAATGTAATCACACGGCAGATAAGCCAATAGAGCGCAAAGTAATAGTTCGTTACATATACAGTGGAACCTCGCTTAATGAGCACCTCTCATAACGAGTAATTCGCATAACGAGTAAAATAAATTGTTTTAAAAAAAAATGATTCGCTGAACGAGTGACGTTTCGCATAACGAGTGACGACGTGAGGGGAAGTCCCGGATTGTGCGCCTGCAATAGCGAGGGTCGGAAGACCAGGGGGGGGGGGGGGGGGGGCGGGCGGGGTCGGACAGAGCGGTGACCTTCTTAAAGAATTTAAATTCATCAAGATCCAGTTTCTGCCTCCCAACGCTACTTCGTTACTCCAGCCTATGGACCAGCAGGTTATTTCTAACTTTAAGAAGCTCTAAACTAAAGCGCTCTTCGAGCGTTGTTTTGAGGTGACTTAAGGGACCAATCTCACTCTCAGAGAGTTTTGGAAATATCACTTCCACATCGTTGTCTGCCTCAAGATTATCGAAAAGGCGTGGGAAAAGATTACCAAGAGAACCCTCACTTCTGCTTGGAAGAAGCTTCGGCCGGAGAGAGTTGTCGAATGTAACTTTATGAGGTTTGAGACAGTAGGCTACCTGTGGAGCATGTAGTCAACGAGATTGTGTCTTTGGCCAAGATCATGGGACTGGAGGTGGATAACAAAGATATCGATGAGCTTGTGGAAGAACATAGCCACGTGCTGACCACCGAAGAGCTTATGGAATTACATTGTGTTTCACAGCAAGAAGTTGTGGAGGAGAGGTTATCCGAGGAGGAAGAGAAGGTAACAGCAAACCAACAATCTTCTGGCGCAATAAGAGAAATGCTGAAAGCATGGGAAACTGTTGCATCGCACATTGAGAACCATCAGCCTAATATTAATAAGGCAGTGGCTATGAGAGCTACTAATTTATTTAATGATAATGCTGTGTCGCATTTCCACCAAATTCTGAAGCGTCGGCAAAAACAAATTTCTCTAGACAGCTTTCTAGTAAAAAAAGAATTAGGCATGTATTATAAATTGTAAATTAATTATTTCAATTTTTTTTTTCTACAAATCGAATTATTATTCCAGGTTCGTTCATTCCGCGATAGAAGAGGAAGATGAATCATGCTCCTTAACAATGTATATATAATGTTCTTTGAATAAACGTTATACAAAATATTTTGAGTATTTTTTCGGCATGGAACGCATTATCGTATTTTACATTAATTTGTATGGGGAAAACTGTTTCGCTTAATGAGTGTTTCGCGTTACGAGTAAGATTCTGGAACGAATTATGCTCATTTAGCGAGGTTCCACAGTACTACTAGGACACTATGACACTCTCTCGCCTAAAATGGGTACCGGAAAATGTTAAGGGGAGTAAAATCCCCCTGCCTAATATTAATATTAACTACATCACCCATACCCAAATACGTATTATTAGGCCCAGTTTGCGATAATAAGAAACAAATCATCCTGCAACTTAATTAAGACTGAACTCGAACAGTTAAGTCAATAAGCTATTGCACTATACACTCCTACCATCGCACGGCTGTTATGTTGATATGTGAGTAGAACTCCATAAATTCAGTCACGTGATATTGATACGGGTCGCCGGCACACACTCAAACATGAACTGTGTTCCCCATACGTTGAGAACTAACCGAATCTTGTTCTTCTGTCGTCAAAACGTTCATCAGCTAGAGACATTGCCAAGACTTCCGTGTGTCAAAATACTACCAGTCAGTGTGTCTGGGAATATCATTCCCCATCTGTCAGGAAAACACTAAAAAGGTAAATGAATTGGACTCCTTGTCTTTTCTGTGTACTTTTTTTTAAAAGCAATATTATATTATCTGAGCATCTTCCTTTCATATGTTTACGTTATTTGTCAATATTGTCTGTACTAAACAATTCTTTGTCCGTTTAACTTCTCTTGCCAGCATTCACTTGTTGTAACTGAGTAACTGATATTAATCTTATCTAACTATTACTTTGACTGCTTCTGCTCTATATTATTTTAGGTACACATAAGACCAGTATTTCCCATTTCTTCATATGCTATTTTAAACACTCATCCCATTTACTTTTTTCTTGGCAATAGTTTTTTTTTTCCTTTTCTGTATACAAAATAACTTTTAAAAAAAGCTTTTTTTTTTTTTTTTTTCGCTTTTCCATCCTGTTTCAGGATATTGCGGTCAACACCCAGCATCGTTCAGCTGTATGTTGATTTCTAGGCTAGATTACGCTCATCAGCACGCCACACTTTCTGAGCGACCGACCCATACTCTCAAAGTCACTTTTGCGATTCGAACCACTGCTAATTCTTGTCGCGTCACGTGACGAGAGTATTCGGGGTTAGCGGAGAAAGCTGCTAACCCCTCGGCCATTCAAATTTGTCAGCTCAGTCAATAAATCGTACAAACACGTATTAATCACGTATAAATCACGTATTATACGTGATATTTTACTGTATAGATAAAATAACTTTCCTAGAAATATAAAATGAGAATGACATGTGACATCAACATAATGACCTACTGGAGGAAAAAAACAATGGAGGGATAGTTTAGAACAAAAGGACTGGAGAATGTAAAAGATATAAATAGACATCAGCATCTCGCCTGTGTGTTAGCGGGGCCCATTAGGGAAGCAAAGAATACTAATACTAACACAGTGACCTAGTATGATGTCTTAAGAGGTGGCTATGGAGGGCTGGCGTAAAAACTGGCTACTTCATTCCATATAAATCTTTATCTTTAAAAAAAGATGCAACCGATCATGATGATGACAAGTATGCAAAGGGCTTAGCATTAGTTAACTGATTGTCTATATTATAGTGGGAGAAGGAATGCAGAAGAATTAGAAGACACTATCAAAATTTGGCGGAATACAGCTTAGCAGGAAGTAAAACGAATGCCCAGAACATAAATTGTTAGAGATTTGTTACCACCGATCTTCAATGCGGAGACCGCTTTGAATGATGAGAAATCACCAAAAGGTAATTGAAGGAATATCCAAAATCTGTACATTTTCCTTCCCAAGGAAATCGTTATAACGATTTCCTTGAGAAGGAAAATGTACATATTTTGGATATTCCTTCAGCTCACCTTTATGCTGTATTGTGGTATTAACCAGCTATTTGTGTTCGAGTCTAGCATCAAGTGAACGATGCCTCTTGCCTACTAACCTACACTTTACGTTATTCGTTAATACGCTTGCGTTCAAAGGCCAGACGTGTTGCCGTTGTTGCGTCGTATTCGTGTTTGTTGAATGTACCATTCCATGTAATACATATCCATCGCTTTCTTGGACTTCCCCTGGCTCTATATTCTGATCTCATTTTATTGCATGCTTTTGCCGGAAGTCGATCGGGTTAAATTCTAATAGGATGTTCAAACAATTGTATTTGCTCTCTCGCGATGAATTTCATGCCTGATGTTACGCCTATCGTATTTCTGAGATCCCTCATTCTGTCTATTTGGAAATCCCAGGAGATTTTCTCCGGCATTTTATTTCACTGGTGTCAAATTTGTTCTGATGGTTAAGACCACATTTGACGTTAATAAGCGTTGAATGAAAAATACTTTTTATCATTATATTTCGCTTGAATTCCATCGTAATCATCGGCTGTTTGATAAATCACAGCGTTTGCTTTTGGCAACATGTATCCATCTCTATATTGAAAATCGTCCGCTCTCTATTGAAAATCTGACTAAACAGTTCAACTCTAGGTCTTGTTGCTATTTGTATAGTTGGTGTTCCTAGTGAGGTGCCTATTTTTGTCCTTTGTCTTGTTCATGTTGTATTTTTCACGTTATTCAAAGCACATTGATATGGTTGTGCATTTGTTTTACATGTTTATACACTACAGTCTTCAATGATTAACCAACTTTTCCCTATTCATTTCTACTTATAGTCTGAGATTTAACTCGATAAACAAGCAGTTGTCTCTGTAATACTATCACATGCAGTTGTTACTGTAATACTATCACAATTAGTTGTTACTGTAATACTATCACAAGCAGCTGTTACTGTAATATCACAAGCAGCTGTTACTGTAATACAATCACAAGCAGTTGTTACTGTAATACTATCACAAGCAGTAATCTCTAATACTATCACAAGAAGCTGTTACTGTAATACAATCACAAGCAGTTGTTACTGTAATATTATCACAAGCAGTTGTTACTGTAATACTATCACAAGCAGTAATCTCTAATACTATCACAAACAGCTGTTACTGTAATACTATAACAAGCAGTTGTTACTGTAATACTTTCACAAGCAGTTGTTACTTTAATAATATCACTAGCAGTTGTTACTGTAATACTAACACAAGCAGTTATCTCTAATACTATCACAAGCAGTTGCTACTGTAATAATATTACAAGCAACATTTACTGTAATACTATCACAAGCAGTTATCTCTAATACTATCACAAGCAGCTGTTACTGTAATACTATCACAAGCAATTGTTACTGTAATACTATCACAAGCAGCTGTTACTGTAATACTATCACAAGCAGCTGTTACTGTAATACAATCACAAGCAGCTGTTACTGTAATACTATCACAAGCAGTTGTTACTGTAATACTATCACAAGCAGTTGTTACTGTAATACTATCACACGCAGTTGTTACTTTAATAATATCACTAGCAGTTGTTACTGTAATACTATCACAAGCAATTATCTCTAATACTATCACAAGCAGCTGTTAATGTAATACTATTACAAGCAGTTGTTACTGTAATACTATCACAAGCAGCATTTACTGTAATACTATCACAAGCAGTTGTTACTGTAATACTACCACAAGCAGTTGTTACTGTAATACTATCATAAGCAGTTGTTACTGTAATACTATCACAAGCAGTTATTTCTAATACTATCACCAGCAGCTGTTACTGTAATACTATCACTATCAGTTGTTACTGTAATACTATCACAAGCAGCTGTTACTGTAATAATATCACAAGCAGTTATCTCTAATACTATCACAAGAAGCTGTTACTGTAATACTATCACACGCAGCTGTTACTGTAATACTATCATAAGCAGCTGTTACTGTAATACTATCACAAGCAGCTGTTACTGTAATACTAATCACAAGCAGCTGTTACGGTAATACTATCACAAGCAGTTGTTACTGTAATACTATCACAAGCAGTTGTTTCTGTAATACTATCACACGCAGTTGTTACTTTAATAATATCACTAGCAGTTGTTACTGTAATACTATCACAAGCAATTATCTCAAATACTATCACAAGCAGCTGTTAATGTAATACTATCACAAGCAGCTGACACTGTAATACTATCACAAGCAGTTGTTACTGTAATACTATCACAAGCAGCATTTACTGTAATACTATCACAAGCAGTTGTTACTGTAATACTACCACAAGCAGTTGTTACTGTAATACTATCACAAGCAGTTGTTACTGTAATACTATCACAAGCAGTTATCTCTAATACTATCACCAGCAGCTGTTACTGTAATACAATCACTATCAGTTGTTACTGTAATACTATCACAAGCAGTTGTTACTGTAATATTATCACAAGCAGTTGTTACTGTAATACTATCACAAGCAGTAATCTCTAATACTATCACAAGCAACTGTTACTGTAATACTATCACAAGCAGTTGTTACTGTAATACTAACACAAGCAGTTATCTCTAATACTATCACAAGCAGTTGTTACTGTAATACTATCACAAGCAGCATTTACTGTAATACTATCACAAGCAGTTATCTCTAATACTATCACAAGCAGCTGTTACTGTAATACTATCACAAGCAGCATTTACTGTAATACTATCACAAGCAGTTATCTCTAATACTATCACAAGCAGCTGTTACTGTAATACTATCACAAGCAGTTGTTACTGTAATACTATCACAAGCAGCTGTTACTGTAATACTATCACAAGCAGCTGTTACTGTAATACTATCACTAGCAGTTGTTACTGTAATACTATCACAAGCAGTTGTTACTGTAATACTATCACAAGCAGTTGTTACTGTAATACTATCACTAGCAGTTGTTACTGTAATACTATCACAAGTAGTTGTTACTGTAATACTATAACAAGCAGTTATCTCTAATACTATCACAAGCAACTGTTACTGTAATATCACTAGCAGTTGTTACTGTAATACTATCACAAGCAGTTATCTCTAATACTATCACAAGCAGCTGTTACTGTAATACTATCACAAGCAGTTGTTACTGTAATACTATCACAAGCAGCTGTTACTGTAATACTATCACAAGCAGCTGTTACTGTAATACAATCACAAGCAGCTGTTACTGTAATACTATCACAAGCAGTTGTTACTGTAATACTATCACAGGCAGCTGTTACTGTAATACTATCACTAGCAGTTGTTACTGTAATACTATCACAAGTAGTTGTTACTTTAATACTATCACAAGCAGTTATCTCTAATACTATCACAAGCAACTGTTACTGTAATACTATCACTAGCAGTTGTTACTGTAATACTATCACAAGCAGTTGTTACTGTAATACTATCACAAGCAGCTGTTACTGTAATACTATCACTAGCAGTTGTTACTGTAATACTATCACAAGTAGTTGTTACTGTAATACTATCACAAGCAGTTATCTCTAATATTATCACAAGCAACTGTTACTGTAATACTATCACTAGCAGTTGTTACTGTAATACTATCACAAGTAGTTGTTACTGTAATACTATCACAAGCAGTTATCTCGAATACTATCACAAGTAGTTATCTCTAATACTATCACAAGCAGCTGTTACTGTAATTCTATCAAAAACAGTCGTCACTGTAATCATATCACAAACAGTCGCCACTGTAATACTATCACACGCCATTGTCACTGTAAACCTATCATAAGCAGTCGTCACAGTAAACGCTCGTAAACAATTGTTGTAATTGATCACAAACAGTTGTTACTGCGTCTTTCTATCACAGGCAGTTGTTGTTATAACTTATAACAGTACAAGTGTGAGTCGTTCTATTACAAGCAATTATTGTAACTTAACCTTAACAATTGTTGTTGTAACTGATCACAAACATTTGTTACTGTGTCTTTCTATCACATTGGTGTTGTAACTTATCACATTTACAACTGAGTCTTTCAGCCACAATCAGTTGTAGTAATAACTCTTAACGGTTATGACATTACGCTAACTATGGCAAACGCTGTCCGACGAGGGTTCGATATCAACATCGACAGTCCGCTACGATAGGAAAACACTGGCCACCAGTACCTCCGGGTACCCAGGCCTACAACATGTAATGGTCCTAACACATCACATAGCCACTGCAGGCTGCTGCTACGAGGACAAAGGGGCACGCAATAACTGGGGTAGCTTGTGTCAATTTAACAGCTGCTTGGGCCAAAGGAATTCAGAAAAGTATCGGACAGGACAGATTTAATAGGCGAGAAGATCGTCGCCATTGCACCGGGCCATATCCCATATGGCTGTTAATAGGACGGCCTGCTGAAAGTGACGCACAGAGCACGAACTTCGTACCTCCAGTGAAGACCCTTTGGAATCTTGGTGAAAACTGCAATCATTGACCGAATGACGGAGTCCGAAACCTAACCAACATGTGAAGTGAGAGGCAGGCAGCTGAACCTCTTGGCCACTGAGATCCTCCATCAGAGAGGAAGTGAGAGGCAAACAGCTGAACCACATCGCCACTGAGATCCTTCCATCAGAGAGAAGTGATTGGCAGGCAGCTGAACTACTTCGCCGCGGAGATCCCCCATAGAGAGGAAATGACCAATCAGTTTCTGGTTTGTTGCTACGGGCACAATTTAAGTCTTGCTCATTTTCAAGACTAATTTTATGTTTCTCTCTCTCTCTCTCTCTCTCTCTCTCTCTCTCTCTCTCTCTCTCTCTCTCTCTCTCTCTCTCTCTCTCTCTCTCTCTCTCTCTCTCTCTCTCCCTCTCCTATGTATCTGTCTCTCATCTTCTCTCTTGATCTCACAAAATTAGTATTATTAAGTCTGAAGACTAGTAATATATTAGTGTCTCTTTCGATTTTTCTCGGTTTCTCTTTCCGTCGCAATATCAATCTCTCTCCTTCTCTCCTGGGTTCACTGTGTCATTCCCTAACTTTTCCCATCTCTTTTTGTTTGCATCTATCAGTCTGTTTTCTGTCTATTTGTTTGTCTGTCTGTCTCTCATAGTCTCTTAGTTTCTTTGTCTCTCTCTCTCTCTCTGTTTAGTCTCTCTTGTCTCGACTTCGATCATTCTTCTGTGTCTCTCATTTTGCCACTCTGCTGTATATACATGTGCGTGCGTTCGTGCGTGCGCGCGCGCGTGCGTGTGTGTGTATGTGTTTGTATGTGTCGGAGTGCCTGTCCTGTAACTAAGCGACGTACGCACATCTGTTTCAGAATGAAAACACATAAGGGGAAGTCAGGAAACCTTACAAAGAAAGCCAACGCAAGGGGAAGACAACCTTCTACCGGGTAAGATTACAGCCGTGTATATAACAGTAATTAATAATATGAGAAATTAGACTGCATAGGTACAGACAGCACTAGTTTTATTCTTCGGCCTTATCTCTCAATGACACATTTGCCATCAACCAACCAACATCGTGCCATCCTATACTTCGCAGTGATTTGCTGCTCCTTCTATTGTCTCTCCATATTGTTCATATCTCTTTCTAATCTTCTCCATGTCGTTCTTGGTCTGCCATATTTTTGCCTCGTGGATTCCAGAAGAGTTCAGAAGACGGAAGTTCTAGTTATACTGTTGACAGTATTTCAGGATCCTTGCCAGTGCTACGGAGTTCGTGCATTGAGCTGAGATTCTCCGAACTTGAGTTGGGAATAGAACAGAGCATTTATGGGTTACACCCGTGTGCCGTGATGTTGATCCGTCGACTAAACTAAACTAAACTAAACTTTCTCAATGTGAGTCGTATTCAGTATCAGCTTGCCCAAAATGCAACATATCCAGGCGAACCTTCTGGCCTAGAGAGACAACAGTGGAAGATAAACTATATGGACAGCTGAGTGAACTAAAAAAGACTGTTAGATACATACAGAAGACAACATTGCAGTTATAGATGTATTTCAAGCGAACGAAAGAAGAAGAAAAAGAAGACGTATCAGCTTCTTTCCCTCTCACTTTGATTCACTGTAATCTCATGTTTGTTTAGTTCGCACAAAGTTTAGTTCTCTACATGATGACAGTAATAAAAGTAAAGTATAGGAGAGTTTTCACGTCACAAGGCCTTTTAGGTATATGGTGGTAGCTTAATTATATCACATTAAAAAAATGCCGCACCCTGAAATGTAAACCAGGATATTTCCTAGACTGCAAGGACGGGCGGCGCAAAAACGACTACATTGTAAACAGTTCAGTTATTGTTCTTGGATGTAGTCATTGTTCTAACTGTGTGGTACATGATTTATTATTTAATACTGCAATTTTTTTGGGTGGGTTACAGTTATTGTTATAGCTTTGGGTTATGTGTGTGGGATTTATTACCAGGTTCAGTTAACTGTTCTTGGTTGTAGTCATTGTTCTAACTATGCGTTTTGCGGTGTGTGATATTTTGTTTTGAAACCGAGTTAAGCAAATTCGCTATGTTAAGATATTATAAAGAGGCAAGTTTCCGGGAGGTTTTGGTTCACCTCATACACAGAAGTCATCTGGTGCCAATACCAACACGGAGCTGGGAAATTTTACAAGAATCAATAGCTTCTAATATCACACACCCCTCTGATCCAATGAGCAGGTAAGATAAGATACATAGCTTTATCGGATAAAGGCGAAAAAAGGTGCTCCATTGTGCACGCTAAATGTCCCACGGCAGCTGGACATCTAAGAGAGTAGACCGTAATTACTCTGAACTGACACAATTATTAAGAAACAGAGTTATCCACTGGGTAGATAGAATTTGTTAGCTCGGATGGAATCTTGTCTACAGAAACTAAACCTTACACAAATGCTTGCCGAAGTCACATTGACATTGAAGAGACATTGACTTCTGAGGTGTATAACTAGGTGTGACTACACTCCCCTCGATAGAGGGACGAAGAAAGCATGCCAGCTCGTCCTTCAGATCTAACTCCATTACATTATTATCTATGGCGTTTCATGAAAGGAAATGTTTACAGATATAATGTATTGAGGGCTTGAAAGAAACAATCAGAATTCAAGAAATAACACCAGACGCGTTCAGAAGGTATTTGACAATTTAAAAAGACGTGTACAGTCGCGTCTTGAAGCCCGTGGTGGATATTTCCAACACCTGTTTAATGAAAACTTCATTGGCACTTTCCAGCTTCCAGAAAAACAGCATTAGACCATAGGCAGTGACTATTGAAACTAATGGAATGCATTTTTAGCACATTTTTTAATGACGCCATGTACTTCATTTTTCAAATTTGTCTACAAAAAAGTGTAGTGAGACTTTACAAACACCCACTATATGTTGCTCGTCTTCCAGTACAGTATTTCAACAAACCACGTCTGGTAATCTGTGTGTTGGCATATGGTGGAACATTCGGTTACAACTTGATCTGCAGCAATGAGATTCAAATTATTACTACTAATCATGATCTAAACGTAAAATTGTCTAGAAAATCAATCCTGTGTTGATCGTAGCGTCAAGCAAAAGGAAATGCAGGATTTTAAATCAATATCTGTAAAGGTCATTAAAAATGAAATGTTCCATCTGCGCTTAAAGTACGAACACTGCATGTTGCCAATTTCAGTGTCTTTTTCTTGTGACTCTCTGTGATTTGACAAATCATGATGAACTAAAAATCTTTAAAAATGTAATTTGCCCTTGCTTACAGACAGAAAAACCAATGACCAACACTACAAGAAACAAATGAAAACCGTAAACGGATTAGATAAATTAGACGTAGACAGCCACAATTTTTGTGGCCAAGTTATGAGAAGAAATAAATTGGAGAACTTGGTGTCAACTGGCAAGATCTAGGGAAAGAACAAGGGGAAGGCAGAAAAGTAAATACCTGGATGGCTTGGCCACGTGGTATGGTCGAGACATGAACACTGAGCTGATCCACGACTCAGTTGATCATGTGAGATGGCAAACATGACCGCCCTCGCTTATCGGCATGGCATATGATGATGATGATAGCTAAAAATGAGCTTGTAAAAATGCGATGTTTGAGCTCGTACATTTCGAGTCAAGCTGACGGAGATTACAGTGGATGTGCTTCTACTGCCTTATGTTTGTCTTCTGTCTTCCAGTAGTGACAGCTCCGATGATTCTTATTCGGAATCTTTCAGCGACAGCGACGACTCAAGTGATTATTCTGGATCAGGTAACTATGTTATCTTCAAGATTTAATGACCGATGAGGTAATTATTCACATTACCTTGCACGTTGTCCTTTTCCTGTTCCACACGCCCCCCCCCCCCCCCAAACAACATATAAACGTTAAGTCGCTTTCCCTGGCCCTCCGTGGCCAGGTGGCTCCGAAGGTAGCGGGTTCATTTTTGGTTTACTTCATTCGGTTCGCAAGTGCTGATGTTTTGCTGAGACTCTAGGGAAAAGGAGACCGGGGGGGGGGGGGGGGTGTCGTTACTAGAGTTCGAGTTCGTGGTCTGTGTGACTCTTTCGTTAGGCCGATCTGTGAAAAGAGACCGAGCCATCAGGGACATAATCCGGTGCATTGCAATCGATCATTTAACCCCTCCCCTTCTTTTTGTCCTTTAAAAAAATCGCTTTCCAAGAAACTCTAGCAGCAACGTATATTTTCATCAGCATGTCAGCTCATGCGGTGGTAGTAAATCGTCCTGATCATGCCATCCATTGATGTTTGTCTTGTTCCGCCCTTTTTAATTTCTGTGAAAGATTTAGCGTGCCTGCTTTACACTGCCTCTTGATCTGCCTCTTGATCTGCCTCTTGCCCAGTAATTTGTCTTCTAGTATTAAGTTTGATCGTTTATCTGCTGGTCCAGTGGTTATATGCTGAAATCCCCATCGAGGTGTAAAGAAAAATAAAAATTAATGACCTGAGCTCCCTCGTCTATCAAGCCTAACACTTGATACTAGGAAATGTCATGGAGAGTAAAGACTACCGGCGTGTGATTACTCACAACACCTATCAGGCGCAGATTACTCTGTAAAATATGGGGCTTAGTACCTATACCCAAAAGGACTCCAGGCGTAATAAAAGGGTCCTTTATTTTGTCCACTCTGTTTTGGTGTTTCTAAGTGTTGTAGAACGTGGTCCAGTCATGAAATCCTTTGTTGATATATTGCGTTAGAAGTATGTCCCATACTTGTTCTTTTAATTTTCATATAGCTCACGAAATATATAGATAATCGGTTACGCTGGGCAATGCGTAAATAAGAAGTCGAAGATAAGATTGAAGCTTTTGAAGTGTTACTATATTAACGAATAAAAGGTATCTTATGGCAAGAGGGAACACACACACACACACTCTTTCTCTCTCCCTCCCCCCCCCCTCTCTCTCTCTCTCCCTCAGAGACAGAGGCAGACAGAGAGAGAGAGAGAGAGAGAGAGAGAGAGAGAGAGAGAGAGAGAAGACTTACAATAATTGCGACTGAAGTTAACATTACTGATTTACATACAAAAGTTGGACAGTTAATGTACTTTCTAAATATAAAGAGACATCGCATCTTTCTGAAATGTCCTTCAGGCGAAGATGGCAGAGCAAATGTGCAAGAGTTGAGAAATGTCCAGCGTTGAGCTGAAGGACGCCTGTCTGGGTGCATCTTGAAGGACACGGGGCAGAACATGTTTCAACCTCGCCATAGCTGACCTCCAGTTCGGACATGGCACAGAATGACGACGAAATACAATAATTGCAGTTGTTATTAATTAAATAACTGCACGGATCCATAAACTGTTTTCGGTTTTAAGTATGCAAGCGATGTCACGAACATTTTCTCAAGCGTCTGTTTTATAGAGACAGGGGTGATCTGAAAACTGATTCAGCATAGTAATGACTAACTAAATTGTTCACACTTATTTGTGCGGTCCAGTAAAAAAAAAAAAAAAGCTAGTTGCATATCCTTTACACGACGTAACAGTCAACCCCAGCATTTTTGACTGTTCGTGATTCCTGAGCAAGTTTACTTTCAGTAGTTTGCCCTTGCTTTCTGAACGACCAGCACCCATGCTATTTCATAAAAAATCAACGCAAGGCAGTTTGCTGCCAAATCGCCCGCAGCTGTATTTTGAACGTGGTATGCGGGATCACGAATTTCATCCGTAACTCTTTCGGCACGGAGCAGACAGTGGCCTGTTTCCTATTACCTGCGTGTATGCATTATTCGTGACATTGATCGCCTTATTCCTAGGTTTTCAATTTTTAGGTTAGCAACATCTGTGATGCTTTGTCTAGACGATGTTACTGGTATAATTTTCCAAACCTCTTTAGCCCGCAGAAAACTAATAAAATTAATCGATAGTTTGATAGTTTTCTACTCATGACTGAACCTACCAGGGGCATACAATGTGCACCCGAATGTAGCCACTGTATAACAATCATCGTCATCATGAGTCGTCTCAAATGGCATTTCCTGGTGCACGTTTTAGGCTGGGTCAAGCTGGCAGCCTTGACCAATTTTAAAAATTCGAATCCGCCATGATACGGATCAAACCCATCACCACTGAGACGACAGGCGAGTAACATACTGTTTGTTATAATTTGTTTACTTGCCTTCCTGACCCCATTATATGTATCCAAACCACCACCACCACCACTACAGAAAGATAGTTTCTATTCTGACAGACTGTCACTAAATCATTGTTGTTCCATCTAATTTATCTGTTTCCCCAGATTGCACCAGTTCTACATGCAGCACTTGCTCATCCGACTGCAGCTGTTCCCAGTGTGGGTCGACTTCATCGCAATCATCTTTATCGTCCACTTCATCATCATCGACTCCAGGGAAAAGAGTGAAAACTTCCAAGCGCAGCACAGGTTGTCGGTCACTTGCAAAGAAATGTCCATTGACCAAGTCGAGAGATTCAGAAACCCGGAAAGCAGCTTCCAAAGTCGGGGGAACGAGCAGAAAAAGTGAAAGTAGACACCCTGATAAGAACAGATGCTGCGCAAAAAAGACAACGAAACGTGAGAGCAATAAAGATCGTAAAAATTGTTGCAAAACATCTGGAAATGTCTAAGACTTCGGCATTGAAATGTATCAAAGAAAACAACAGCAAAACTGCTAAAATTAAACGCACTTCATCATCTGCCACAAGTAGCAGAAGTGGAACCAGTTCTGCGTCATGTGAATCTAGAACATCCGCTGGCTCTAAATGCTGCCCGAAAAGGTCTTCCATTTCTAAATCTGGTTCTGCAAGTCGTAAGCTCAAAGCCACAGCAACTAAATGCAATTCTGCTAAGTGTCGTAGAACTTAATCCGTGCTAAAGTCACAGCAAATAAATACAATTCTGCTAAGTGCCGGAAAACTCAATCCACAAAGTCAAAGCAACTAAATACAATTCTGCTAAGTGCTGTAAAACTTAACGCACGTCAAAGTTAAAGCAAGTAAATACAATTCTGCTAAGTGCTGTAAAACTTAACGCACGTCAAAGTTAAAGCAACTAAATGCAATTCTGCTAAGTGCTGTAAAACTTAACGCACGTCAAAGTTAAAGCAACTAAATGCAATTCTGCTAAGTGCTGTAAAACTCAATCCACCTAGTCAAAGCAAGTAAATACAATTCTGCTAAGTGCTGTGAAACATAATCCACTCCAAAATGTACTTCCGTAGCTGGCATAGACCATCATGCCGACTTTTATTAAGGTTCATAATGTCAACTGGTGTTTCAAAGTGAATGTTGACATTTTTTTACAGTGTACCGATTTGATAAATTTCAATTAAAGAGTATTTGATTTACACCAGATTAATATACCACCTTAAGTGTGAACAAGCACAAGATAACAAATCACATTCATGATAGCTTTCAGAGTCAGGAATAAACATGGAGACGCCACATCAGTACTGGAAAGCGACTTTTGCTGCAGAGTATTCCTTTCCATTACGTGTACTGCAAATGCCCAACCCTGGACGACTTACCGTCGTTTGGTGTGAACTAAACTTGTAATAAGTTCGTAATTACCAAAAACTCTACATCTTCACAATACCTTTTTTCTTTTTGAAACTACAAAATGCAATATTTTTTTTTTTTTTTTGCTTTGTTTTTGTTTGTTGTTTTTTGTTTGTTTTTGTGTTGGGATTTTTTTTTCTATATAAGCGCATACGAATATGTATTAGCTTTTTCTAATTCCAGATTTACTAATACATTTGTTTTATAGTTAATAGAATGATGCACATTTAACGGATTCAGTGCCGAAAGATGACATACCATTTTGGTTGTTTTTTTTTCTATCTTTCTTAATTTTAGTGCTCAGTAAACGAAAATTTACTTGATAATACTTGTTCATTTGATTGTCTACCATGTTTAGTCCAAACCTACTGTATGTTTGGTACTGAATCTGTTAACGCCCAGTCTTTAATTTTTAAGACACTTAATGAAATGCGTTTTGTTAGTTTGCAGCGATTTATTTTCCATCTGCATTGTTATATGTTGAGTGTCATTTGTTAAGGCTTTCTGTCAGTCAATTGCTTTTTTCGATAATAATATTCTGGGTCAGGAGATTAGGTAGTGAGATAAGATATCGAACCAAATTTTTATTTTTTTAATTAAAAAAAAAAATAATATATCGAACCAAAACCACCTGAGACTGGCGTAGCTAATGTGGTGGATAAAAACATGCCAAGTAATAAGTGGGGCAGAGAATACACAAGGAACAATATACGAGACTGACGGAGGTAAAGTAATATGCGGGATATAAACATTTCAAGAAGTGAACATGACAGAATAGACTAGGAACAACTAACTACCTGAGACTGAAGGAGTTAATGTTCGGAATACACTCAAGTCATAAGTAGGGCAGCGAATACACAAGGAACAAATCTGAGACAAAAGTGGGTACGTAAAGTAACACCAATAGAACATTTGTCCATGCCATTAAAATACACTGGGTACATGGTGCTAGCCCCATGTTTGTATAGACCAGCAGGGTGCTAGCCCCATGTTTGTATAGACCAGCGGGGTGCTAGCCCCATGTTTGTATAGACCAGCGGGGTGCTAGCCCCATGTTTGTATAGACCAGCAGGGTGCTAGCCCCATGTTTGTATAGACCAGCGAGTAGATGGTGCTAGCCCCATGTTTGTATAGACCAGCGTAGTGCTAGCCCTATGTTTGTATAGACCAGCAGGGTGGTAGCCCCATGTTTGTATAGACCAGCGTGGTGCTAGCCCCATGTTTTTATAGACCAGCAGGGTGCTAGCCCCATGTTTGTATAGACCAGCGGGGTGCTAGCCCCATGTTTGTATAGACCAGCAGGGTGCTAGCCCCATGTTTGTATAGACCAGCGGGGTGCTAGCCCCATGTTTGTATAGACCAGTGAGTAGATGGTGCTAGCCCCATGTTTGTATAGACCAGTGGGGTGCTAGCCCTATGTTTGTATAGACCAGCGAGTAGATGGTGCTAGCCCCATGTTTGTATAGACCAGTGGGATGCTAGCCCCATGTTTGTATAGACCAGCGGGGTGCTAGCCCCATGTTTATATTGACAAGCGGGGTGCTAGCCCCATGTTTGTATAGACCAGCAGGGTGCTAGCCCCATGTTTATATAGACAAGCGGGGTGCTAGCCCCATGTTTGTATAGACCAGTGGGATGCTAGCCCCATGTTTGTATAGACCAGCGAGTAGATGGTGCTAGCCACATGTTTGTATAGACCAGCGGGTACATGATGCTAGCCCCATGTTTGTATAGACTAGCGGGTACATGGTGCTAGCCCCATGTTTGTATAGACTAGCGGGTACATGGTGCTAGCCCCATGTTTGTATAGACCAGCGGGGTGCTAGCCCCATGTTTGTATAGATCAATGGGTACATGGTGCTAGCGCCATGTTTGTATAGACTA
This sequence comes from Cepaea nemoralis, assembly GCA_014155875.1. Classification (NCBI taxonomy): domain Eukaryota; kingdom Metazoa; phylum Mollusca; class Gastropoda; order Stylommatophora; family Helicidae; genus Cepaea; species Cepaea nemoralis. Next base: position 94,689 of record JACEFZ010028451.1, read on the forward strand.
GCGGGTACATGGTGCTAGCCCTATGTTTGTATAGACCAGCGAGTAGATGGTGCTAGCCCTATGTTTATATAGACAAGCGGGGTGCTAGTCCCATGTTTGTATAGACCAGCAGGGTGCTAGCCCCATGTTTATATAGACAAGCGGGGTGCTAGCCCCATGTTTGTATAGACCAGTGGGATGCTAGCCCCATGTTTGTATAGACCAGCGAGTAGATGGTGCTAGCCCCATGTTTGTATAGACCAGCGGGTACATGATGCTAGCCCCATGTTTGTATAGACTAGCGGGTACATGGTGCTAGCCCCATGTTTGTATAGACTAGCGGGTACATGGTGCTAGCCCATGTTTGTATAGACCAGCGGGGTGCTAGCCCCATGTTTGTATAGATCAATGGGTACATGGTGCTAGCGCCATGTTTGTATAGACTAGTGGGGTGTTAGCCCCATGTTTGTATAGACCAGCGGGGTGCTAGCCCCATGTTTGTATAGACCAGCAGGTACATTGTGCTAGCCCCATGTTTGTATAGACTAGCGGGTACATGATGCTAGCCCCATGTTTGTATAGACTAGCGGGTACATGATGCTAGCCCCATGTTTGTATAGACAAGCGGGTACATGATGCTAGCCCCATGTTTGTATAGACTAGCGGGTACATGATGCTAGCCCCATGTTTGTATAGACCCGCAGGTACATTGTGCTAGCCCCATGTTTGTATAGACTATCGGGTACATGATGCTAGCCCCATGTTTGTATAGACTAGCGGGTACATGATGCTAGCCCCATGTTTGTATAGACTAGCGGGTACATGATGCTAGCCCCATGTTTGTATAGACTAGCGGGTACATGATGCTAGCCCCATGTTTGTATAGACTAGCGGGTACATGATGCTAGCCCCATGTTTGTATAGACTAGCGGGTACATGATGCTAGCCCCATGTTTGTATAGACTAGCGGGTACATGATGCTAGCCCCATGTTTGTATAGACTAGCGGGTACATGGTGCTAGCCCCATGTTTGTATAGACCAGCGGGGTGCTAGCCCCATGTTTGTATAGATCAATGGGTACATGGTGCTAGCGCCATGTTTGTATAGACTAGTGGGGTGTTAGCCCCATGTTTGTATAGACCAGCGGGGTGCTAGCCCCATGTTTGTATAGACCAGCAGGTACATTGTGCTAGCCCCATGTTTGTATAGACCTGTGAGGTGCTAGCCCCATGTTTGTATAGATCAGTGGGGTGGTAGCCCCATGTTTGTATAGACAAGTGGGTACATGGTGCTAGCCCGATGATTGTATAGAGCAGCGGGGTGCTAGCTCCATGTTTGTATAGACCAGCAGGGTGCTAGCCCCATGTTTGTATAGACTAGCGGGGTGCTAGCTCCATGTTTGTATAATCGAGCGGGTGGCTAACCCCATGTTTGTATAGACCATTGGGGTGCTAGCTCCATGTTTGTATAGAGAAGCGGGTTGCTAGCCGCATGTTTGTATAGACAAGTGGGGTGCTAGCCACATGTTTGTATAGACCAGCGGATACATTGTGCTAGCCCCATGTTTGTATAGACCAGCGGGTACATTGTGCTAGCCCCATGTTTGTATAGACCAGCGGGGTGCTAGCCCCATGTTTGTATAGACCAGCGGGGTGCTAGCCCCATGTTTGTATAGACCAGCGGGTAGATGGTGCTAGCCCCATGTTTGTATAGACCAGCGGGGTGCTAGCCCCATGTTTGTATAGACCAGCGAGTAGATGGTGCTAGCCCCATGTTTTTATAGACCAGCGGGGTTCTAGCCCCATGTTTGTATGGACCAGCGAGTAGATCGTGCTAGCCCCATGTTTGTATAGACCAGCGGGGTGCTAGCTCCATGTTTGATAGACCACTGAGTAGATCGTGTTAGCCCCATGTTTGTATAGACCAGCGGGTACATGATGCTAGCCCCATGTTTGTATAGACCAGTGGGGTGCTAGCCCCATGTTTGTATAGACCAGCGGGTACATGATGCTAGCCGCATGTTTGTATAGACCAGCAGGTATATGATGCTAGCCCCATGTTTGTATAGACCAGCGAGTAGATGGTGCTAGCCCCATGTTTGTATAGACCAGCGGGGTGCTAGCCCCATGTTTGTATAGACCAGCGGGTACATGATGCTAGCCCCATGTTTGTATAGACCAGTGGGGTGCTAGCCCCATATTTGTATAGACCAGCGGGTACATGATGCTAGCCCCATGTTTGTATAGACCAGCAGGTACATGATGCTAGCCCCATGTTTGTATAGACCAGCAGGTACATTGTGCTAGCCCCATGTTTGTATAGACCAGCGGGTACATTGTGCTAGCCCCATGTTTGTATAGACCAGCGGGTACATGATGCTAGCCCCATGTTTGTATAGACCAGCGAGTAGATGGTGCTAGCCCCATGTTTGTATAGACCAGCGGGGTGCTAGCCCCATGTTTGTATGGACCAGCGAGTAGATCGTGCTAGCCCCATGTTTGTAGAGACCAGCGGGGTGCTAGCCCCATGTTTGTATAGACCAGCGAGTAGATGGTGCTAGCCCCATGTTTGTATAGACCAGCAGGTAGATGATGCTAGCCCCATGTTTGTATAGACCAGAAGGTACATGATGCTAGCCCCATGTTTGTATAGACCAGCAGGTACATGATGCTAGCCCCATGTTTGTATAGACCAGCGGGTACATGGTGCTAGCCCCATGTTTGTATAGACCAGCGGGTAGATGGTGCTAGCCCCATGTATGTATAGACCAGCGGGGTGCTAGCCCCATGTTTGTATGGACCAGCGAGTAGATCGTGCTAGCCCCATGTTTGTATAGACCAGCGGGGTGCTAGCTCCATGTTTGATAGACCAGTGAGTAGATCGTGTTAGCCCCATGTTTGTATAGACCAGCGGGTACATGGTGCTAGCCCCATGTTTGTATAGACCAGTGGGGTGCTAGCCCCATGTTTGTATAGACCAGCAGGGTGGTAGCCCCATGTTTGTATAGACCAGTGGGGTGCTAGCCCCGTGTTTGTATAGACTAGCTGGTATTTGAGTGATGCTGTCAATATCACACTGGTCGCCTGTCCTTCCCTGGACATTTCCTGGAACTGGGTTGGCCTGGGAGCAAAGAAATCCACCTCGATAGGGATTCGAACACATGACCACCGGACCAGCAGGCAAGCATGCTAGCCGCTGCGCCGAGACTCCTCTCGGGTCTATTGTACTAATCTGGTACTGTTTAGTTTAATCGGCACCCGATGGGTGATGCAGTCGGTATCGCTTCATTCACCATTGCCACCCAGAACATGACCCGATTCCCATTGTAGCTGGGTCGACCCGAGAATCCTGAAAAATTATTAACTTGCAGAAAGTTATTAAAGTATATTGTTTATATAACAAATTATGACTCTTTAACGGTGGTGAAAACTCCGCCGCGATCATCAGAATTGGCCCTCCTCGCCAAATGTTTTGGTCCCTTAAATTATGGCCATTTAAAAATAATATATCGAAACTCAAAAAGTTTAAGCTTATATATGTCAGGATAATTGTTGCAGGTATATGTTGGGCGAACTAAACTGCTTCAAGTGGAAACGGTATGCAACGTATCAACATGCAGCTTTAGCATATGGAATGTAAAACTTGGTCGCAGAAAACCCCTAATCCTGTTACCCATCTGTAAATATCACTTCCTCTTTTCTTCTTAGATCATCGGCAAATAGGTTGTCCTGAAATTTAGGACATGGATCTGATATCTGTGCCGTTTGTTGTCCCTGCGCAACCGGTTTCAGCAAACTGTTTTATTTAGATATGGTCTTTTTCTCCTTAGCTTCCTGCTGTCTCCGGTAGAAAACCTGCAATCTAACACGTGTTTAACTATAGTTAAATTATAAGTACAATTTTCCCTATGCAACTCCCTTTAATTTGATATATAACTGCTACCATAATAACATCCCATTTTCGCCTTCCATTTTTAATTGCTCCAAATCTACTTTTTGATTGGCATTGAATCTGTTAAGGCATATAATAGGGACATCTACTTAATTACCTTTAATCATTGTGTAAGTTATGTTTATGGACTCAGTTTCATTCATATTTAGTTAACGATTGTCTTTGTTGAAATTTAACGATTTATCAGTTATGTTTCACTTCATTAAAAAAAACAATTCGATTGCTTGCTTTTCAATTCTGTAATGTTTGTTTATGCAAATGTTGCTGAACTAAGTAAATGAAGTAATATGTAAATGATGGACAGATTGTAATACTAATATTATAACGATCAGGGCCCTGCTGTGCTATGAATTATGATACACAGAGGCGGCCGCATCAGATGGTACGGTAAAGTCGCTTCATAAAGGGGCGGCATTTTTAAAGGAAAAAGAAAAAAAAAACATGTAAGGAGCGGCATTTCGAAAACTTGCATCATACTGAGAAAATCTACCTCACGGTCCTGATAACGATGTTCTGTTGGTGTCCGTAATAAGGGAAAAAAAAATTTTTGGTGTATGTTTTGATAATTCTGCGATTTCGAAAAGAAGTTTGTTACAATCATGGACCGACAGGGAGTCAGAATGACATATGGAACCCGTGTGAAGTATTTGACAATGTATTACAAATGTTAATGTTTGTTTATTAGCTCTGTCTCCTGGCAACCGATAGTTTTAGACCTGGTTCGCCACTGTCATATATATGGTTATTGAAATATTCCCGAGATCCGGCAAAATTATTGTTCATTGGAAAACTACTGATTACTTTTGTTACTCGAATTATTAATTTTCAATTTAGTTTTCTTTTTTTAAATGTTTGTTTGCAAATACATTTAGTACACGTTGTTGTGTAACTTTTCCCTGTAGAAATTGTTCAATCCAATCACAAATAGTTAATAATTAAACAAATGCGTTTAATGTTATAGAAAGAAAATAACAGAAATAGCAACATAGAAGATATTAACAGCAAGCGATATACTGAACGAGTTCATATAGTAAAGGATTGATCTACATCCCTTAAGTATCATCACGCAGCAGACCATTTAGAACGTTACTCTTGTCTTCCGGGAGACTCTCGATCTTTTGCTAGCCACTATACCATGCAATTTTATTCTTCGGGTGTCTTTAATATCCAACTTCGCCTTCGAGTTGATCAACCACTGCTTCTAATTTCGGGAAACATCCCTTCCATTCATGTTCTTTAAAAACCACTAAGATTAATATGATGTACCATTCCGTGCGGTCATGGTTCGCCATCCCATACAATCACTAGTCTTGAATATTCTGTTTTCTTGAACAATTTATCCCTGTGGTCAAAATAAGCATGTATTTGTCCTTTTCTCATGCTCTTTTCCCATCAGTCCTGCCAGTTGTCACCAAGTTTTCAGGATTATTTCTCCCCATATGTATAAATATATCTCGAAGTAAGAACCTGCTAGGTAATAGTTTCATCGCATCTTCTAGACCTAAATGCACGGATGAATATGTGACCTGTGCTTTCCTCTATTGGCGGACGATACACCCTGGCGTCCAACCCTCGACCAGCCACGCTCCAGACATCACGAGCTTAGATCCCTATCAAATACTGTACACTAACGCGCCTGCAATAACGCCCTAAAAATATCTTGTCTACATCTAATTTCTCTAAACAATTTACGGGTTTCATTTGTGTCTTGTAGGACTTTCGGCATGTAATGTGGCCAACGTATTTCAGTTTCATATGCAAAGAATACCTTGGACAGATAGACAGAAAAACCAATGACCAAGTCTTACAAGAAACAAATACAAATCGTAAACTGATTAAAGAAATTAGTGTGGACAGTCAACATTTTTGTTAATGTTATGAGAAGAAATAAATTGGAGAACTTGGTGACAACTGGCAAGATTGAGGAGAAAAGAACAAGAGGAAGGCAGAGAAGTAAATACCTGGAAGGCTTGACCACGTGACATTGTCGAGACAAGAACAATAAGCTGATTCACGACTCTGGTGATCAAGTGAAATGGCGAGACACGACAGCCCACGCTTACCGATTTTTTCGATGCTCAGATCGTGCAGAATATTGATTTGTTTCTTCTTTTCCATAGTATACTGTGTTTTATAGGGGTAACATTTACATTTAAAAAATCTCGATTTTCTTCTTTAGTGAATGGTAAACTGAGCACGATTGAAATGCCTTGTTAAATCAGAAGTAGGAGCATGGTACAACAATAGCCAGAACATTTTACACCCGTACCTTCATAAACATTTACACGGTGCATCAGTGCTTACATTTCCCGTGCGCTGATTTCTCACACCGATCAGTTGAACTTAAACGTTGTCTTCTCGTTCAGAAAGCAATTACAAACTACGGAACGTAAAATTTCTTAGAAAATCATCCTGCGGTTGATCGCAGCTTGTTACAAATGACATGCAATATTTTAATCTTAATCTAAATAATCAGATTAATGTTGCACCCACTGCTGGAAGTGCTGTCAGTGGCGACATAGAACCCTCTTTCCCATATTTAATCATGCTCAAAAAATTGTAACATTCTTGAATTTTTTTCTTTGCGCTCGCTCTCTTTGTACTCAAGCGTAGTTCATACACACTACTTCTAGCGTATGGATTAGCTTTGCCTATTAAGTGTTCCTCGACATCAGGCGAATCTGCTCCGACTTCAGAGGTACTTGTAATTTACGTTCCCAAGTCAAGGACGACAGGACCAACATTTTAGTCCAGCTGTCGGATGTAGGGGTTGAACCGCCTACCTTGGCATCAACACAACGGATGTTTAAGAACACGCGGTCTTACCTATTCGTCCATGCTCTGGCTTCAGTATTCGAAGAGGTTTGCTGCACTGATTTGTTCCCACTTCCTTGACTGCGCCCGTTTTCTTTTAATTTTGTCTTGAATGACGTTCTAGTAGAAAACAATGTTCCCTTGTGAACTTGTCATCGGTTTTCTAGTTTATAAAAACCTGGTTTTTTCTGGTTTATACAAAAGGGACTCCTACGTAATACATTTACTTAAACAGTTCTCGCTTTAAGCGAATTGCCTCTATAGAAAAGACAGAATGTTGAGAAGAAAGGTTTGAGAAGACTCCTGCTGTTTATGGATAATTGTGAGGTGAGCCTTCTCTAAGCTTTATAAATCCCTTGACATAAAGTTACAGGTAGTCCCATGGAGATTACTGGCTTTGAAGTACGAAATGTAGTTAAGTTACAATTAAAGAATAGAGGAGCGGGAACCTGCTGTGTGTATGTGTGTTGTTAGGGATATGGCATTTTGTAGGCGTGAATACATGGTGAAATATAAGACCGATCTTTCCGTCACATAGCAGACGTCGAAAGCTGACATCAAACCCTCGTCCGACCGTGTTCATGCCATTATTAGATCACGTACCATCTTTTACATCAACGCGTTATGATGTGTTAGGCCTTCAGATATTCTAGGACGCGGCATATATGGGAACGCGGTGGTGTTGTTTATCCATCAAGAATGATGATGACCATTCATTTCATCCAGTGGGGTTGAAGGTATGGAACCGTGAATTCTAAAATGGCTGATAAGGCCTATTTTGGCTCGAAATGTTCTTTGACAATGTGGACAAAGAATGCTTGACGTTTCTGGAGGAGGATTTTCTGCAGTGGTTTTTCTGTTCTGTCTTTTCTTCACAGCTCTTGCAGTCCTGGTTGCCTCACAAGTGACTGCACCCTTGCATAATGATGTACGCCACGAATTTCGGTCGCTGGCTGCAGTCTCCCAGGTGTCATGATTAATTCCAAAAGCATTCAGTGAGATTTTCAGAGTGTCTTTAAAGCGTTTCCTCTGGCCGCCTTGGGAGCGTTTACCACAACGCAACTCGCCGTAAAAAATTCGTTTAGGGAGCCTGTGATCTGGCATGCGAGTCAAGTGACCAGCCCAGCGAATCTGATTCTTCATTAGTAGAGTGTGGATACTGGGCATGGACGCTCTTTCTAGGACTTCAGTGTCTGGGATCTTGTCTTGCCATTTAATCTTCAGTAACTTCCTAAGGCAGACTGTGTGGAAGTGGTTTAATTTCCTAGCGTGTCGCTGATAAACAGTCCAGGTTTCACAAGCATATAGCAGTGTGGATAATACAACTGCTTTGTAGACTTTCAGCTTTGTTTGCAGGCTTATTCCATTTCTGTCCCATACATTCTTGTACAGTCTGCCAAAGGCCGCAGCTGGCCTTGGAGATTCTTGCATTCACTTCATCATCAATTGTGGCAGCTTGTGACACAGTGCTGCCAAGATAGGTGAATTTGTCCACAACACTTAGATCTATGACCATTCACTTTGATATTCGGCACAGTGTGATTATTCCCTGGAGCTGGCTGGTACATAACTACAGTCTTCTCCAAGTTGATATTGAGCCCAAAGTTGGCACAGGCATGTGAGAAAGCTGAAACATTATGTTGCATGTCCGCCTCTGAGTTGGCGTATAGAGCGCAATCATCAGCAAACAGGAGCTCTCTGACGGTGTCGCTGTCAATTTTGGTTTTAGCTTTCAGCCTTCTGAGATTGAATAACTTTCCATCCATGCGGTAGTTGATGTCTATTCCAATGTCGTTGTTCTCGAAGGCATTCGTCAACATAGCTGAAAACATGAGGCTGAACAGTGTTGGTGCCAGGACACATCCTTGTTTCACTCCACTGGTGACAGGAAAGGGCTCAGACAGTTCACCATTTTCCTGTACTCTTGCCTGCATGCCATCATGAAATAGCCGCACTATTTGGACAAACTTTCGTGGACAGCCATATTTTGCCATAATCTTCCACAGTCATTCTCTGCTGACTGTATCAAAAGCCTTGGTAAGGTCAATGAAAGTGGAGAACATTTCGCAGTTCTGTTTCTGACATTTCTCTTGCAGCTGCCTTGCAGCGAAAATCATGTCAACAGTTCCACGTTCTTTTCTGAAGCCACACTGGCTCTCGGGAAGAAGACCTTAATCGAGATGGGCCGTGAGGCGATTGAGAAGAATTCTGGCGAGTATCTTCCCTGCAATTGAAAGCAAGGAGATGCCTCGGTGGTTGTCACAGGATTGGCGGTTTCCTTTACGTTTGTAAAGGTGGACTATTGACGCGTCCTTGAAATCTTGTGGCATGGTCTCTTTCACCCATATGTTTGTAAAGACTTGATGAAAGCTGCTCTGTTAGGACCGGCCAATCTGCCTTGTATATCTCTGCCGGGATGGAGTCAGGACCAGGTGCCTTGCCGCTGGAGAGTTGCTGGATGTCTTTGTTTACTTCCACTATGGGAACTTGAGGGATGGAGTCAGGACCAGGTGCCTTGCCGCTGGAGAGTTGCTGGATGTCTTTGTTTACTTCCACTATGGGAACTTGAGGAAGGCAGTTGATGGTTTCATCATCGAAGAAGTAGGTTGCATTTAAGATGTTGCTGAAATTCTGCCCAGCGCTGAAGGATGTCTTTCTTATCGGTGACCAATGTTACCCCATCTGCACTGAGGAGGGGAGCTGTGCCTGGTGATGTAGGACCATAGACCGGTTTCAATGAGTCGTAGAAGTTTTTCATATCATGTCTGTCAGCAAAGCCTTGAATTTCATCAGCTTTGCTGCTCAGCAGCCGAAGTTTCTGCTGCACTACTCTCTGAATGTTCTTGAAGGCATCTTTTTTTTTATGTTGACTTCGGGTCATTCAAATGTGCCTTCAGGAGAAGATGTTTCTCGGCCTGCAATTGGTTGATGTCTTCGGAATTTTCATCAAACCAGTCTTTATGCTTTCGGGGGTTTGGACCCAGGATTTCCATAGCAGTGTTGTAAATTATGTCCTTTAGGGCTCTCCACTCTCTTTCTGTATCCTGTTTAGCTGCAGCATTGGGCTTGAGGCGGTTTTCCATCATATTTTCAAACGACAGCTACATTTTCTTGCTGTTTAGGCTGGTGACATATAGTTGTTTGTTTTACATTTTCACCCCTTGAGGACGCCGTGGTGGTCTGATGTGAATGTTTATTTTCGAGATAACGAGACGATGGTCTGTCCAACATTCGGCACCACACATGGACTTTGTCACCCGAACGTCTTGTCTGTCACTCCTCCTGACGATGACATAGTCAATGAGGTGCCAGTGTTTCGATCGAGGGTGCATCCACGATGTCCTGTTTCTCATGGGGAGACGAAAAATTGTGTTGGTAATCAGGAGATCGTGTTCGGCACATGTCTGAAGAAGGAGGAGTCCATTGCTGTTACAATTTCCGACTCCGTGCTTTCCAATAATGCTACTCCATGAGGTGGTGTCCGTGCCTACTCTGGCATTGAAATCCCCAAGTTTTTCACCTTTGGGAACAGATGTTAATACATTGTGCAGGTTCTCATAGAACTTGTTCTTGACATCATCTTCATTGGTCATAGTTGGTGCGTAAACACTCACAATGGTTGCATGCTTCCTTCCATTCAGAAGGGGCAATTTAATGGTCATGAGCCTGTCGTCTATAACCTTTGGAAATCCAGCTGGTTTGCCTACCAGGGCCGACTTAATGGCAAATCCCACACCGGATTGGCGTCTTTCCTCGCTTTTCCTTCCGCTCCAGAAAAGTGTGTAGCCGGCACCTATTTCACAGATTTGGCCTTCTTCTGCAAGTCGTGTCTCGCTCAAGGCTGCAATGTCGATGTTGTACCTGCCCAGCTCTCTCCCAATCAATGCTGTTCGTCTCTCTGGACCCGACGCGCCATCTCTGTCAAGTAGGGTGCGTACATTCCAAGTTCCGATTGTTAAGGGAATATGGTTTGCTCTTTTAACTTTACCTGGTTTTTCTTTTTTTTGTATGTCGACCGCTGTTTAGGGTACCCACCAACGCGGCTAGCTGGTTAGGTAGTGATGGTGCAGACAATGTTTAGGGCACCTTTTCTTTTGCTATGGAGGTGAGCAGTGTGTTCCTATAGAGGGCTGCCGAATCCCACTGCTGCTCCGGTCAGTAGAAGACGACCATATGGCCTGAGCCGCCTGTGTGCAGGTCTGCGACTATGGCTGCCAGCGTACCCACGCCAGCCACTTTGCCGCTCGCCCATCGCCACAGGGCTTGAAGGTGATATATCACGTTGGATGAAGAATGACTTGCGCGATGAATTGGATTAAAGTGAGGAAGAGTTGCGCAATTCGTCGACCTCACTCTCTCGCCTGAGTCCATGTGAATCCAGTGGCAGGACAAGTCAAGACGACTGGAGACGAATACAGGTGCAGTGGATGACCAGGGCGCTCTACGTGCCTTGCCGTGCTCATTACGTTCCACAACGCTTTGCAGGTAAACGCCGTCTTGCCCGTTGAATCAGGAATGATGTCTTCCGCGCAGTCTGCCGGATCCTGTCTTCACATGCTGGGTAGGCATACCCTACTTCACCGCTTGGTTTGACACCAAATCGGCTACCCGCGCCTGGTTTAGCCAGCCTCTCACAGCTGTTGCCCGGGGGGGGGGGGGGGGGGGGGGTGGGGGTGACCGCTGTCGCATAAACGCGGTAACGTGGTGGCAAGACACTCGACTGGTGGTCTTGAGTTCGATCCTCATCGGGGCAGCTTAGGATTTTTAAAAAAATTAACTGGCTGCCACATCGTCCCAGGATAAATGGATACCAAGATATGTCTTGGGAAGTAAAGGCGGCCGGTGGGGTACTGACCACATCTTCAGCCGAGTGTCGGTCTATACAAACATGGTTCTAGCACCGAATGTCGTTGGAGTGTTTCCTAGATGAAAGAAGCAAGACCGCGACCCGGACTCCTTGTGGCTTTCTTGGCATCCCGTCATACATCTTTCAGGACAACCTCATTTTCTCATGGTTGATTGGGTTATTCTTGTTTCTTTATGTTTAGACGTGTTCATTGTTGGGTAGGTTTGGAGCTAAAATTTTCTACAGGGTGGGTTAAACAACCTCAAGACCAACCCTCATTAGTAACATTTTACCACATGCATGGTAGACTACAGTGTTACAATTGTTTCTTGACTAAAATGATGAGCAACGGAGGCGTTTGAAATATGGCTTTTAACCGGGTTCAAGCTTAATTCGTGGTTTAAAAAAAGTAAATATGCAAAACAAAATATAAAACTGGCACTGTTATAAGGATTAACAGTGGGGACAACGAGGTTATTTGACCTCATTATAAACTTCATAACAATCAAATGAAAACCACAATAAGGGTACAAGTTAACTCTTTCACTACCAAACAAAAACTGGGCTGTGACCAAACAGAAATTTATGGCAGAAAATTGAAACTAGGGGTGTGTTACAATAATGCTTTTAAAATGGTTAAGATGGTAGCAGATCTATTGTATTACATATCAAATTAAAGAGGATTGCACAAGGAACATGACAGTGTTAATAATTAATTGATAGGTTACAAATATTATGACAATAATGAGAGGTTTAATAATAACAACTGAAATTAAAGAGGTAAAAATTATTTTAAAAAGTGCACTTATAAGGTGTTTTCTACACTCCTATACTGCTAATCATGTTTAATTTACTGAATAATCAAACAAACACCACTTGTCTTCAAGAATATAAACAGTATTGCTCATTTAAATCACCCAAAAGGAAGTTTTGGTGCATATTCTGAACCATGTCGTTTTCACAAAAATGAAAAAAACTAATGGCCGAAATCTGGAAATTGGTGGTATGTCGCAATAATGTTATGAAAATGGTTAAAATTGTAGCAGAAATGTTGTATTATATATCAAAATAAAGGGGATTGCACAAGGAATATGTTGGTAGGAGAATTTCTGCTTTAGGTTGTAAATAAAATAAAAATAATAATATAATTTGTAAAATAATTGGACAAAAGTAGGTAAAAATAATGTAAACATTGCACTTAGAATGTGTTTTCTACACTCCTATACTGCTAATAATGTTTAATTTACTGAATAATCAAACAAACACCACTTGTCTTCAAGAATATAAACAGTATTGCTCATTTAAATCACCAAAAGGATGTTTTGGTGCATATTCTGAACCATGTCTTTTTCACAAAAATGAAAAAAACTAATGGCCGAAATCTGGAAGTTGGTGTATGTCGCAATAATGTTATGAAATGGTTAAAATTGTAGCAGAAATGTTGTATTATATATCAAAATAAAGGGGATTGCACAAGGAATATGTTGGTAGGAGAATTTTTGCTGTATGTTGTAAATAAAATAAAAATAATAAAATAACTTCTAAAATAATTTGTTAAAAAGAGGTAAAAATAATGTAAACATTGTACTTACCAAGGGGGCGTTGTTATCCAATATCCTGATCACTGCTAATCCTGTTGAATTTACTGAACAAACAACACTTTTCTAAACTATAAACACCATTGCTCCCAATCAACCATCCGAAAAGAAGTTTTGCCGCAGATTCTGAATCATGTATTTTTTTTTTTTCAGACAAAAATTAGGAAAACACTTGGCAGATTTACATTTAATTACAATGAATATTTACACATGTCTGTTTGTTTTTATTTACTATATGTGGCAGTCTATTTGTGATAGGCTGCAAAGCAAACTTTGGCGCACAAGTGTGGTTTATTAGTGCAGCCGGAGCAAACAAAAGAAGATCTGTGTCGTTTAGTTTGAGTGCTGCAAAAAACACAGTCTCTACGGACACCGACAAATTCTATTAAATGCTTGGCTCCTGTGACTCTTTCGACATAATTTCCTGCAACTGACTTTTTGAAATTCTTGGGCAGGCAGAGTGTCAAACTTTCAGGAATACTCTGAGCTGCTTCGCAATGAGCACTTTCCAGTAAACTTTGCTTGAAATCCTTCAATGACAGTTTTTTTCCTCCTTTCTCTGTTTGGCATATAGAATGTAGGATGTGAGCATTGATCTGTGCAATTTCAAAGATCCAGTAGTAGATTTTCTTCCACCACTTAATGGTTTTCCTATCATGGATATTATAATATCCAACCAGTTGGTCCATTCTGTCGCAGCCATTCGTCGCCATGTTTATATCATGGATCATCTTCGGCTTGCTTTGCGGTTTTCGCAATCCGCTCTCAACAGTTCCAACTACAGACTTGGTAGAGACAACAATGCATGGTTTTTTAGCTTTTTTATCTCTCCATGCCACACACAATATTCTTTCTCCTTCAAGAAACCACTTCATCTCTTGATGCTGAAGTCGCAAAATGCTTCAACTCAGGAGGGAAGCCTACTCGGTTGACATTCAGTGTCCCTGTATAATTGAAATTGTTGGAATGCAGATAATCAATCAGAGCTTTCGAAGTGTAGAATCTGTCAGCAAAGATGTGATGGCCAACTCCGAGAACATTCAGTAGTGTGGCAAACACTTTCACTGCATGAGCAGTTGTGAGATCTAAATCTGGACTGTATTCGGTGTTTCGTCCATAGTAAATTTTTAAATTCACCACATAGCCAGTCGCAGAATCACAAAGGCCAAATGTTTTGATGTGGTACTTGTGAGGTTTTGTTGCATTGTATTGTCTGTGCTGAAATCTGCCCTTCCATCCAATAATCATTTCATCAATGGACACATTTTCCATAGGTGTTTGCAGATGATAAAGTTTAGAGTTGACGTGAGATCTTCGAGGACGAAACTCAAACTTCGGTTTTGTTTCTCCTTTTGACACATCTTGCCATGTCGATGGTGATGGGATAGGTGCATCACGCTGTACAGAAGCTTGTAGATTCAAGTTTTTTCCTCCAGTTTTATTCTTATTTTGTACTGTTTGCTTTCCTTTGCGCTGAGAAGTGATTGTGACATCCTGACATTCATTGTCAGACGGACATTCATCAGACACCTCAGCTGAAGACGAAGTTCCACTAGTAGTATCTTTATCACCACGTGCTAAAATGTTAGATTCACAGATATAACTGCTGTCTGAATCACTAATATCGGAATCACTATTGTTTAAAACAGTTTCGAATAATAATCTAGCTTGATCTGAAGTCATTCTACGTGGACGCATACTTGTGGGCATTTCCATTGTGAAAAACCCAAACAAACAAATTAACACTACCTTAAAACTGAAAATTCACAAGAATCCAATATTAGAAAACGTTTGACCGCACAAAGATGGCGTAGAAATCTTTCGGCTATACGACTTTTCAGTTTACTGTAGCTTAAAATTCCGAAACGGAGCAGAAATATATGAAATAAACCACTGATCATTTTGTGGGACTAAAAGGACGAATTGCCATCACAGCAAATCCATCCTGGCCACAGATGGGCTCACGGTAGCGAAAGAGTTAAAGACACACTATCTATAGGTTTTAAGAAAGGCACAAGAGAAGGTCATCAATGCAAAAGCAGATTAACTTGTAAAGGCTTGTTTCGTCGATGTATTTATTTCACGCCACACTATCTGCAGATATTGTAACAAACATCACGTCTCGTACAGGAGAACATCTCTCGGGCGTTGAAAGTGGTGATTGGGAGATGTCACTCTCGGAGTCTGAAGCAGTCTTTCACAGAGATCTAAAACAAGCAATGGAATGAGACAAAGACCGTTTCCGTAATTTACCAATGCCCAGTACATCGTAATTTTTTGGCCACGTTATAAGAAGAAATTAATTTGATAACTTGGTGGCAACTGGCAAGACTGAGGGGAAGAGAACAAGGGGAAGGCAGAGAAGTAAATACCTGGATAGCTTGGTCACATGGCATGGTCGAGACAAGAACATTGCGTGGGTCCATGACTCTGGTGATCGCATGAGATGGCGAAACATGACCGCTTATCGGAATGACACATGATCATAAGTATATCAGAGAGCCTGCGTCCGTGGAGAAGGCGTGGCGAATGCGAATAGTAATCTCTCATACCAGGTTCGAATTCAGCTGCTGGAGATTCTGAAGCAGGTCACATTGTGTTGATTGTTAACACTAGTATGAGCGTCTGTCGTTCAGAAAGCAAGGGCAAACTGAAGAAGAAGACGAAGAAGCGATTAAAAAAAAAAAAAACGTAAACGTGGCTAGTTAATCACAAGTAATAACAATGTTGGGGTTGATTGGGACGACTTGTAAAGGACATGCAACAAACTTTATAGTTGGTACATGCGTCTGCATGTTAGTATGGTCTCTGGAAAAATTGTGTGAGTGCTAGGATCAGCAAGGCGGGTCGAAAGGTGAGTGAAGAGGCTATTTTTAACAATAATGTTGAAGAGGTGACAGGTAAGAGAAAGAATTGTTTTGCTGTTCTGTTGTGTGTGTATGTGTTGTGTGTGTGTGTGACAGACAGACAGACAGGCAGGCAGGCAGGCAGACAGACAGACAGACAGACATCCAGACAGAGCTAATACCAGATGCAAGTATTAACAACATAAAATATAGATCAATGGTATCTGGTCTGCAAGCAAGAAAAAGATACTAATGGTCGATGATACTTTTGTTTGGGTATCCCTCACATAAACTTCATGTAGCTCCGAGGAATATCGCAAGGTGTATGTGCCACTACGGGAGCCGTGAGCATTCATTTGTGTATATAATATTACATCGACATCGCTTCTGAACGTATGTTATTATTAGTTTATAATGCACATACAATGAAGTTCTTTCTGTCATATGATCGTGAATGTTTATACGGATTGTCATCTTATATGAAAGTACTATAATTTCAATCTGTGATTTGTAGCTTTTAAAATGTCATATTACACTTCCAATATTTATCTCCAACATGGGTATTTTAGTTGAATATATATCCGCCCATCGTGTGCCATACCGGAAAGCGTGGGCAGCAATGAATCGCCATTTCACTCGATCACCAGAGTCGTGGATCAGCTCAGTGTTCCTGTCTCGACCATACCATGTGGTCAAGCCATCCAGGTGTTTACTTCTCGGTTTTCTCCTTGGTCTGTTCCCTTCTATCTTGCCAGTCGTCACCAAGTTCTCCAATTCATTTCTTCTCATAACATGCCCAAAAAATTGTGACTGTCTACGTCTAATTTCTCTAATCAGTTTACGATGTTCATTTGTTTCTTGTAGTACTTGGTCACTGGTTTTTCTGTCTGTCCATTGTATTCTTTGCATTCTCCTCAAAAACCAAATTTCCGCAGCCATCATATATTTTTCAGATTGACTGTTCATTGTCCAAGCTTCATATCTATACAATTCAATAGGAGTATTGATGCATGATAAGGCAGACGTGGTTGCGGCCTTGTGGGAGCACATGTACACCTCGGAGGAGCAAATGGATCACCATGGATCTGGCAAGAATGCGACAGCGTGGAGTGATGAGGGGATCTGGCCGATGCTCGACGCTTAGAGGAAAGGCGAGACGCACATATAATCAGATTGCTACTGGTACTATTGGGGTTGGAACTCTTCGCTGGCTTCTGAGGATGGGAACGGAGCGCTTATGGGAATACCCCGAACGCTGTGATGTCGGTTCCTCAATCAATCAATCAATCAATCTGTCTGTCTGTCTGTCTGTCTGTCTGTCTGTCTGTCTGTCTGTCTGTCTGTCTGTCTGTCTGTACAAAAGTACAGGCTCTATCTATGTTGCACTTCAACACTCTTTTTTTTTCTTCGTTTCAATTGACATCTTTTTATTGGTCAGTATGTTTTTCATCTGGCTAAAGGCCACTTTCGTAATGCCGATTCTTGTTCTAATCTCTTCAAGGCATCTCCCATCAAATGTTATGACTGTTCCGAGATAATTGTACCGATTCACTTGTTGAAGAATATTCCCATTTACTTGTATATTACATTGTGGTATTTCTTTCTTCCTAGTGACGACCATAATCTGTGTCTTCACCTGGGAGACTGCAGCCAGAGACCGAAATTCGTGGCGTGCATCATTACACAAGGGTGCAGTCATGTGTGAGGCAACCAGGACTGCAAGAGCTGTAAAGGAAAGGCAGGACAGAAAAACCACTGCAGGAAATCCTCCTCCAGAAACGTCAAGCATTCTTTGTCCACATTGTCAAAGAACATTTCGAGCCAAAATAGGCCTTATCAGCCATCTTAGAACCCACGGCTCCATACTTTCAACCCCACTGGATGAAATGAATGGTCGTCATCATTCTTGATTGACACACAACAACAACAACAACAACAACAACAACAACAACAACAACAACAACAACAACAACAACAACTACAGTGACGACCATAATCTGTGTCTTCTTACAACTTAATTCCAACCCCAGTTGTTCTCTGTGTGCAACCACCGCATCTACTAATTGTTGCAGATTCTGCTCATTGTCTGCAATCAATGCTGTATCATCTGCATATCTAGTGTTATTGATGATTCGTCCTCCGATGATGATTCCATTTATACGAGGCTAGTCAGTAAGTAAGTCACACAGTTCTGTGGGATGACAGGTAAATGTAGTTAGTGTTTTCCACAGGTGTCATTAGGTGACAGCAACATCGAACTTGATATTCCCGTTCATCAGGTGACGCTAGGTGTCTCATGCGCATGCGCAGCGCATAAACAAAATAGCGACTGTACTGACGGAGTGTACAACCAAAGAGCAACGTGCTGTTGTGTGTTATCTGTGGGCAAAAGGACTGCCTGCAAAGGATATTCATAAGGAAATGCTTCCTGTTTATGCTGACAAATGTTTGTCCCGTAAAGCGGTGCATAGCTAGATAGAAAAATTTTCTCAAGGACGCTCTAAAATTGTTGATGAAATCCGATCTGGTCGTCCTGTTGAGATTGTAACAGAAGCATCCGTGCAGCGGGTGGAGATGATTAGATGTGACAGACGAGTAACGATAGACTCTGTAGCATCTGCAATAGGGTGCTCACATGGTTCAGCATACAGCATAATGTATGATATATTGAAATTTAAGAAAGTGTGCTCAAGGTTGGTACCCAGAAAATTGGAGGAGGAACACAAAATGAAACGATTTGGCCTGTCCTTGCATTGTCTTTTTCGATACGAAAATGAAGGAGAAGACATGCTGAACAGATTGTTACTGGGGACGAATCATGGGTGCTTAAATGCAATGGGAACATCCTTCTTCGCCTTGTGTCCAAAAATTCAAGGTTACGCCATCAGCAGGGAAGGTAATGCTGCCAGTGTTCTGGGAATGTCAAGGAGTGCTTTTAACCAATTTCAAGAAGAAAGGTGACAGTGGGAATTCTGAATCGTACTGTGACGTTCTATCGATGCTTCATGATGCAATTCGAAGAAAAAATCCAGGACTGCTGACTAGAGGAGTACTGCTTCTTCATGACAATGCCACCACATACGGATCGATTAATTCAGGAGAAAATTAACCAACTAAATTGGGACGTTCTGGAACATCCTCCTTACAGCCCCGACTTAGCCCCTAGCGATTTCCACCTGTTTGGTCCACTGAAACCCCACCTTGGCGGTAGACATTTCGCGAATGACGCCGAAGTTTAATGTGAAGTGAAAACGTGGTTTAGAAAACAGAGCACGCAGTTCTATGCAGCTGGTCTGGGAGGACTGATAAAAGATGGGATAAGCGCATCAATGTTGGTGGAAATTATGTTGGGAAATAAAGGGACAATGTATGTATACAAATAAACTGGTTTGGAGTTGTTATCATATGTAGTTATTTTTCTACAGCCATTTGTGACTTACTTATTGACTTCCCCTAGTATCGTCTACATTTCTGAAAATATTTTCACTGCATAGGGAAAAAAGATCTGGAGACATTCCCATTCCTGTCTCACACCTCTCTTAATAGGCTGATATTGTCCCACTTCATTATCAGTCCTTATGACAGCTTTTTATTTCCATTATATGTGTTTTTTAAAATAAGTCTAATGTCTTTTCCATCAATTTGTAGATTTTCAAGCATATCTGCCATGTTGACATGTCTTAATCTATCGAAAGCCTTTGTGTTGTCAATAAAGCAAAGATGCATATCTTTGTTTACTTCTATAGAGCGTTTAATAACTGATCGCAACATATGCACATCATTTACTGTACCCTTGCCTTCAACAAACCCACATTGTTCTTCCCCTATTTCAGGTTGCATTTCTTCCTCACGCTTTGCATGATTATTCGTAGCAGAATCTTCGTGATGTTGATAGTCACATTTATAGTGATCGAAAAACAGCTGCGAGCGATTGGGAAGCAGATCTTCCTGTGCTGCTTTTCATACAATAGTATGATTGCAGGTTGTTTTTTTTTATCCCATATGGCTTAATCTCTTTCCGCGGCGCAGAAATGTCGCACACAGCACGAACTTCGTAGCTCTAGCGACGACCCTCGGGAGTCTCCGAAAAAATTCACTCGTGAACCGAAGGGCGCGGCCCGGAATCGAACCCACAACCTTCGGAGCCCGATGCAGACGGAGTGACCACTTCGCCACGGAGTCTCCCGTCAACTTTTAAGCGACTTTATTATTTTTTATTTATAGATTGCCGGTTGTTCAGAAAGCAATGGCAAACTACTGAACGTAAACTTGATAAGAAATCACCAACGGCCCAAAAAAGTATGGGATAGATTGAGACGTCCATGGGAATATCGACACATGAAGCCCATAAGCGGGCACTCTCCTGCTGTTTATACTTTACCTCGACACCGCAAGGTACAAGAGGAACATGATGAGATGAGATGATGAGATGAGACGTCCTGTAAAGGATATGCAACTAACTTTAGTTTAGTTTAGTAGATGGATCAACATCACGGCAACCCATAAGTGCTCCGTTCTCCTCCTAACTCAAACCTGAGTCTGGAGAAACTCAGCTCAGTGCACGAACTCCGTAGCACCGCCGAGGATCCTGAAATACTTTGGGTAGATCTTAAAGCTATCACAAGTAAACATGGCTCATGGCCAAGCACTGACAAGACTGTAAAGTTTTCAGATCATATTCACTAATAAATAAAAAAGCTTGCAAATGTGCATATTTAAACATTAAAGAGATCACATTTTATCTCAGATTTTCACATGTCGACTGACAAATCTACAGCAATTACAACTGCTCCTGTTGGTAACAGGATGCTGCAAAACACCAGTCACACATTACAACTCATAAACATAATATACTTTGCCAACATCATCAAGTGCTGTGTTGACTGGCATGTGCGAGAATGCTTCTCCATATCTTGCGATCTCTAACAGCATGTATAAATTTGTGCACTGATACCCATCTGTGACATGATACAAAGCTGTCAAGAATTTTGTCTCACTGTCTTCCTTTATTTTTCTTTCCACAAATCTTTCAAGTTGTTACAATATTGAGATGTTTTCCAAGGGATAAATACAAAGGTGGGTTAAAAACTGGGATTCATAACCATCAAACCATAGAGGTATCCATGGGCAATAACAATAACCTGTTCAAACCTCACCCTGATAAAGGCAAATATTTATATTCAAGATGAAACATAAAACTCTATGATGTGTCTCGCCAATGTAACAAGTTGAAGTAACTACTAGTAGTAGTAGCAAGTATATAGACTACGCTCGTGTTCAAACCGAGAGAGCATAATCATAAAACAACAACAGGACACAGCAGGTTAGTGTCACAGATGGGAATACCGGAGTTAAAATTCTGTTATATGTGTTGGTATCTGAACCGTTGGTGACACCTGGGCACAGACACTATAAACAGTGGGCCCAACCAATCACAGCACAGCGCACAAGCGGAAGCGAAGCAGACGACGGGGAAGTAAAATAGGGGCTTCTTATCAAAGTTTGTTTTCGCGATTGTCAGCTCAAGTTTATCGGCTTAAAAGTTTGTCATCTGTGTAGAACGATGCTAATTTGGAGTTTCTAAAATTCTTCGAGATGGCCAACGGGTGTTGGAAACCAGCTAGACAAAAATATGGAGTTGGTAAGTGTTTGTTGCCGTTAACTTTTTTTCTTTTGCGTAGGTGCGCATATTTTGTTTTATATAAAGTTCTTTCTCAACTTTCTTTAGTACTTTCTGTGTCTATTAGTATATAATAATAATACATTGTAGACTCCAGGATTGCCCAAACTACAACATATCCAGGCGAACCTTCTAGCCTAGAGAGACAACAGTGGAAGATAAACTCTATGGACCGCTGAATGAACTAAAAAAGACTGTTGGATTCATACAAGATAAGCATATTTCAGGTGAACGAAAGAAGAAGAAGAATATACTACTATTCTATATGTGTCTATATATGACTTGGTAACTTCATCAATTTAGTTTACTAATTTAACTAACTACTGCTGCTAGTACTACTACACTAAGTACTGTAGTGATACTTAAAGGTAACGTTAAGTAAGTAGAAAATAGTTATATTTACAAGTGAAAAAAAAAAGTAAAGTTGAACGTGAAAAATACAATCACTGAAAAGCACCATAATCATCAGATATGGATATGATCAATAAAATATATTGACATAGGTTATCATCGGTTTTTGAAAAAAAAAAAAAGGGTTAGGCTCCCAGGTTAGCCCATCCTAAAATGGGTACCAAGAAATGTTCAGGGAAGTAAAATGGGGCTAGCACTATATACCCAACAATAAGCCTCAAATCCTGGTATAGTATAGAGGATAACAATAATCTCAGATATCCTGATGTATCATAGAAGAATGCTATTTAAAAATAAGTATCTGGATGAACATTAGATGTTAATGCTACTTCTGGGTGGACATTTAGAATCAAATTCTTACTGAAGTCTTAGTATAGTTTAAACTCTGAATAATTCCTTTTTTCTGTGTATTCCACATAATTGTATGGTTTATTGTCTAGGTTAAGCAAATACATTTCTGGGACAGTAAGGGTTAAACTAAAATATTCTTTATTTGGACATTTCCTGACAACTAGCTAATTTCTATCAATTAACACTAAGTGCCATTAAAAACTCACATAATCTGCTCTAACTGAACTCTTTTGGTACATAGACTAATTATGAAACTGTGTATAGTAGACACCAGTCTCTGTGACTCAGCTTCATAAAAAACATAACTCTTTCCTCACCTTGAGACATACTGGGCATGTGGGTATAGCCACATATTCTAATAGACCAATTGGTTAAGAGTAGGGATACCCTCATAACACCAATCTGGGTCGACCTGAGGCCCAAGTATTTATTTTTTAAATTTAATTTCAGGACTCAGCTTTATGGTTATCAGTAAAAGAAATATCTGTCAGGGCTCATCTTTATGGTTATCAGTAAAAGGAAAGACCTGTCAGGTCTCCGCTTTATGGTTATCAGTAAAAGGAAATACCTGTCAGGACTCCGATTTATGGTTATCAGTAAAAGGAAATACCTGTCAGGACTCAGCTTTATGGTTATCAGTAAAAGGAAATATCTGTCAGGACTTCGCTTTATGGTTATCAGTAAAAGGAAATACCTGTCAGGACTCCGCTTTATGGTTATCAGTAAAAGGAAATACCTGTCAGGACTCAGCTTTATGGTTATCAGTAAAAGGAAATATCTGTTAGGACTCAGCTTTATGGTTATCAGTAAAAGGAAATATCTGTCAGGACTCAGCTTTATGGTTATCATTAAAAGGAAAGACCTGGCTGTCAGTGTGACCAGGCCACTTGTTGATTACTTAACATATGTCATTAATTAATTGGAAGCACCTTGATTCCATTCTTATTTCAATAGAAACATAAGTTGCTTGGTAAAGAATGAATTTACTCCAACCAAGCATGTCACAAAATATTGATTACTAACAACTTTTTGTGTTTCTGATCTACATTACCAGCTTTAACCCATTCAGTGCTAAGGAAAAATAACACAATGTGTGACCTCCCATTTGAAAAGACGCACAACATAACTCATATCTCCCTACTAGGGTCATTTGTGTTATTTTTGTTTTGTTTTGTGGTATCTTCCACAATGTCAGTGATCAGTGAATAGAAATGTACAATATATAACACTTTTTGATTTGATTGTGTACCATTTTGGTCCAAACCTACTTTATGTACGGCACTGAATCAGTTAATAACAATACAGAGACATACACTCTTGCGGCAGGGCAAACTGCAGCCACTTCAGAGCAAAGGCTGCAGCCCTTCTTGAAGCTGCACAGACTCTAAATAGTCAAGATGTCATATTTCTGGTCACAAACAGGACAGGCTCAACCAGGAAATAAAAGACAATATTCACATCCTGTCAATAAGAGCAAAACTATCTGATTTAAACACATAAGCCACAAATAATATGTGCATGATTTCTTGTCTGGCGTATTGTGCTGCATCTTGGCAGGTGCATACTGCAGAGTTATATATCATGTGAAGTGAATACATGAATAATTTAAAAAAAAGTTAGTTTCATATTCTTTACAGGACGTCACAGTCAACCCCAGCATTTTTATGCTGTTCGTGATCTCTTGACAAGTTTATGTTCAGTAGTTTGCCATTGCTTTCTGAACGACTGCCACACATACTATTTCATAAAAAACCAACGCAAAGTGGTCTGCTGCCAAATCGCCCACAGCTGTGTTCCGAACGCAGTATGCCTGATTATGAACTGCGTCCGTAACCCTTCGCCATGGAGCCATCAAATGGATGATACTTTCGTTGAAATACTTAATTAAAACACATAGTCACAGATATTGTTCGATTGTGGAGCATTTGTTATCCCCACGATAATTTCAAATTTATAACATCTCTTTCTGTTTGCACAAAGCTGGCTGTAGCCACCTAATTGCTAAGTTCTCCGGCAATTGCTGATTGCTAAGGTAAAACTCGTACACTTCCTTGTGTTTTCTACAATGCTTTCTACCAATTCACTGTGGTATTCCTGGAAATGAAAAGGCAGATGAGCTTGCGAAAGCTGGAGGGATTCTCTGACAGGTCAATCCATCTTAGAACATTGAAGAGACACAGCCATTCTTATCAGTCAGTCATATCAGGTGCCATCTCCACAATGAAGGTTGGCTGCAATGGATCTCCAACACTGTCTGTCTCTCGCCCTGACTGTATATTTTGTCAGATTGATGTTCATCCATCTCTTGATATTGTCTTCCAACTTGTATTATTGTCTACCTCTTGCTTGCTTGCCCTTAACCTTGCCCTCCAGTATGGTTTTTATAAGAGTGTTATGTCTTTTAATGTGGCCAAAATATTTCACTTGCCTCTTTTTTTATTTCTTTCATCAACTCTCTTTTCATTCCCAGTTTTTTTTTAGAACCTCTATATTTGATAGTTTGTTTCCATGAAATACAACATATTCTTCTCCACATCTCTAGGACCTCTATTTGACTTTCTTATAACAATCTATAAAAACCTTGTGGGAAGAACTGGGGATGATTACACACCGGAGCATCATAGCATCAACAAGTCACACAAAACTAATCAGGCCAGGATCTTAACAATCAGAACAGAACGCTGTGTGGACTCAGAGCACACATAACCTGCATCAGTCTCAAATAGTTTGGCACATGTAACTGTGGAGCACCAAATAAAAACTCCAGAGACCATCTTACAAGACAGTCAAGAATTTGCCAGACATCATCATTATTTAGCCGGTCATTTGCAGAATGCTATTTAATGTCTACATTGACAAAATATCCAAAGAAGCAAGCCTTGACAGATTCAGAAAATTTAGAACTCTTTACTTCAGATGAAACAACTGATCCATAGGAAATAAATGAACTTCTATTTGCAGACGATCAGTGCCTGATTTATAGCGACGCGGCAGACTGCAAAATCATATTAATAATTTTAGTACAACATGCAGCAGATACAATATGAGTATAAATACAGCCAAAACCGAAGTAATGCAAGTATGTAGATAAATAGCACATCTCTGAAACAAGTTAAAGAATTCAAATATCTTGGAAGTATGATCACAGAAAATGGCAGATTGGACAAAGAAATCAAAATCAGATGTCAAAAAGCTAGTGCACTTACATATCAACTGTCACCCATATTGAAACATCCAAATATACCCATGTCCGCAAAACGACAGATAACAAATAGCATATTCACACCAACCCTACGCTACCAATCTCAAACTTGGACTTCATCCAAATCACACTTTTGCAAAATCAACACCTGCGAGATGAGATGCCTGAGGAGGGCTGCCAACTTAACAATCCGAGACAGAGTGAGAAATGCTGTTATCAGACAGACAGTGGGATCAACACCTTGTGCCACATTTATTGAAAGACAGTAGATCAAGTGGTTTGGCCATGTCGTTAGAATGCAACACCATCAACTACCATCACTGGCCCTACATCAAAGATCATCTGCGACGAGGCCAAGAGGACACCCAAGAAGAAAATGGATTGACGACATCAACGATATTGTACAGTCACACGGAATGACACTATCCAGTGCCACCCATCAAGCCCTGGAGCGCAAATTATTCCTCCCCACGATGCTTGATGGCAGAAGTGGAAGATGATGATGATCATGATGATTTGCAGAATATTGCTCTCATCCGGCCCACTGAAAAGATTCTCTATTCTTTGTTAGTTCTCCTGCCTCATGAACGTTCATGTCCAAGATGTGTTTAGTGTCCTGTGTCCATGTTACTACTGGTTGATCTTTACCTCTTCATGGAGATTTCAGTAACTATCAATAAAAAAGAAGTATGAATTTGAAGTTTTGCTAATTGCCTAACTTTTTCAGTCTCAAGCCA
The DNA here is from genome assembly GCA_014155875.1 of Cepaea nemoralis. Classification (NCBI taxonomy): domain Eukaryota; kingdom Metazoa; phylum Mollusca; class Gastropoda; order Stylommatophora; family Helicidae; genus Cepaea; species Cepaea nemoralis. The sequence continues at coordinate 121,105 of JACEFZ010028451.1, forward strand.
TATGTGTTGAGTGATTCACTCTTCATTGTGAATCCCAGCTATCACATAATGTGTATTTACTTTTTTCACATTTGATTAGAAGACGCTAATGAAATCTGGCTTCCTCTGTGCTTTATATAATGTGTGTATAATTAACCTCTTTGAAGTTAATGCATTCATGATATTTCATAGTAATTTCCTCCCTTAGACATCTGCTGTGAAACCTTATGGAACTGACATAGTTAAACAAGCAGACTGAGACATTAATGTCAATGCATAGTGAATATGCCGGTCTCTCTGGCATAACGGTTAAGGACGTTGTTTGGAAACCTGTATACTCTTGTACAAAAAGCAGCTGCACGACATTTGGCAGCGGATCACGGCGCGTTGGTTACTTACGGGGGTATGTGAGCTGGTTGCTCAGAAAGCAATAGCAAACTACTGATCGTAAAACTTGCCAAGACATCAACAGCAGCTGAAAAATGAAGGATATGCTGAAAAAAAATAGTGAATATGGAATAAAGAAGAATGATACCAGAGAATGAAAGTGTGTATCAGCTGAGGGTTAAATTAAAGCAAAGCAAAGTAAAGCAGTACAATAGTAGTTTTACCACAAATAACACTATAAATAATAGTAAATTGATGAATGGATTAATAAAACTAATGTTTCAAGTTCAATGCAATTAATGCATGTGTTACAACATGTAAGTTAAATAGAAGATATGCCACATTGTCACAATTAGTGTGAAATTACAGCCACAGTGGTCCTTTACTAGTATTCTGTTTTGCAGTAAGTCTCCCATGCTTGAGTTGGTAGCAGTTTTAAAAAGTTAGTTGCATGTCTTTTACAGGATGTCACAATCAACCCCAGCATTTCTTTTACTTTTACTGATTTTCTAGGCAATTTTACGTTTAATAGTTTGGCATTGTTTTTGAATGTCTGATGCTCATACATTTATGAAAATGAATGCACGGCGGTCTGCTACCAAATTGGTTGCTTCTAATTTTGACCCTGGCATGCAAGATTGTGAAACTGCGTTCTTTGCCCATAAATCACAGACTCGGCTTACAGTAAGCTGAATATATCTCACGTCACCAAGCATAGAATGTTTTTTTTTAATTGATGTTATTCATGTTACACTCCACTGGTTATGTTCACTTTAAATTAAATTAAATGCACTTGTATTAAGTGAGATGGCAATAAAAAAATATCCATGGCTGATGCAGATTTGAAATGAAAACAGGGTGTAAAATAACACCATCTCAGTACAGTTGCACACACTCGTCTTGCTCCAGTGTAAAACTTTAAACACCTGTGTACAGTAACCTGGTGTTTCCAGGCCTACAAATGAGGAAGTAAAGCTAGGGTATATAGTTACTTAAAGTAAGTAGTATTGTCTATTCTTTCTTTTGATTAGTAGGGTTGTTCTTAGGTACCCATTGCTGCAGATAAACTGCTATGGATAAGCACTTTATTTCCAATTCCTAGAATCTATGAGAGGTCAACATTGCTGACATGCACTTGCAACAGAGTAGCGGGATGATTTCCTATACTGCTCAGTTGGACATAAACGTTGATTTGTCATTCAATGGCAGTGGCAGACTACCGAACGTAAAATTGTCTAGTACATCAACTCGAGATTGGGGTTGATTGCAACATACTGCAGAGGACACACAACATGCTAGAATCAATGACTGGTTAAGGAACCCTGTGTAAATAGTAAAGTTTCAGTCCATTGAAAAAGGCAGCTGTTATGGTTGTATGACATCACTTGCTGAAATGTTCATTCATTCATTCATTTATTCATTCACAAGTGATTTGTTTCTCTTTATTTTATATGTTTCATCAGATATAAGTCAAGGAAAACATCAGGAATGTCTATGTTTCTAACATAATTACTATTCTTTCCTATCTGTTATTTGTTCACTAAACCCTCAATTTAACAAACTCCAGAAATAATTGATATTAGACATATAACTGTACCATACATTATATAATAGTAATTGTGGAAATATAAAACAAAATCGTAAGGGTTGCACCATGCACATTTCATCCAGCATTTGTTTTGGTCTGCTTATCATCAGGCAGACTTGCTTTGTTTCCATCTCAGTTGATGTCAAGCTATTTGTGCATTCGTTTTTTTTTTGCATATCCTTTTTACAGGACATTGCAGTCAACACCAGCATTTCTGCCACTGTGATCTCTTGGCAAGTTTACGTTCAATAGTTTGCCATTGCTTTCTGAATGACCAGCACCAATACATATGCAAAACCAACGCAACACGGTCTGCTGTCAAATCGTGGGCAGCTGTGTTTCAAATGTGGGTGTACAGGATTACGAACCACATCCGCAACCCCTTCACCACGGAGACCGGCATTTGTACATTCAGGCCCACAATATATGCTGGCCCTATCCAATTGTAGACCCATAGTAGGTTCCTGCTCCTTGCCATGTTTCTGTTCACATCGGCTCAGGTTGTACAGGGTTCTTACTGGACCACTGGACCAGTAGGTATATTTACTAGCCACTCTGCTACTTCTGTGACAGAAACACAGCGGCCATGTGCTGAAGAAACTCACACACATTGTTACTTTTCTCTATAGCTGCTCTGAATATTTGTAAAAGTATGTAAAGGTCCCTTTTTCATGCCTGAGGCACATTGGGCATATGAGTCTCCGCGGTGAAGTGGTCAAGCTGTCTGATTCGGGCTCCGAAGGTTGTGGGTTTGATTCCGGGCCGCATCCTTCAGTTCACGAGTGCATTTTTTTGGAGACTGCCAATGATCGTCGCTGGAGCTACAGAGTTTGTGATTTGTGCGATGCTTTCCACACTGCAGAAAGAGACTGAGCCATATGGGATAAAAACTCGGTGCAATGCAGTCGACCCTGTCAACTTTTAAGCAACTTTAAGGGCATATGGTGCAAGACCCATATATTTATAAACCAATCCACACTCGGTGTGTGATGTGGTCAGAATCACGCCGGTGGCCTTTACTTTCCAAGATATTTCTTGGTATCCATTTTAAGCTGGGTTTTTAAAAATTAGAATCTGCAAGGCTGCAGATCAAACTCATGACCACCGGACCAGCAGTCGAGTGTCTGGCCACCACACTACCAAAACTCTCTCTGAACATTTAAGGCAGTGATTAGTTTGACATAAGCTGTAGCTCCAACCAGATAATATTTGTAAGTAAACATCTGATGTATATTCATGTACTGATTGTCATCAAGTGTTCATCTATCTTCCTGTAGAGCAGGCTAGCATGAAACATTCTTACATGTACAGAAAAGAGAAGTACATGTAAACAATAGGATTAGCTGAAACAATGTGATACTTTTATTGAATCAGTTTCCCTGTTCTATTAAAAACTACATCAGATGAATGGATTTTAAAGTACTCCACACTGTGTAAGTTTAGCAGTTGTTAACATTAGGATGTTATTGTTACCGGGTCAAAACTGTTTAAACAGATTTATTAAATGGCATTCCTGGTTGAGGCTACTAAGTCTTAAATGTCTTCAGTGTAAAGTATCTCCCATTGCCTACCATGGCAATTTTAAACTGACTATCATGTCTTTTTGTGTGCACAATGGCTTGTGGTTGGGAAAACAACCACCCTCTTCTGGGTTCATTGCTCAATGAATCCTCAGTAAGGCTGTGTTAAAACTCTTTCACTTCTGGTCCCCTACATGGTGGATAGGCATTGAACCGTTAAGGTCTCTGGAGTGTTTATGCTTGTGGCTATGGTTTGCATTCACGTTTTCCTCATGTTGGACTGGAAGTACATGGTTCCGTCGCCCTGTTACTGAGTGCGTGCGTGGCGCGACACTGTGAGCTGTGAAATTCGAGTGGAATGCTTTTACTTATGTCCGCTGTTGTTTGTACAGTGAACTGCATGTTTGTAACAATGGCGGCCGGCTGTCGCCGAATTGACTGGTTTGCCTTTTCAGTTCAAGAGTGCATTTTTCAGGAGACTCCTGGGAGTCATCGCTGGAGCTACGGAGTTCGTGCTTTGTGCGGCGCTTTCGGCGGGTCGCCCTGTGGAAAGAGACCTAGTCATATGGGATAAAGCCTCGGTCAGTGAAGTCTTTCTGGTGACTGTCGATTCCATCGACAATGAACTGTATTTTTCGTGGAGGACTTTTGTTTTAGCATTCTGGCGGCGGCATTATGCACAGTGTACCTGTGTGGGCTGCTGCCTTGCCGAGACTCCTGTCTGTTCAACTTTTCACAAAGGGCAGTGAGGAACATTTTGTGTGATATTCACTATCACAAGAACGGAGCATAATGAGGACGGCCCGTTGCCGTGAAGTTGGAACTGCGACTAACTAACTAAACTCTTATAAGTCCATTGCATTTGCATTCTTGTCATTTGAGCCATAAAAAGAGCTTGGATCTCTTGGAGTGAGGTTGGTGGTCAGACTTTCCTTCCTACCCACTACAAAAGTACCATCTTCATGGGGGGCTTTGTTGCAGAGCTCTCCCTTCCCTCTCCAAAGAAACCAGCAGGGCATGCCAGGCAGGTACTGGAATGTTACATCTATGAAGAGATATATCAAGATGTAACTAGGTCACAACTCAGCTGATCATATATTATATGGACTAGCAGGTATTAGGCCTAGGATGCTCATATTTCCTCCAGGGACTTAGGTATTTCATGGTTCACAGACTTCAACTCAGTACCCAGAGGGAAACTCTCTCATCAGTTGGGAATTTAATCCAGACTGCTGTGTTTGCAAGCCAGGTAACTATCCACTGTGCTACTTAGGCTTCATTGTTATGGAATTGAGGTTGTCCCTGATATAGCCATTTAGGTGTGAAGTGCTGGCCTTCACATATTCCAGACTACTACATGCTGAGGTGGGGTGGATATTTCCCTTTTCTCATCACTTTTCCTTCTCATATAATTCCCAGAACATTACCAGCTACAACTTTATGAGGCTGGGTTGACTACAGAGCTGCTCTGGGTGGAAACAAAATTATTTTGTCATAGCTGGGGAATGTACCCAGATTGTAAGGAAGCGCTCAGACTGCTGTGTTATCGTGGCTTCTTTAAGGGATAAATATGATTCTTTTCCTCCTCTTTATCCTTTATTGGGGCATAGACCCTCAACTAATTGATGCCATGTTGCCCTATCTTTTATCATCTCTTGCAGCGCCCCCCCCCCCCCCCCCCATTCGTCTCTATATTATTCATCTCTGTCTCTAACTCTCTTCTTCTTGTGTTTTTTTTTTACACCTCACTCTATTTTGTTCGACCTGTGACTTATAGTTTAAACACTCCATGTGCCAATTCTGGACATTTTCTTAGGTGAAAGAATGAAAGAAAGTTATTCAGCAACCTGGACTCATTGTTGCTTTCTCTGAATCATAGTCATACTTCTACTTGACGTTCTTATGTAAATCTACATTTCTCGGCCCTCATGGGATTTTCTTGCTTTACTAATTATTCAGAGAACAAGTCTTTGCAATACATTTTTCAGAAGTATTAACAACAATAACGGATGCGTAATCGACGTTGATAGGGTAGCACTGATAAGCTATGTCGGAGGCGGGCCTAGCGCCTGCTAAATGTGGGAAAACGCAGTTAAGGGCTGGGTCAGCGACTGATAAGAGGGAAATCATGGATGACTCAGGTGGAGGATACGATCAGACAGGTGTGTATCTTGGAGAACATTAGGCGAGGAGAGGAGTGGGTCAGAGTGCCAGCGGAGCAGTCAGAATTGTGCAGAGTTATAATCACATTAAGCCGGGAGTGCAGGGAGTGGCCAGGAGGGGCCACGGAAGTGGAAATCCAGCAACTAATTCAGGACAATGCTCACTCGGGTGGTGTGATTATCGATGGTTCGATGTCAAGAGGTGAGAGAAGTGGCTTGGGGTTCATAGCCAAAGCAGATGGTCGACGTTTGGTGCAGGAGAGCCTGGCATATGATACCACAACATCCAGCTTAAGAATGGAGGTGAAGGCAGTCACTGCGGCTCTCCGCTGGGTGGAGAATACGACACACGCACACACACATCGTGATTGTAACTGACTCAGAAAGCATGCTGACGAGGGTGAGGACGGGCAGGCCTCGTGCAGAGTGGCTTGCTTCGCTTCGGAGGTCACGGGTGATAAGCATCCCCTGGATCTTTTCTCCGGGGCATGCCGGTGTGCTGGGAAATGAACAGGCGGACAGATTGGCTGGCTCCGCAGAACTTGGTGGAGTATTGATACATGACAAGGCAGACGTGGTTGCGGCCTTGTGGGAGCACGTGAACACCTCAGAGGAGCAAACGGACACCATGATCTGGCAAGAATGCGACAGCGAGGAGTGACGAGGGGATCTGGCCGACGCTCGACGCTCAGAGGAAAGGCGAGACGGACATATAATCAGATTGCTACTGGTACTATTGGTGTTGGAACTCTTCGCTGGCTGCTGAGGATGGGGACGAAGCGCTTATGGGAATGCCCCGAATGCTGTGATGTCGATTTCTAAATCAATCAATAAATCAATGTGATGGGCTTATCCCAGCACAAATCCCTAACAGGAAACTGATTCAGGTTAATTTAAAAAAATAATAACTGAGTTTGTATGTCAATTATTTCTTTACTATCGGAATCATGTTAGCGTGGTTTGGTTTTCTGAGGTAAATGCTAAGATCATGGACCGACGGGAAAACGAATAAGGCAGCTTTTCAATAAACAGATTAAAACTGTAAATTTATAATAATAAACATAGATGCTCTACGCTGTTGTTGTTGTTTTATTTTTTTTCTTCAAGTTAAGAGGGGAAATAAACTGTAAAACTTAGTGACAACTGGTAAACTTGATGAGTGTCAGGAATATTCTATGAAGTTCTCTCTATCAGGAAACTAAATATTTCGTGGATATTGTATTGCTTTGAGTAAAGGTTGTTGGTTATTTGCTGAGTAAATAGATGAGCTGGGTGTAAGATTGTTTTCTCTGTAAAGTCGTTTGTGGTCAGTGTATTGGTGTAGAACGGGAGTCCTGATAAACGTTTGGCATGTAACTTTACTAATAACAACCCGACTCTGTTGTTTGGTGGTACACAAAACAGTTTATTACGGTACAGTTTCTAAGAGCCTCTCGCTGGATATTTCACGAGTTTCATAGTCAGGCTTACATGCCCTGTTAACTTCGGGTTATGAGACTATTAGTAATAGTATTACTAGTCTATCTATCCACTACAGAACTCATGAGCAACATCTGCGGTATCAGTGTCTCTTCATTGTTGTCTGGTCCATCCCCTGATGTTGGTCAACTGGCCTCCAAAGTACGATAAACTGTCCGTAAACTACCTTTTGTTGCAAATGTACCTGCCACTCTTCAACAACACAAATGACAATGATCTAGTTGCTCTTCTTCTCAGTCAAAATATAATGTACAGTCAGCTAGAAAATACATTCGGCGGCAGTAGGCCTTGACTTTACACAACAGGATACGGGTTATATGTAACGCACAAGTACAAACACTTACGTCTGAGCGGGGACACACTCACAATCAAACGCCTATAATTTAGCTGGGTCTTAGAATGTCGACTGTTCCTCCTCGCAGTTTCATGTGCCATGATATCACAGCCTTGTTTTCCACGCCTTGGGGAGTTTTTGGTTTAAGGTTTAAAAACAACAACAACAACAACAACAGCAACAACAACAACAACAACAACAAAAACCTGTAATAGGAACCTACTTTGAATATGTGAGTGTTAACACCCTCAATATGTTAGGCCTGGTTGTACGAAGGAATAGGTGGCCAGTAATTCCCAGCCAAGCGAAGACTAGTGCCATTATCAGCTGAACTTCCCAACGATTACATCATTGTGCCCGGGTATATGTTGCTAGTCTCATATTGTTGTAGCCACTCGATGACTGATGTGGTCATTATCACGCCGATCATATTTACTTCCCAGAATAGTATCTGCTACCCATCTTAGGCTGGGTCGAGCCTAGGTTAAGATAAAATCCCCACCTCGATTGAGTTCTATTATCTAGTATAAGCTCCAAGCATTTTAGAGTCTAAAGACATTTTTCGGTAACGTTTAAGATATGCAATACATATTGCCCTGGACATATAAGAGTTTGATGCAATGAGATGGCAAATTGGCTGACATCTAGTGCAACTAATGGATAATTTTTGAAAGATCTTCAAGAGTACACACGATCAAGGAGATATTTTTGTGTAATGATATAGCATGCGACGAGACGACATTATGCAGGCTAAAGGAATATAACATTCAAATTGGAACTAGTACGACATGTCGATTGTATGAGCATGTTAGATATGTGTCCAGCTGGCGTGAAAATCGGGTATTTAGCATCCTTGCACTTTGATATCGGCTTCCATTTTGTTGCAGAATAACTGCATAATGTTATAGACATATTCTTAGAATATCGTGGACAAGGAAAAAAAAATAGTGATATTCTACAAAACCTAAATACATCGAAGAAAACTGGTTCCTAAACCGTATCATGTCCCAGAAACTAAAATACTTTGACTATACCAAAAGTCACAGTGGCTAGGAGAGAACAGTGATGGAAGGTGTGGTTCCTGGAAGTAGAGGCAGGAGTTATCAGCACGATGATGGATAGGAGACACATTGGGCGGGAGAAATGGCAAGAGTTCTGCAAGGGACCTGTTGCTTGATGATAAATATCTGCTGAGGCTGACTGAGGACTTATGGGTGTATCCCCGGTGCTATGACGTCGCTTCTGTTAATCGGCGGTAACTAGTGTGAAATTCGAGCTGTAATTTTAGAGAGACTGAACAAGAAATGGAAGAGTGCCGAGAGCATGCGTATTTTCTGGAGTAGTATATGGAGGAATGGCAATGAGTCTTGGAATGTGGACTAACACATTAAGAAGAACTCGGGGGCAGCTGAGAAGTGGTTTCTGAGACTCCTTAAACCCAATACTCCCCAAGGCGTGGAAAACAAGACTGTGATAGCATCGCGCATCAAACAGCGAGGGGGAACTGTCGACATTACAAGACCCAGCTAAATTATTGGCATTTGATTTGTGATTGTGTCCCCGCTCAGACGTAAGTGTTTGTACTTGTGCGAGTACTGTGGATTGCAAGAGTAACTGATAACGATAGAATGGCGATGGCTACGGAATATAGAATACTATGTACAACTATAAGAAAGAGATAAACCGTGTTCTTTGGTCACGTAGCGAGAAGAGAAGCATTGGAAAATCTCGTTTCGACTGGAAAGATCAGATGTAGAAAAGACAGACAGACCTGTAGAAGTGATGTTGAGTGGCCTAACTGGCATGCAATAATAACACCAACAGAGTTGATACAGAACACTCATGACCTAGATCTGTGAAGATTTACGAACTGCTACTCCATTTGGTAGGGCACATGATGATGATGAACATACGGGCGTGATATGGAAATTTAACAAATTAGCTGAAAAGTACATCATCATCATCCAGTGCTTTGCCAGCTGGCGTGGCCGATCATGCCTCTTCACAAATTACGATCTCCGAAGTCATGGATCAATTCGTGTGTTGATTCCGTTCCTTGTCATGGCACTAAACATATGCGTATTTAAATGTACATGTTGTTGAAAAGAATTACAAATTCAATGGACGAAAAGGAAAACAACCACATCTACCCAACAAACACTCAATTTTGACGAAGATTGATTATTTTAATTCAAATTCAAATAAAAGTGTTCAAGAAGTTAAACATTGGGTATGTAAAAATACATACATGCCTGGAAAAAAAAAAGATCAGTGTTGGGGGAGGTGTTCCGGAGAAACGGACAACGTAGATTTAATATGTGGTAGATAATTCACACACGGCAGCAACAGAGGCAGGGCAACTAGCTTATAGTAGACATACATGTATAAAGACTGTTATGGGATACAGTTCTGCACATGAATGGTCACTGGATGATGATGAATGCATCGACATTCAGGATCATCTTTCTTCATGTGGAGTCTGCACTGGTTTATTCTCAGCCGGATCTCAAAATAGGTTATGCGTAATGTTTCATATTGCCACATCCTGCTGTAGACACACTGTAGTTAAGTGATGTATGACAGCACAGCGAGTCACAGATAATCCTAGCATACAGCGCGAGAGCGCCTGACAGATTTCGGATTCATGTGAAAACCTGGGGGTGGGGATAGCCTTCCTGAAAAACAAACCGAAAAAGTTATAGTACAGCGCTATCATACTATCGCGTTATACCGAGGAAATGGTGGCGACGGCGGTGATGCTACAACTACTACACTTCTATTTCTTCTCATCTTATCGCCCCCCCCCCCCCCCATTTTCTTCTGCTCCTCCTGATTCTTTCTTTCTTTCTTTCTTTCTTTCTTTCTTTCTTTCTTTCTTTCTTTCTAACAAATCACATTGGGTCCTTTATAACATATTAAGAAATTATAGGGAAAATAATAAGTATTTCGTTGTAATCATTGTTTAATTAATGTATGATGATTCACTTGGTTTAGAGGGCGTTAATGGGCAGTGTTGTTTGTTTTTGTATAGATATTTAACTCCCAAAGAATGGTTTTTCTGATCTGTTTGGCTCATGATGGTTTGTTTAATCTGGCTTTGATGTCACCGTCATTACCTTATTACCGAAAGTGTTTTGTTTAATATGGCCAAAAAAAAAAAACAACAAAAAAAACCACACACACACACCTTTATTCTCCCCCAATCTCTCATGTAAATCTGCAATAACAGAAAAAAGATCACAAGGAAGCAAGCGAATAGCGTAAAAATAAACTTACTGGACACCCCTATTGTAACTTTGCTTTAAAAGGTTGATCAGTGTAATTTGATACAAAAAGGGAATGTTTACAAATAGTAACACTGATAGAAAAGGTGTAGTAAAAGTTACCAGCCTTCCTTGTGAAATATTAATAAGTTGTTGTTGTTGCTGTTGATGTTGTGTGTGTGTGTGTGTGCGCGCGCGTGTGTGTGTGCGTGCATGCGAGTGCGCGCGCATACATTGATCTGTACTTATACAAGTAGACGAAGGAAGAGAAGATGAGAGGACATAGTAATAAAGTAACGAAGCCCCTGAATCCCATGTTACGTACCCTCCTATGCCTTGTATACAGTACTATTAGTACTTGATTTAGTCAATGTAACATCGGCCGCTGTTATTTTCCATGACTTTTGTTGATTACCATTTTAAGCACAGTGGACCTTAGAGCTTAGGTGGATTTGAAAAATTCCCGCACGATGGGAGATTCGATTACGTGACCACCGAACCGGCAATCACGCATGCTAACCGCTGCGCTACGTGGCTTCCTGGGGCACACTAGATATGATAACCATTGGCAACTATAGTAGCCACCGTCTATTAAGTCCTCTTAACTCTACTTCTTTCCTCCACGTCTGTGAGCGCCTATCAGTACCTGCAAATTTATTTCTCATGCAATTTCAATGGCTTCCAGAGCTCCCTGACAGTTGTAGCTATCGACCACCAAATGCTGATCTCGGAACCGGGGTAGCACTATGGCTAGCAAGCTTACCCGCTGCCTGGTGGTTATTTATTCGAATCCCCTTCGAGGCGTGTATGTATTTATTTCTATTACCTGGGCTCACGTCGATCCCATCTTAAATGGGTACCAAAAAATGACGTGGGAAGTAAAGGTGGAGCAACGTGATATTGGTCGCATAAAGTCGCATGCAGTATGAGGCTAGCACCTTTTATCCAATACGCCTCGTAGCGTAAAAAAGCGTCCTTTATCTTTTACTTTAAACGCTGCTCTATCAGTATCAGTACTGCATATTCTTGACTGGACCCGGGTTCAAACCCGGATCACTGGCGTGTCATTGATCCGGGTCCGATACCGGGTCCAGTCAAGGATATGCACTACTGACGAGCTCAAACGAGAGCGAAACTCGAGTCTAGTGCTTCCATATTGACGTGGACAAGGCCGTAGGTTCTTACCGGAATACGATCAGCGTTGCCAGTAGTGGGTTGTGCTCAATATTTAAAATTTCAAATCCCGAAAAAATAAAAAACCCCAGATAAATCAAGCTGCTCTATCAGTTTAAAACAATCGCCATCTTTTGGCATCTGTGTGTTAGCTTCAGACCAGTCTGAATGTAGCGTGTCTAACGGCCAGCCTCTTGCCCATCATCAAGTCTCGCCTTGCTTGTTTGGCCCGCGGGTTAGCTTTTCAAAGGTCACCTACCTGCTGAGATAATCTGCCTTGTTTGTTGAGCAGGTGTCAAGTATGTTTGCTGACATTCTTGAAAAGTTGGTGTGGGTTTATGAACAACTACCTGGTGGAAAAGCAAGTATTCCATACGATACCTAACATTCTTCTTCTTATAGTTCATGCTGTGTGGCGTTGGTGATCATGTCTGTTCACAGCTTTCAGTCTCGTGTACTGCCAGCCATTTCTGATATTGATGTTCCTCCAGCCTCTTTTCTCCAACTAGCGTACTTATGAAATTTACACGAAATTTAAGAATTTGCAAATGGACGCTATAATTTATCACTTAATTGAGAAAAATAATAATAATAACAACAGCTATAACAACAAGAAATGTTTATAAACTATTTTTTTTGGTCTCTGGTAGTGTAAATAATAATAATAATAATAATAATAATAATAATAATAATAATAATAATAATAATAATAATTTTTCCCCCGCGTTTCCATCCTGTTTCAGGATATTGCGGTCAACATCAGTATCTTTCAGCCGTATGTTGATTTCTAGGCTAGATTACGCTCATCAGCACGCCACGACTTTCTGAGCGACCGGCTCCATACTCTCATAAGTCACTGGTGCGACTCGAACCACTTCTAATTCTCGTGCACTCACGTCAACCACGAGAGTATTCGGGATTAACGGAGAAAGCTGCTGGTAGTATCCTTTAACTTTCTCTGTTAGTTAGTTGACAGATCATCCTCATTGCACATCGAACCATTCAGTCCATAAGTGCTCGGATCCCCTCCTCAGCAAATCCCGCAGCGTGTAGCGGCTAACGACACCAGTTCTGTGTTGGTTTATCAATCTTCTTTGGCTTCCTGCGTAGTGTTCTTGTTTGGCCACCCCTCTTTTAATTTGCGGTTCTCGCAGTCTGGCCATGGTTGTAGATTCAGTCATCACTTGGTTCTCGCAACAGTCTTTAAAAAAACTTTCTCCGTAATCCCGTTTATCCACATAGGGTCTCGCAACGCGCGAGAATTGGTAGCGGTTCTCTCCGCGTTGGTGACTTATGGGATAAGTGAGCCGGCCGCTCAGAAAGCAATGGCAAACTACTGAGCGTAAGCTTGCCAAGAAATCAACAACAGCGGTAAAATGCTGGTGTTGACAGCGATGTCCTGTAAAGGATATGCGAAAAAAGTGTCCTTTAACTCTGTCTATTGCGATCATTTGTTTTAAATCGGAATATGCATGGGTGTCAGTTAAAATAGTGACGCTGTGTGACAGAAGCTGGCGTCTATGGAAAGCACTGAACGCGGTTTCACAATTCTCCGACATACCGGGTCGAGGTTTCGAAATCAGCCGCAGTCGATTCGGAAGCAGATCAGCTGGCGTTGGCGTTCATGATTCCCCACAGATCTTGGTTTTTGGTTTTCTGGGTCAACTCTGCTGATGATAAATTCCTCCATGCCACCGTCTCAGTCCATCCAGTATCATTTCTCTTGGTCTGCCTCTGCCTCTCTTCTCATCACATGACCAAAGAAAGCGTCGTTCAGAAAGCAATGATAAATTACCGAAAGGAAGGATTGCCTAGTAAATCACAAACAAGCACAAATGTTGGTTTTGAATTCTGGTAAACTATATTTACAAAAGTATTTGGTTTTAAATGTAACCAGAATAAATCGAAACAAACACGTGGTCAAAGTTTCAGCCCACTAATACCACCACCTGTTATTGAAAACCTGGAAACTGTCATTTACTGCCACTATATAGTACACAGGTTATGGTCGTCACTGGGAAGAACGAAGTACCACAATGTAATATACAAGTAAATGGGAATATTCTTGAACAAGTGAATCGGTACAATTATCTCGGAACAGTAATAACATCTAATGGCAGATGCCTTGAAGAGATTAGAACAAGAATCGCCATTGCGAAAGTAGCCTTTAGCAAGATGAAAAACATTCTGACCAATAAAATGATGTCAATTGAAACGAGAAAAAGAGTGTTGAGGGGATACATAGAGCCTGTTCTTTTGTATGGATGTGAAACTTGGACAATGTGCAGTCAAGCTGAAAAACATCTGATGGCTGCAGAAATGTGGTTTCTGAGGAAAATGCAAAGAATACCATGGACAGACAGAAAAACCAATGACCAAGTACTACAAGAGACAAATGAAAATCGTAGATTGATTAGAGAAATTAGACGTAGACAGTCAAAATTTTTTGGACATGTTATGAGAAGAAATGGACTGGAGAACTTAGTGACAGCTGCCAAGATCGAAGGGAACAGACCAAGAGGAAGACCGAGAGGAAAATACCTGGATGGCTTGGCCACATGGCATGGACGTGACAGGAACACTGAGCTGATCCACGACTCTGGTGATCGAGTGAAATGGCGAATCATGACCGCCCACGCTTTCCGGCATGGCACATGATTGATTGATTGATATAGTACCTTGCGGTGTATGGCGGGATGACGGGAGGGGGAGGGGAGGGGGAGGGGGGTTCTTTGAGCCAGGAATTCTGGCATGGCTAGTGCAGTCGCCGCGAACTGTGCAGGTTAGGATTTTCTTTTTGCCCCTGACAGAAAAAAATTTAACACTTACCAAGGATTCGGACCCGTGTCTCCTGAAGGAGGATTTGGCACAAACTTCACTTTACAATAGCAGCTATGTTCACATTCAATGATTGTTTAAGGCAAGGGATCGCCCTATCTGTCCAACTCAGATGGTGCTTCAGTGCTTTACATTTGAAGAAGTTGTGGCGTGGCTGAGAGGTGTAACGCAATTAAACTTTCTCCTTTGACGGGTTCGTTCCACCACGCCTGTCAGTTGGAGCTAAATGTCGACTTCTTGTTCAGGAAGAAATGACAAACTACTGAACATAAAATTACGTAATAAATCATATATTGGGCTGAATGCAAAGTCGTGCAAAGAACAAGCAATTTTATAAAAAAAATATTTCAAGACATTGCACTTTAAAATAAAAATATATTAATGTGAAACAGTTAAAATAATAAAATTATGGGAAAACAGGAGTTAAAAGAACACGTTCAGTAGAGTGGGTTAAAGTAACAACTCTCTGGTTTTGAACGAGTTAAGAAAAGTATATCATGCTTGGGAGGTGTCAAGTATATCATGTATGGGAGCTGTCAAGTATATCATGTATGGGAGCTGTCAAGTATATCATGTATGGGAGCTGTCAAGTATATAATGTATGGGAGCTGTCAAGTATATCATGTATGGGAGCTGTCAAGTATATCATGTATGGGAGCTGTCAAGTATATCATGTATGGGAGCTGTCAAGTATATCATGTATGGGAGCTGTCAAGTATATCATGTATGGGAGCTGTCAAGTATATCATGTATGGGAGCTGTCAAGTATATCATGTATGGGAGCTGTCAAGTATATCACGTATGGGAGCTGTCAAGTATATCATGTATGGGAGCTGTCAAGTATATCATGTATGGGAGCTGTCAAGTATATCATGTATGGGAGCTGTCAAGTATATCATGTATGGGAGCTGTCAAGTATATCATGTATGGGAGCTGTCAAGTATATCATGTATGGGAGCTGTCAAGTATATCATGTATGAGAGCTGTGGTAGTGTAGTGGCTAGCACAGTTGTCTGCCAGCATTATGGTCATGGGTTCGAATTCACATGGAGACGGGTTTTTAAAATTGTCTTGAGCTCCCCTGTCGACCCAGTCTAAAATGGGCACCATAGAATTTCTTGGGAAGCGGTCATTGGTTAGTTAGTTGAATACCCTTTACAGAACGTAGCAGTCAACTACAATAATGTTTGGCTGTTTGCGATTTCTTTGTAACTTTACGTTCAGTAGTTTGCCATTGCTTTCTGAACGACCGGCACTCATGCCATTGTACGAAAACCAACAAAAAGCGGTATGATGCTAGATCACCCGCAGCTGTGTTTCGAAAGCAGAATGCGGGATTAGGAATTGCTCCCGTAACCTCTTCGCCACATAATTTGTGAATATATTGCAGCCATCCATCCATCATGTGCCATGCCGATAAGCGTGGACGGTCATGTACTGCCATGTCACTCGATCACCAGAGTCGTGGTTCAGCTCCGTGTTCCTGTCTCGACCATGCCACGTGGCCAAGTCATCCAGGTATTTACTTCTCGGTGATCCCCTTGGTCTCTTCCCTTCGATCTATATTGCAACACCTGCACTGATTTATGGGCCGAGAGGTAGAGGGGAAACACCGCGCGAAGATTCTTGACAGCATTTCATCATGTTATGGAAAAATGCCTGTACACTCATTTATACGGTTGTTATTTTTCCTGGACATCGCGAAATGTAACTAAGTGCTATCGTTCATACCATTTGGCAAATCATCTGTGGTGATGATGAAGTAAACAGTAAACGTATAGTTTATAATTAATTGCTTGAGACCGAATGAGTTAACTAAGCAGCTGGGACAAAGCTGATTGAAGAATTAATAAACCGTGTGGGACCAAAAGGAGGTTTAAAATCTACTAGGGTGTTCACCGGTTGACGAATGTTTGAGCGGATTCTAGATAAGTGATTTGTCGCGAACGTGGTGAATAAGCGGCCATAAACCTGCACTGTCCGTCGTCAATAAGAGGAACAGAGCTGTTATATAAAATACCTCATAAATCTTTGACATTGCCATCGGCGGGGGAGAGACGCCTTACATAACCTCTCCCCACCCCCTGCTAGCCCTGTCTGTTTGGCCATGGCTATTGACGTCACAACATATAAAAACCAGCAGAAAGCAACCACCGTTGTATTTCTCCCTTGTGAAACATGCTTTTTAACACATTAATGATGTCGGTGAGGGTTTCAATAGAATCACCTGGTCCAATAAGAATCATTATGTACTACAGCTGGTACCCGATCTCGGCACGCTAACACATGCACATTAACTGACGAAACATGATTTGAGACATGGTCGAGGCAAGAACACAGAGCTCAGCCACTAATCTGGTGATTATGTGAGATGATCGTCAACGCTTATCGGCACGGCATATGATGATGACGCACATTAAATGTTTAAAAGAGTTTACCTCACTATTGGAAACAATCAGCTGTCATAAAGATTGATTATGAAGTGGGTCCTTTCCAACCAATCAGGCGAGTTGTGCGACAGAGATGTGTAATGTCTCCGGAACTTTTCTCCCATTATAGTGAAAATATAAATTTACAGGATAGGAAAGGAATTGCATTCGCATGACAAAACATCAGTAATATAAGACCTATGGATCCGAGTTTACACAGATGGGTCAGCACAAAATGCTGTTCGAAATGGAGGAGCAGGAGTGTACATAGAATACCCAAATAATACTAGAGACACGGCCAGAATTCCAACAGGAAAGTACTGCTATAACTACGATACTGAAATTGAGGCAATCAAGATAGCCACAGAGAAATTACAAAATACCAGCCATGCTACACAACCTGTGGTGATATTGACAGATGCAAAATCCGTAATAGAGTCGCTCCTGTCTGGGAAATTGCCAGTTCTGAGGACACTACTTTCTGAACTTAGCAGTCAGCGTAAGATCACCATACAGTGGATACCATCCCACTGTGGAGTCCCCGGAAACGACAGAGCTGATCGATTGGCTAAAGAAGGAGCAAAAGAAGAACAACCTGATGTGCCCATTACATACTACCAAAAGAAAAGAATGATCAAATCAGTCAGAAGGCCACCAAACCTTACTCAAGACGACTACCACGTTATGGACAGACCAGAACAGGTCATTCTTCTGCGCCTCAGAACAGGACACAATAGATTACGCAACCACATGTATACAAAATTCAAGATTGGTGACTCAGCCATGTGCACATGTGGTTTGGCGTCGCAGACAGCAGAGCACATACTCCAGGATTGCCCAAGCTACAACATATCCAGGCGAACCTTCTGGCCTAGAGAGACAACAGTGGAAGATAAACTCTATGGACCGCTGAATGAACTAAAAAAGACTGTTGGATTCATACGAGAGACAATATTGCAGTTATAAGCATATTTCAGGCGAACGAAAGTAGAAGAAGAAGAAGAAGATATGCGGACGATACAGTATTGGTTGCTGACAACGAGCAGCAACTGCAAAAATTGATGGATGAGGTTGTTATACGCAGTGAGAAACTAGGTTTGGAATTGAATTGTAAGAAAACATAGATCATGGTCGTCTCCAAGAAAATAGAAATGCCACATTGTAACATGCAAGTGAATGGGCATATTCTTCAACAGGTGAATCGGTATAACTATCTCGGAACACTGGTAACATCTGATGGAAGATGCCTTGCAGAGATTAGATGAAGAATTGTTGTTGTCAGTTGTAGTGAGAAAAAAAGTGTTGAAATGCTGTATAGAACCCATGTTGTTGTATGCGTATGAAACATGGACAGTTAACAGACAAGCTGAGAAACATCTAAAGGCGGTAAACATGTGGTTTTTGAGAAAAATGCAAAGAATACCATGGACGACAGAAAATCAAATGAGACAGTCCTTCAAGAGACAAATGAAAAACGCAGATTGATTGGAGAAATTAGACGTGCACAGTGAAGCTTTTTGGAGATTTTATGAGGAGAAATGAACTTGAACATCTAGTGACAACTGGCAAGCTTGATGGGAAGAGAGCAAGAGGAAGACAAAGGGATAAATACCTTGATGGTTTGGCAGCATGGCAAGGTCGGTACAAGAGCTCAGACCTGATTCGAGACTCTGGTGATCGTGTGAGATGGCGAAGCATGACCACTCACGCCTATCGGCATGGTACTTGATGATGATGATGACCTTACATATTGGTACATGGATTCTTCTTCTTCTTCTTCTTCTTCTTCTTCTTCTTCTTCTTCTTCTTCTTCTTCTTCTTCTTCTTCTTCTTCTTCTTCTTCTTCTTCTTCTTCTTCTTCATCGTTCCGAGCCATTGAGGTTCTTTGCTGCAGATACAATCCGTCTCCATTCGTCTCTCTGGTTGACCTTCTCTTGCCAGTCGTTGATTCCAAGTGCTTGTAGGTCTGTATATATATTATCTCTCCACCGTCTTCTTGGTCTACCTCGGGGTCTACGGTCATTTATTTCCTGAGTGTAAGCGAGTTTTGTTTCCCTATTATCTTCCATTCTTTCTATATGCCCCAGCCATTGTAGTCTATTAGCCTTCATGATACCAGTGATTAGCGGGGACTTAAACAGATCATAAATG
Source organism: Cepaea nemoralis (assembly GCA_014155875.1). Lineage (NCBI taxonomy): Eukaryota > Metazoa > Mollusca > Gastropoda > Stylommatophora > Helicidae > Cepaea > Cepaea nemoralis. Next base: position 140,408 of record JACEFZ010028451.1, read on the forward strand.
TCTTTGTTATTTCTTTTTTCCACTCTTCACTTTGTGTATCCCTAATGGGTCCAAAGATGCTTCTTTAAACTTTGTTCTCAAAGGTTTGTAACAAGGCTTCGTCTCCTTTCGTTGTACTCCAGGTTTCAGAGCCATACAATACAACTGGTCTGATCATTGTTTTGTATATTGTGATTTTGGTGTTACGAGATAGCGCACTTGATTTTAGTAGATGTTGTAGAGCTTAGTATATCTTATTTCCAGAATTGATTCTAGTTTGTATTTCTTCCCTTATGATGTTGGAGCAGTTGAACATTGTACCCAGGTATTTGTATGTTTCCGTTCTTTTAATGGTCATATTATCTATTTGTATGTGGCCAGAGTCTTTAGCCTTTCCTTCTCTTGAAATTACCATATATTCTGTTTTATCTTGGTTGATAACCAGCCCCATCTGTTGGGCTTTTCCCTTTAAGTGAGTCAATATTTCTAATGTCTTTTGTTCATGGATTACCAAAACAAATTATACAAAATGGAAAGATGGAAAACGTCTAGTTTGAAATGGATATAATTGATGTCGATATGTTAGCTATTATTAAAATGTGGTGCCCAAGAGACGCATATTTAGATAAACACATCATTATTCAGGAGGAAAGGAATACACAAGAGTAGTTGACATTATTTTGAATCAGCGGAGAGCAAAAACAGTGAAAGTATTTTGGACAACCTCATATTTTGGACTGTCTCAGATACAATTTGAAACATAATGGGACAAAAAATAGAGGCATATGCACCAACAGCAGATAGTAGAGATGACGATATGGATGTATTTTAAGAGTTAGGTATGCTTTTGAGCAGTGCAAACCTTTGAAATAACAATGATACTCTGGGATTTCAGTCCCCTTTAACACCCCCACCCTCTTAACCTTTAACCTGTTTTGTGTAGAGCTATAATTAAAGACTTCATCAAATTGCTAGGTATATATCCACTGTTTTAAATAATCAAGAGTTTAGTTAATATGTCTATACAAAATTCCCCCCCCCCCCCCCCCCCCCGGTTACCTCTAATTTCTTTATTGTAATTTCATCTGGCTCGGCGTTGTTTCCTCTCTCTGTATGTTTGATAGCGTCAGTGTACCTTCTAAATTACTAATTACTCATCTCATCTCATCATGTTCCTCTTGTACCTTGCGGTGTCGAGGTGAAGTATAAACAGCGGGAGAGTGCCCGCTTATAGGTTTCATGTATCGATATTCCTATGGAATCTGTTATTCCCTGCGTCCATCGTTTACGTGGCCGGCCTCTTCCTCTGCTTCCCTCTGGTCTGTACATCATTGCTTGTTGTGGTATACTGTTAGTTGGTAACCTACTTGCATGGCCAAACCATTTGACTTGCTGCCTTCTAAAAAAATCTAGTGCAGCTATAACACCCACTTTAGTCCTGATTTCTTCATTTCTGATCTTATCTCTTCTTGATACATTGAGTATTCTTCTCAGGAATCTCATTTCTGTTGTTGTGATTTTTCTTTTCTCTTTTTCTGTCATTGTCCAGGTTTGGCATTGGTAACATAGAGTTGGTAGGAAGATTGTGTTGTAAAGTTCTTTCTTAGTAGTTATTGATACATGTTTGTTCTTTAGTATTGGTGCCATTTGTCCAATGAGTTGGTTTGCCTTATTGCATCTATTTTCGATCTCGTCTTCTGATTTGCCATTTGATGATATTATACTTCCTAGATACTTGAAACTCTTTACTTGTTTCAAGGGATGTTCGTTTAGGTGAATCGTTGTTGCTTTATCTTCTTTAGTTATAGTCAGTACCTCTGTTTTACTTGTGCTAATTTTCATGTTATGTTCCCTACACATTTCGTTTAGACTATTCATGTGGTCTTGTAATTCAGCTTCTGATTTTGCTATTAGTGCTTGATCGTCCGCAAACAGGAGTTCTATAATGGTTAGATTTGCAGATGGTTCTTCTTCTGTGTTCTCGTCATGCTGTGTTCTTGCGGTCTCTGTTTGGATGGTTTCTTTACATATGTTGCCTATACATGTTATACACAAGAGAGGGGACAGGACACAACCTTGTCGTACTCCGGATCTTATGGTGAAGGGTTCTGAGTGTCCTCCAGTTGCTCTCACTATGCATTCACTGTTGTATAAGCTTCTACATAGGTTTGTTAGATGTGTACTCACTCCATATTGTTTAAGGATTTCCCACAGCTTGTTTCTATCTACTCTATCAAATGCCCTTTCTTGGTCGACAAAGGCTAAGTAGAGTGTTTAATAGAATTTGATTAATTTTTTTATAAGTTGTCTAAGAGCAAAAATTGCATCTGTGCATCCTTTGTTTTTCCTAAATCCAAGTTATGTTACTTTCTTCTGTTAATTCTGCTGTTGCTTCATCATACAGCTCTTATGTATTCATTCTGCTTCGTTTTTATAGCACCTTCTTCAGTTAATACATTTCTTGTTTTTGAATTTACATATTTTGTGTTTACTCTAATTTTGATTTTGTTGTCTTGTTAACTTACTTATTTGTCTGTGCATCGCTTTTGTGTATTTAATAGAATCGAATTCAATTTTGTTGCACTGCTCATTTAACACATTATTTGTTACCTTTATGTCTTTATTTAAAAAAATTTTTTTTTTTTATCTTAGCGTATTCTTCTTTGTTATTTTTACTTTATTTTCTTGTTGCCATCAAGTTTAACATTTCTCCAGTCATCCTTTTCTTCTTAACTTTTTGTGTTCTTGTAACATCCCATTGCTTGTTTGATTGTTAGCTTGAAATTGTTGTTTTTCGTTATTGAATTTCGTTATCTGCATAGTGATAAAAACTCCCCCGTGGAACAAACACGGCAGGGGTCTTCTGATCGTCAGAAGTGTACCCCCTTTCCCAAATGTTTCGGCACATTATACTCTTGACATTCTCTAGGGGCAGTCTCGTCCGGGTCATGACGCCGGCCGCCTTTCCCCCGCCGTGCGAGACGTTCGGTCGATTTCATGGTCCTTGTTGTGCTTGTCCCTGAGCTGTTAACATGTCCACTCTCAAGCATCCCCTCCCTCAGAGAGTAGAGTCTGTGCAGTCTGTGCTTGCCCCTTAGCACCTGTGGTTATGGGGAGTCTGCTTCATCCCCAGCCACAGCATCTATCGCCTCCATACGTCTCCGTCGCCATGTTCCTTCTTCGTGCCCCGTTCATGGCGCCGCACTCTTCTAGAAAGCCGGTTATTCTTTTGGGTTTTTCGACCCACCTCTTGGTCTCTGCAGCTGAGTGCGACTTACGGACGATCACCGCTCTGGTATGGAGGTTGTACTTCGGCCGACATTTGCATGATTTGACTGCACTTAGATCCACCACCCTCGCTCGGAGGAAAGGCACGAGAGTAGACACGAGACGTTGCAAGTTCGTGCTCTTATTTGAGAGATTGTGAGTCATTCTACAGTTACCACTTTAACCATACTAGTTTCGAGGCATGTCCCAATCCCTGTTCCGACAATTCCACAGCCAGTACGAAGCCTTTTTGACTGCCTCACCCAGTCGTTTTTGTGCCCGAGTTCTCGCTTACCCTTTAATGCCCATTTGCATTCGCACATCATACACGGAGTGGGAGACTAGACTTCTTGCGCCTACTACAATGGCGAATAACCTGACAGTGAACCCTTTCAGCTTAAGACTAGCAACCATGTCATCGTACTTCTCCGTCTTGTACACGTGCTGCTCCTCAATATTGGACTCGAATGGGACTGTCAGCTCAATCAGAGTTAGCTGCTTGGCTGACGAGGAGCGAGGTACGTTGTCAGGTCGCAAGCCAAACTTCCGGATTACCTTAGGGTATTTCTCACGGCCCTTTAGATCCACGGTCAGTTCCCAGTCATCCGCACCTTGGAAAACTGTCGAAGCGGTAATTTTCCCTCTTTAGTCTTACTTCGTTATTTGTCCACAAAGTGGAGTATGATCACTGTTAACAGTCAACACCAGGCATGTCGAAAGCATTTATTAATGCGTTGCTAAATCTTTTATTAATAAGTATGTAGTTGAATGTTTTCTTATCTAGGCTTTTCCACATGTAAAATCGTCTCTTATGTTGTTTAAACCTGGTGTTTCCAATTATCATGTCGTTCAGTTTTGCAAATTCAGTAATTTTTTTTTCAGTTTTCCTTTTATTTCGTTTCTTATTCATTAACCGTATTATCGACAATTTCTTCCATTCTTTCCTCACTTTTGCGTTGAAATCTTTATGTTTTGGTTTGATTTCTTGTGGTTTGGTTTGTGACATTACATTATCATTTCTACTCTATCATGCAATCTCTGTACTTCTTTGTCCTCGCTCCTAGGTTATGTGTTAAGAAGGTCATCACGATCAAGTGCCTTACCGACTGGCGTAGGCGTTCATGACTCTCCACAGATCTCGGTCTTTGGTTTTCTGGATCAACTCTGCCGTTGATATTCCTCCATGCCACCGTCGCAATCCATCCAGCATCATTTCTCGTGGCCTCCCTCTGCCTCTCTTGCCTTCGATATTTCCAGTTATCACGATGTTCTCCAGCGCCTCTCTTCTCATCACATGACCCAAAAAAAAAAAAAAAAAGAAGCTGTTTTTCTCTTTCTTATTGTTGTATATAATGTTCTAGTTTCGCCAGCCTCTTTAAGGCATTCGTCGTTAGTTACTTTGGCAGTCCAAGGAATTCGCAGCATTCGTCTAAGGAACCACATCTCTGTTGCTTCCAATCACTTCCTAATTTGTTCATTTATATTCCAAGATTCACAGCCATACAGTAAAACAGGTTCTATATTGCTCTTCAGCACATTCTTTCTTACACCCAATTGATAGCGACTTATTGCATAAGATATTCTTCATGTTTTGAAATGAAGCCTTTGCTTGCCTCTTTGATATCATCATTGTTACTGTTTTCTTTGCACTCTCTGTTACTACAATGTCTAACAGTTGTTGTAGATCTGTTGCATTATCCGCTATCAAAACTGTGTCATCTGCATAGCGTATATTATTTATATTATAACCTCAAAATATTATTCCTGGCTTTTCTTTGATCTCTCTCATTATTACTTCGCTGTAGAGGGAGAAGAGATCCGGTGACAAAACACATCCCTGTCTTACTCCCAACTTTTTGTGTTAATAATTTCCTTCTTTATCTCCCATTTTAATTGCTGCTGTTTGGTTCAAGTATATATATATATATATATATATATATATATAAATATAATTCTGAGATCTTTCCCATCAATGTTAATATCTTCCAACATTTTAATCAGTTCGTCATGTTTTACTTTATCAAATGCCTTAGTATAATATTTGAAGCACAAATATATGTCTTTCTTTGTCTCTACTGATCTTTCTAATAGTGTTCGTAATGTGTTTATTGCATTGTTTGTACCTTTTCCTTCCATAAATCCATACTCTTCTTAATAAATTTCCATTTTTATTTTCTTCCTTGTTCTTCTCATTATAATTCTGAGTAGAAGCTTAGTGACATGATTTATGAGGTTAATTGTACGAAAATCTTCGCATTCAATTGCTCCTGGTCTTTTTGGTATAGCTATAAATACAGATTTCAACATATCTCTTGGTATATGTCCACTGCTATGAATATCATTTAACATTTTGGTTAATATATCTACTCCAAATTCTCCCATTACTTCTAATTCTTCTATTGTGGTTCCATCTGATTTTCCTGTTTTTTTTCATATGTTTGAGAGCGTCATCAGCTTCTTCTTGTAGAATAGGTGGACCTTCTAAGTTACTTTCGTCTGTTAATTCTGCTCTTTCTCCATCATATAAGTCTCTTATATACTCATTCCACCTCTTCATTATAGCATCTTCCTCCAATAATATATGTCCTGTTTTTGATTTTAAACAACCTGTATTTATTATTATTTTTCTTCCTGTAATCTCACTGATTTGTTTGTGCATATTTTTTGTATCTTTAATGGAATTTAATTCAATTTTCTTGCACTGTTCATTTAACCAACTTTCTTTTGCCTCCACACAATTATTTCTTATTTCTTTATTTATCTCATTATATGCATGCTTATCATTTTTACTCTGTTTTCTGTTGACCATCAACTTTAATATATCTTCAGTCATCCATTTTTTTCTTAGCCTTTTGGCTTCTCTCCGGTAATATTTCTTTGCTCGTTTGATGAATGGAATCCCTTAACATTTCCCATTGTTCGTTTATATTCTGTATTTTAGCTATTGCATGCCTATTTTTCACATTCACTCTGTATTGTTCTTGAATTTTTTTATCTACCTTCAAAACCTCTTTATTAAGTCTCATGTTCCTAACCACTTTTTTTCTTCTATTCAGTCTTTACTTTTATTATACCACATAGTGGTACATGATCACTATTACAGTCAGCACCCGGCATTGTCTTTACAATTTTGTCGTTAAGAAGATAAGCAACCGAAACATTCGGCGAAGGGGAACTCCTACGGGTATATCTGTAGACATGCATAAACATTCTGAAACAGAAACAATTCATTTTGAAATCTTTCTACGCATTAGCATACACATTCTGAAACAGAAACAATCCATTTTGACATCTTTCTACGCATTAGTACACTCTCCCGCGACTCACCAAATTTCCCGCATGCCGTACATCAATATTTTGTAGATTTCACTAGGTTTCACACCTACCACAAACCAATAAATCCTCGTCCTTCCACGGTGAAAGTCCACAATGGAGTAGGCATTTTTGTAATCCCTACGATACGTGCGCAAACTGTTCGATCCTCGGAACCCTTATATGTGGTATTGCTTAAGAACCAGTTTGTGATTCGAAATAAGATTTTCCGTTGTCTGTACTCTTCCCTGCACTTTGTAATACAATTACTGCTACTTTTTACTTTCTTTTTCATTATCACATATAACCGGTCTTCTTCGTGTTGTAGCTCGCCCAAGTCACAGATTTGCTTAATTACTTCCTCCTTTCGGCCATCCCGGAGCGGCCTCTCTTGAGACGCATTCTTTTTCTGTTGTTGATGGCGATGAGGGATTTTTTTGTCCGCTTTTGTTCTCATGTACGGTTTAACTTGTGCAGCTTTTTGCTTGGTGGCCATTGTTGGTAAATCAATAACGCATCGCACGGCCTGAAACGTGGTGTCTCTTGTTCAGCTGAGTGTGAGTCCCATTGCCTCATTTTGCACCCTATCCTATCTTTCTAGCGGGACTCTCCTGATTGAGAATGCAAACACCGTAGTCTGTGACGCCTAGCAGAAGTCCCTGGTAAATTATGACGAGCAGGCATTGTTCAATGTCGGCTATTGCCATCACTTTCAGTGGAGTCAAGCCCTTCCTGGCTCTGATAATGATATTATCCACATGAAGTTCAGATGTTTCATTGTGTTCGTTTTCTCCATGTCTGTACGACACATACTGGCGTCGGCGTATTAACGGTATGAGTGCCAAGGGAGAACCATGCCAAGGAAGCCAGTGATCTTGGTTCCTGGCACCGCTCATTGTCTGTCTAGTTCACGTTGCACCGCTGCTGTGATTTCATCAATAGGACATTGTTCTGCCGAGGCCTCCCGACTGTGCACTAGCGACCCCTACTGTATACACATTAAAAAGAACTGCTTGTTGTAAGCACGTATACATGCATAATATTTCCATGTATTGGTTGGCCTTTGGTTTTATAACTCATTACGTCCCTAACTGATATAGTCCAATAACCAATAATCCAATAACCATCAATGGAATTGGCGGTTTGTTCGTCAAATGGTATTCCCACGCTTTCTTCTTTTTTTTTTTTATCACGTCTTTAATGTATTATTGTGTTTGTCTGTTATCATTTTGTCAAATCCCTTCCATCGCGAACCACTCATTCCCTAGGATGTTAATGTTCACCTTCTTCATTTCTTTTATTAAATTGTCTATTTTTACTATTTCCACCAGTGTCCTTACATCCCACGTGGCTTTTCTAAACCTGTTAGTTTCTGTTTTACCGAAGACGACCAATGACGATCCGATGTTACCGTTGGTTCGCGAAAGCCACCACCGGACAAGGCTGCCCTAAGCCATCTAACACCGATACCTGGATTCAAACCATGTCTTTGCATATTTTCTGGGAAAGATAATTTGGTTGTTTCCCCACTGACTTCCACACCCACACATCTTGCTTGCTCTGCTCAACTGCAGTATTGTCCACTTATCCCGGTGGATAATCTGTCCCCAGTGCAGCGTATACCACACCTTGGTATATATACTTGTTTGTTTGCTCTGACACTTGCTTTGAATTCTAGCGTAGTTCATACACTTGCTAATACTTCTAGTGCACTGGACTGATTTTTGCGTGTGGATTAGCTTTCCCTATTACCAGTGCCTCTCGTCATCAGGCGAACCCACTCCGTCTTCAGAGGTACTTGTAATTCACGTCTCCAAATCAAGGACGAGAAGTCAACATTTTAGTCCAAACTAACCAGTGTTGGGGTTGAACCCGCTACCTAGACATAAGCACACCGGATGTTTAAAACGAGCGCTATGATCCATTCGGCCATGCTGACTCCCGCCGTGGTATATTTCTCAACATCGTGCCGTGTTTCCCTACCTCTACCACGGAGAGGTACATTTGGCACTTTCCCTCCCTCCAGTTACGATACAATGATGGCATTTGTCAAACTCTCCGGTGCTTTAAGTGGACGAACATCTCTCAGTAATTGGGAATAGAAAAGAATAGGCGGATAGTCCAATTTAAATATGATAAAACCTACCGATTAACTGATTTAGTGCCGAAGGCACCTCCCATTTGTACAGAAGGGCGATATATCGCCATACTAGGGTCATCGTGTTATCTTCCGCAGTTTCAATTCTAATTGAACGGAAATTTGCATTATAATACTTGTTCATTTGAGTGTATACCATATTTGGTCTAATCCTACTTGTTATTTAGCACTGAATCAGTTAAACAAGAATGCCCATAGCATGTGAGGTTCTGTAAGTACGTGCATTTGGATCCTTGCCGGTGACAGAGTTCGTGCCGTGTACTGAGATTCTGCTTGTGTCGATCTATGCGTCTCTTTCTTGAGATGCCTTTATACATTACAAGCAAGCATATCATGTTGCGACTTTCTTACTGGCTTACCTTCGTATGTTGAATAGTGGTGATCACTCGTATGCGACAGTACTGGCCATTAATATTAGTTTTCAGATGTTTTTCAGCCATCCACTTCCTGTCATTTTCAGTTTTCAGAGATTGTTGTTTCTGCAACCTGTCTGAATTCTTCAGTATTTTTTTTCTTGATTGATCATTCAATCAATTAATCAATCAGGTGTCATCTCTACATTGAACGTTGGCTGCAATGGATCTCCAGCACTGTCTGTCTCTCGCCCTGACTGTACATTCTGTCAGATTGCTGTTCATCCATCGTTTGATGTTATCTTCCCACTTGTATCATTGTCTACCTCTTGCGCGCTTGCCTTCCCTAAAGTATGGTTTTTATAAGAGTGTTACGTCTTTTAACGTTGCCGAAATATTTCACTTGCCTCTTGTTTTTTTTTTTTGTTTTTTTTTTTTTAAATTCTTTCATCAATTCTCATTTCATACCCAGTTTTTCTAGAACCTCTGTATTTGATTGGTTTTGCTTCCAAGACATACGACATAAATATCCACATGCATATCTACATCTCCAGGGCCTCTATTTGACTTTCTAATTACTTATTCATTGTCTAAGTTTCCGCGCCATACAGTAGTGTTGAATTTACATAACATTTGCCAATTCGCATTTATAATGCATTGTTAATCTCTCTTGATGCTAATACTGATTGCATGTTGTTGAAAGCATTTTTGGCAATTACTATTATCCATTTCATCGCTGTTTCACTTCTGTTATCATTTGTTATTACATGTCCAAGATAGGAGAAACTTGTTACCTGTTCTACCATATCCCCGTTTATTGTATGTTCATTGTGTGACCTCTCCTTTCCACTGCTAATTATCACAGTTTTCCTTTTTTTGGATGTTAATCTTCTGCACTATGCATTTTTACTTGTTCCACTAGTTTCAGTAACTCTTTGTAACTCTCGCTTTCTGCTAGTAACACTGTATCGTCAGCGTACCATAGATTGTTTATAATTCTTCCATTTATGTTAAGTCCAGGCAGTTCGACTTGTTTAAAAATTCTCTCTTTGTATAAGTTGAAAAGGCTTAGGGACAACACACATCGCCACCGTACTTCTCTTTTTTATGTCTGTGGACGGCAAATAATTATTTCCTTATCTAATTGACACCACTTGTTCCTGTACAAGTTACTAAGTCTGATGTCCTTTCCGTCTACTCCTATATCTTGTAGGCAGGTAATTAATCGTTCATGTTGTACTCTTTCAAAAGCTTTCTTTAATAGTGTTGATCATTAATGTATTGAAATAGAATTTCTAAATAAAATAGTCCATCAAATCTGTTGTGTGGCTTTCTGACATGGCGTTTAAACCTCTTTATCGATCTTCCCATCCACCGTGAACAAGCTTCCTAAGAATCTAAATTCTGGAGCTTCCTGTTATTTTCTTCCTTTTGTTATTTCCATTTCGTTGTCATATTTAAACTTGGATGTTGTTTTGAGCGCATCGAGAATCTGTATAGTCTTTTGCTAAGAACCAGAAATGTGCTCAAGGAATGTAAATTTGCGGGCTATATCGCCCAGGGATCTTCATAGTTCCATCTTCGAATTATTTGGTAGTGGGTTCATTCCATACACTGGTCAGTTGGACTTTAACGTTGACCTACCGTTCAGAAAGCTATGGCAAATTGCTGAACGTGACATTGCCTAGAAATCAAGCTGGAGTTAATCCTTCAAAAGCCATGCAACATTTTTATGTGTATATAAGGTTGGTCAGCCATGTGCAGAACCTGTGAGTTTCTTGGGTGAGCCCAGAACCAGAGTAGTGTGTCAGCTGTGCATAAATGAGAGCCTCCTTGGTTGGCGGGAAATGCTCGTGCGTTACACTGCCTATCCTTGACTGCTAAACGGCGAGCTGTCATTTTCTTGTGACGTTCTGTCATTTGACGAATCATGATAAACTAGGCATCTTTAAAGATGACCAAGTCCTATAAGAAACAAATGAAGATCGTAAACTGATTAGAGAAATTAGACGTAGACAGTCAAAAATTGTTGGTCACATTATGAGAAGAAATAAATTGGAGAACTTTGAGACAACTGACAAGATCGAGGGGAAGAGAACAAGTGGAAGGCAGACAAGTAAATACTTGGATGGCTTGGCCATGTGGCATGGTCGAGACAAGAACACTGAGCTGATCCACGACTCTGGTGATCGTGTGAGATGGCGTAACATGACCGCCCACGCTTATCGGCATGGCACATGATCAATGAATGAAATGGCGAGCGTGCGGATGTTCAGGATGTGTTAGTTGCCGTGCACCAGTGTAGAAGGAACGTATGCAAATGAACGATTGATTGAGACATTGGAATGCCCCACATTTCTACCCCCTGAAGGCTAACCCGGGCAAGAAGTTGAATGTATCAACCGAAATTTCCGGACATTGCAGCTGTGCTGTAAACAAACAAAGCGCAATTTTTTTAAAATGTCGCGTATCCCTTGCAGGACGTTGCAGTCAACACCAGCATTTTTCAGCTGCTGTTGATGTACTAGGCAAGTTTTTACGTTCAGTAGTTTGCCATTGCTTTCTGAAAGACGGGCTCCCATACCAACACGTTATAACGCAACGCGACACGGTCTGCCTGCTGCACACGCGCAAATACTGTTCTATAATTGAAAAAAAATATCCCGAACGAACAATGAAGATGACTGGTTTATATGTATCAACATGCGATACGTTTTTATAATTCTCTGTCCCACTTCTCGCTCGTAATGCAGTATGTCATATGTGATTGCCGTACCACAGTACGTTCTGTGTGATTCCCTTACATTGCAGCATGTTGCATGTGATTGCCGTACTGCAGTATGTTATTACCGTACTGACATTTGTTCTTTGTGGTCGTGCCACCAAGAAATCTCAGGCCACATTTATAACTTTTTGAATTTGTATGTCCTTCTACGATGTTCTCGTCATTATTAAATAAAATCACATATTCAAAGCTTCTACATAATTCTTTACTGTCCCCCCCCCCCCCCCCCCCCAAAAAAAAAATATCACTGTCAAAACAAAACAAAAAAACTATCATTTACTGCCAATAGAGTAGAGTACTTTGCGGTGTATGTCAGGGGGGGGGGGGGGGGGGGGATTTAAGCCTGAGGAATTAAGGCCGCCTGGCTAATGCAGTCGCCGCGAACTGTGCAGGTTAGGATTTTAGGATTTTCTTAGGATTCGCACAGTAATGTCAATTATCTATCATGGTAACTTTAAGCTGACCAACATTTCTTTCTGTTTGCACAATTCTGTTATATAGTTAATTCACGTAAGTTGTGTGATTTCTGCAGTATGTACCTGACGAGATGCAGCGAAATATGCCAGGCAATAAATCGTGCAATCTATTGTTTGTGTCTTCGTTATTCAAAATAGTGGGTTAGTTTAATATTTGTGGGATAGAAGGGTTAAAGTGCTAACTGTAGTGCAGGGTAACTTCATAATTTTGTGACAGAGAGTTAAAGTAATAACTAGGAGACAGTGGGTTAATTTTATAATTGTGGAACAGAAAGAGTTAAGTAATATGCTGTCAAAGGGCTGTTGCCACACACACAAAGATCTGACAAACCAGTCTTGAAGTATAATATATATGTCAGTCTCTTGTGTCTTGTTCGCAATCTAAAGATGATATCCTGTTCTTGCTTTGAAAGTTGATGATAAGCCTAATTTTGTATACACTCAGGGTTGTCTTTTGTATAAATAACATAATATTATCTCCCCTTTCCAAGGCAATTTGTATATTTATTTCATCAGTTGAATTAAATGTAAAGTGGGGTTGGAGATCACATGAATTTATGATTTATTAATAATAAAATATTAAAATAGTAAATAATACTTTTAATTAATTCATCATATTTTCATTATAAATAGAATAACATTTCCCCTCTGCCGTGCGTCCACCTTGACGAGGTAGAGGGGCTTGCGCGTTCCAATGACCCCAAGAGCTATGCCGACGGTAGCACTGCTACTGGTAGGGTCACCCATGTCGGACAGGTCAAGGGAGAGGGACCAGACGAAGTGACGCACAAACCTGCTGCCTTGTAGGTAGACTGGGGACAGTCAAAGGCTAGGGAAAGCATCCCGAAAAGTGCTTGTCGAAATCGGATGTACTGAGCCACAAGCTTGACAAAGAAGTGCAACGTAACTTTATCATTTCATGATGCCACAGATGAAAATTAATCGTTATGGTGCTAATCCCGTGAAGTCCCATCAGGCGGTGATAGTGCCGGGCCCCCTGCCTCGAGGGGGTCCACCCATGACTACTGGTGGTCACCTTCCCCTGTGCTGTGGAGTCAAGGCACAGAGGAGTAGGTTAAGAGCTATTGACCAAAGATCAAGGACACTCAACATACTACAGTGGAATGCCGAAGGAGTTTATAACAAGAAAGAATCCCTGACACAGCGTCTTCATAAAGATAGAATAGATGTGGCATGCATTCAAGAGACACACCTCAATGCCAATCGCAAATTTTCAGTCAGAGGATATCAGGCCACACGTTTCGACCGCGAAGGACATAAAGGAGGAGTTCTAATACTTACACGAAATACAATACCTTGCAGCGAAGTATCTGTGATCTCTGACAACCAAACAGAAATTATAGGTGTTGATATAATGATAAAGGACGTGAAAATAAGAATCTACAATCTGTATAGCCAGCAGATAAGGACCTTACACTCTCAAACATGAAAATAACTGACACAAACTGCATTATTGTCGGAGACTTTAATAGCCGTTCAGAAAGATGGGGATACCCAGATACTGACAAAAGAGGAGATGAATTGGAGGACTGGGAAATAGACTCAAATCTCCATCTACTCAACAAAGCGGATGACACACCGAGCTTCTACTCCAGAAGATGGCTTACCACTTCTACTCCAGACTTAGCTTTCTGCACAGGAGACATCCTCCACAAAATCGATCGCCATGTGCTGGACCAATTAGCAGGTAGTGACCACAGACCAATCAAGCTTGTAATGAATATGGAGTATGTTCCACAGGAGCAAAAGCCCTTGCCCCGCTGGAATTACAAACGAGCAGATTGGGACAGATTTGCCATACTAACAGACAAATATTGTGAAAACATAAATACACGATATGGCAACATAAAGAAAATGGTGGAAAGTCTAAACAGAGCGATAATACAGGCAGCCACTGAGTCCATTCCTAGAGGAGCGAGGAAAAATTACAAACCATACTGGACTGAAGAACTACAAAGTTTGGAGGACAAAGTTGAAGATGCCAGGAAGACAGCAGAGAGAGAACAAACAATTGAAGCGAATATCTCTCTCAAAGCCATCTCAGCAAAATATAAAAGAACAGTAAATCAAACAACAAGAGATTGTTGGAGGGAAAAAACAGAAAACCTGAATTTTGACAGGGATGGAAACAAACTATGGAAACTAGTGAAAGCCATGAACAATGAAGGACCTAGAAACAAACAAATAACAATTAAACAAGGAAATGCCTTGCTTACAGGAAAAAAGGCTGCAAATGCACTAATGGAACACTATGCAAATGCAAACCACATTGATATTACAACCGAACAGAAGAAAGCAATCAAAGACAAACAGATACATCATAGAAATACAGAGACAAGCAGCAGAATATATGATGGCAAATCTAACAATGGAAGAAATGGAACAGGCAATGAATACCCTAAAAAAAAGAAATCACCAGGAAAGGATGGAATCACAAATGAAATGCTAATAGGACTAGGCAACAAGGCAAAGAAGAAACTACTAGCAGTCCTAAATAACAGCTGGAAGAGAGGAATAGTCCCACAGGCATGGAAGGAAGCTATACTAATACCAGTCCCAAAGAAAGGAAAAGACCTGGAAGAACCAAATGGCTATCCACCTATCAGTTTACTTAGCTGTGTAGGAAAATTAATGGAACGCATTATCAATGGCAGGCTAACATGGCATCTGGAAGAAAACAAACTCTTAACACCACACCAAGCAGGATTCAGAAAGTACAGATCCACTGAAGATCAAATAACCTATATAGCTCAGCAAATAGAGGATGCCTTCCAAGAGAAAAAGCACACACTAGCAGTCTGGATAGATTTAGAAAAAGCATTTGATAAAGTATGGAAGGAAGGACTGAAAGTAAAACTGCAAAACATGCATGTTTGTGGAAAAATGTATAAATGGATCAGCCACTACCTTGAGAACAGAACTGCCAGGACAAAAGTACAAGGACAAACAAGCAAAATGATGCTGCTGGAGCAAGGTGTCCCCCAAGGAGGAGTTCTTTCACCAACATTATTCCTAGCATATATAAATGACATCACAGAAAAGTTTAAAGCCAGAGTACACACATCCTCCTTTGCAGATGACCTAGCCATATGGACATCTGAAGAATATATTAGTACAGCTAACAGCAGAATACAGCAAGCCTTATTAGCGCTAGAGGACTGGTCAAAATCATGGCTAGTGAAGATAAGTGAGGAGAAAACAACATGCACAGTGTTCTCCCTCTCAAATAAAACTCAGCAACCTAAGCTGGTATTGAATGGAAAAATATTGCGCCATGAAGAAAATCCAAACTATCTAGGAGTCACCTTTGATCGTCGCCTGACATGGAAGACACAGGTTGAGAAAAATCGAACAAGAGCAAGGCAGAGAATGGCAATCATGAAAAAGCTTGCTGGTACAACGTGGGGAGCAGATGAGAAAGTTCTCAAGAAGTTATATACTGGACGGGTGAGGCCAGTACTGGAATATGGCATTGCAGCTTGGGCAACAGCAGCTAAGTCAAACTTTAACAAAATAAGTAGAGTCCAAAACCAAGGAATGCGAATCATAACTGGAAGCCTGAAGACAACACCTATTAATGAACTAGAAAAGATCACTTGTTTACAACCAATGCAGGATAGAAGAGATAGCAGAGCCCAGCAACAAGCAGAAAAATTTAGAAGATTGACAGACCACCCTATGTACAACAGATTTAATGGTTTTGGAAAGGGAAGACTGAAGCGTAGCAACTTTGTAGAAACTGCAAAACGAAGGATTAGGGCAGATCCTATACTTAACATATCAACAGTCAAGCCCATACACAATGCACACAAGTTCCCAGCTTGGAGACAGCAGCAACTGCCTGAGATGATAGAAAACATTCCTGGTATTGAGAAAAAGAACACTCAGCATGAAACCGAAAGAAGAGAAATAACCCTAAACTACATAAAAGAACATTACCCAAGCAGGAATTGGACCCATGCATATACAGATGGATCAGCCAAAAATTCAATAGAGAATGGAGGAGGAGGAATTCTCCTAAATTTAAAAAATGGAGTGAAAAAAACACATTCAATGGCAACTGGAAAATTTTCAAGTAACTTCAAAGCGGAGGTAGAGGCTTTGAAAACTGCAGCAGAAATGCTCCTGATGGAGGAAAATAAAGAGAAGCAAATAGCTATCTTCACAGATGCAAAGTCAGCTGTCTCAATACTGAAGAGCAATAACAGCACAGAACTAACTGACCTAAGAGCAGCACTCCATGTCTATGCCAGAAATCCAAAAAAGTTGTAATACAGTGGATCCCATCACATTGCAGTATACCTGGAAACGAAGAGGCTGACAGACTGGCAAAAGAGGGCGGACGACTACCACAACCTGACATAGACATAACCTATAATGAGGCAAAGAGATTGATAAAAAGCACTTATAGAACCAAATGGGAATCAGAGCATGTAGGCCACCATAAGGATGATGCATATTACAAACTCGACCGAAGAGAACAAGTAGCAATCTTCAGACTCCGCACAGGACATAACAGGCTGAAATACCACTTGTTCAATAAACTAAAGATAGGAGATACCGATGAATGTAATTGTAGAACTGGAAAAAATGACAGCAAAACATTTGCTGCAGGATTGCCCAACGTATGCAGAACAGAGAAAGATATTTTGGCCCACACCTGCTTCATTTGAGGACAAGCTCTATGGAGATATCAACAAGCTAAAGTTGACCGCAGCTTACTTAAACTACATACAGGTTGACATTTAAAGGTGCATGAAGACCCAGAGGCATGAAATGGAATATTGCTTGGATAGCAAATCCATTATGTGGAAAGTCCAAATCGAAAGCTCGCTGTGTGGGCTTCATAAAAGGTGGAAAAGTGTCCCAGTGGCACGAAATGGAATATTGCTTGGATAGCAAATCCATTACGAGGAAAGTCCGAATCAAAAGCCCATTGTGTGGGCTTCATAAAAGGTGGAAAAGTGTCCTAGTGGCATGAAATGGAATATTGCTTGGATAGCAAATCCATTACGTGGAAAGTCCGAATCAAAAGCCCACTGTGTGGGCTTCATAAAAGGTGGAAAAGTGTCCTAGTGGCATGAAATGGAATATTGCTTGGATAGCAAATCCATTACGTGGAAAGTCTGAATCAAAAGCCCACTGTGTGGGCTTCATAAAAGGTGGGAAAAGTGTCCTAGTGGCACGAAATGAAATATTGCTTGGATAGCAAATCCATTACATGGAAAGTCCGAATTGAAAGCTCGCTGTGTGGATGTCATCTGCAGACTGCATTCTTCTGGTTTCCGGAAGAACAACCTATGGTGAACGGAAGGCCCAATATACGGAAGTGAGGCGAAGCAGCCATGTGCAGGACGTGACGATTCCTTGGGTGAGCCCAGTACCAGAGCGCTGTGTGATGGCTCTGCAATTATGGAAGCCTCCTTGGATGGCGGGGAATGCCCATGGTCTGCCCCTGCCTTCCCTTGAGGGCTGACCAGGATGCCTTTAGCTGTTCTATATGGGCCAAGATGGGATGGGAGATAACACCACAACAGTGAGTCTAACGTCCTAAGAAACCCCCGGAAGGTTAACCCGGTCAACAAATGCCCGCAGAAGTCGGATGTGTCGGCCTAACGGCGCAAGAACGCAGCTCTGCTGTAAACAGGCACAACGCAATCACGTCTGAAAAAAAACTCCGGATGAACGAAGAAGAAGAAGAAAGTCCGAATTGAAAGCTCACTGTGTGGATGTCATCTGCAGACTGCATACTTCTGGTTTCCGGAAGAACAGCCTATGGTGAACGGAAGGCCCAATATACGGAAGTGAGGCTAAGCAGCCATGTGCAGAACGTGACGATTCCTTGTTTGAGCCCAGTATCAGAGCGCTATGTATCGGCTCTGCAAGTATGGAAGCCTCCTTGGATGGCGGGGAATGCCCATGGTCTGCCCCTGCCTTCCCTTGAGGGCTGACCAGGATCTTTGGCTGTTCTATATGGGCCAGCTAGGATGGGGGATAACACCACAACAGTGAGAGTCAACGTCCTAAGAAACCCCCGGGAAGGTTAACCCGGTCAACAAATGCCCGCAGAAGTCGGTTGTGTTGGCCTAACGGCGCAAGAACGCAGCTCTGCTGTAAACAGGCACAACGCAATCACATCCGGAAAAAAACTCCGGATGAACGAAGAAGAAGAAGAAGAAGAATAACATTTAATATAATACTTGTGCATGTTAGAATGTTTTATATTTGATATGGTTTCCTTCTTCTTCTTCTTCTTCTTCTGCTTCTGCTTCTTCTTCTTCTTCTTCTCTCTCTCTCTCTCTCTCTCTCTCTCTCTCTCTCTCTCTCTCTCTCTCTCTCATCCTCTCTCTCTTCTGCTGTTTATCCCCCTTTTTGAGCACAGACCTTCAATCAACTCACTCCAAGCCTCCTATTGTTTGCTATCTCCTCCACATCCTCCACATAGTACTCATCTATGTCTCTAATTCTCTTCTCTGTGTATTTTTTGTCTCCCTTTTGTCATTGGCCATGTGGGTTCCAGACAAAGGACTTTCTAGTGATACTTGCCTCAGTGTGTGTCTTATCCAGCCTCAGTTATCTTTCCTCACCTCTTGATTCTCTGGTATTTGTTTACTTCTCTTCATGAGCTGCACATTGGTGATTCTGTCAACCCATTTTAGTTTGCCAATTCTGTACCGCCACCAATTAATGAATGTTTGTAGTTTATTTGTAATTGTTTGATCTTTCTCCATGTCTCTGATACATCAAGCAGTAGTGATTTCACTTTAGAGGTAAATATTCTAAGCTGGTCACATTTATTTTAATTGGACTTCTACTACAGATTTCCTAGTGGTATGAAAGTTTTTATCTTGTCATTTGTATTTCTATTCTAATACATTTATCTGTTCCCCCATGTTTGTTTACCCAAATATGTGTATGTTTCTGAGTGATCGGGTTATCATTTGCTTGGTTTCATATCATTATCTTTGTCTGTCCTCAATTGTTGGGACCTCCCATGCAATGTGTTTAGTTTATCATTAATCTTATATAGAGTGTCAGGCAAGATGGCAATGTCATCAGTGATTATTTCTTCTTCCTGGTTGTAACTTAGCGTTGGATTTCCCCACACAGTTTGCCCATTTTAAGGAATTTCCTATTCTCATGCAGGATGTCATAAATCATGAATGCATGGCTGGGTCCCAATGTTTAGGAGCGCAACAGTTGTTACATTTATGTTAAACCCTCGTTTATTAACCAGGGGTTATAACAGTTAGGAATAAAAAACTTGACAGAGAGAAAGTGAGAATTTAAGTGAAAAGGACTGTGTTAAATATTGCTTCATGGCATAACATTTCCGGGCTTTTTGGTCCAAGATTCGTGTTTGAGCAAGTCACTCTATCATATGTCTGGCTTTGCATTCATTCATTCAGTAACATGTCCTTTGCAGAACCTCGCTCCCATAACAACCTTCTGGAAAACTTCTCAGTATGAGCAGGATGCCTGGTGTTTGATACCCTCATCTGGAGATCATCTGCCACATCCTGTACCCCTCTCACTTTGGCCTTCCTCTTCCTGTCTTCTTGGGTATAAATCCCTTCATTATTGTTCTTTCCAAACTTTCATAATGTTTCAGGTGATCAAAATATTCCAATTTTCTTTGTTTTATCGTCTTTAGTAGCCAAAGAAAATGGCTGCCCATTTGATTGATTTAAAAAAAAAAAAAAAAAAAACACACACACACACATACACACACACACACACAGAGAGAGAGAGAGAGAGAGAGAGAGAGAGAGAGAGGATGAGAGAGAGAGAGAGAGAGAGAGAGAGAGAGAGAGAGAGAGAGAGAGAGAGAGAGAGAGAGAGAGAGAGATAAGTGGGGTGTGTAATATCCTTGGGCTCCTGATTTTGTCAAATGAACCTACATCTGAACTAAGGCCCAACACAATTTCTCAGTATGAGGTGAATGCCAAATCTTTAAACAACTCTTCCCCCAAAATATTACAGATTTTATATTATCTCCACTTGGGTACCAACCAAGGCTTCTTAGCCAACCCATTTGTGCTGGGCTGAATCAGGACTGGGTAAACCCTGTAATGTCCATTCACAAATGTTAAGTTGTGTACTAATGTTTTGTACACACTGCTGGTATCTGGACTTGGAGAGGGGGCAGAGAGTTCTACAACACAGTCCCTGTGGTGATGATACTTTGTTATCATGTTGGGAACATATTTCTACACCAACTTCACTCTGATGGATGCAATCCCTTTCCAGAATAGAGTCGACCTGAATGCCAGTGTATAAGACTTAAAACCAAGAGTTAAAAAAATCTGTCTTTCAGAGAATTCACAACCCATTCACCAATCCACCCACCCATCAACCACAAACCAACCTCACCCACCCATCAACCAATCAAGCGTGCTATGAAAACATATATAAATGCTTCATGGCATTGTTAAAAAGAAATTATTTTTTAACCATGGTAAAAAATAGGTAAGGAGGAAACATTCAAGTTTTGTGTAAAAGTGAATGTAGAGTTAATTTATCTATTATTCAGAATGTCATCTAATGAGTCATAATCTAAATATGTTTCTTTTACCCTTGTGGGCAACTGGTACAAACCATTCAAAAGATAATCATTGATTTGGAAACTGGTAAAAACCATTCAAAAGGTAATCATTGATTTGGAAACGTGTGTCATTAAATGTGCTTCATCTGTTCTAATTTAATATATTTTTGTAAAGGAAAACATAATAGAGTAAAGGACTCTTTCACACATCTTGATAGTTTTAGGTATATGGTGCTAGCCCAAAATTGTGATAGACTAATTGGCACTTGATGGATAATGTGGTCATAGTCATACCGGTTGCCTTTGCTTCTGACAGACTACTCCTAGCACCCATTTAAGGCTTGGCGGACCTGGGAACTCAGGTCAATTTTAATATATCCGCCTCAGTGAGGATCCAAACACATGACCACTGCAATATATTCTAGCCTTCTTTATATTCTCTTCAGTCTGAGTCGAGCTGAAGTTGATTTTTTTTTTGCATATCCCTTACAGGATGTTGCAATCAACATCAGCATTTTTCAGCTGCTGTTGATGTACTAGGCAAGATTATGCTCAGTAGTTTGCCATTGATTTCTGAGCGACCGGCTCACATACCCTGTAAGTTACCATGTCGAGAACCGCTACCGATTCTCGCGCAGGTTACGTTACTCACGAAAATATACAGGAGTACGAAGAAAGATGTTAACTCCTAGGCCAGGGAGACCGGGCTAAACCAGGGAGACCGTAGAAGTTGATATGAAGAAGTAACTTATGTTTACGCTGGTATGAAATAGCTAAGTAAAGACTTGTCAAGGAACTCTAAGGTAGCCAGAGCTGCGGTTGAAACAATTGCTGGTTTGTACTATTGCATCACTATCTCACTCCATTCATGCAAGTCTTGGACAGGGTCTCCCAGTTGCCCTTATGTTAACCTGGTGCAGCGTGTAAAGTTGATAGGTCTGGCAGGAAGATTCAGCATGGTTGTTTTCTATGTTATGAAATCAGCACTGATATGGTAAATATTTAAGAAGAATAGGTGTAGAGATAGCTGAGTAGACCTATCTGATGAGTATGGAAATGTCTGTTACAGTGAGAGAAGAGTGAGGATTCTCAGTCAGATTTGTGTAATTTGAAGTCTGATTCTTGGTGCTGCATGTCTTTGCGTTCTTATCATCTCATCTCATCTTGTTCCTCTTGTACCTTGCCATGTCGAGGCAAAGCATAAACAGCGGGAGAGTGCCCATTTATGAGCTGCACATATTGATAAATTGGACTGTTATTCCCTCTGTCCATAATTTGCATGATCGGCCTCTTTTTCTGGTTCCATTTGGTCTGTACATCATTGCTTGTTGTGGTATACTGTTAATTGGTAGCCTAGTTATATGGCCGAACCACATTTCTTCCAGTGCTCTATTACTGTATCAGTGTCAGTCTTAGTTTCTGTCAACATCTAACCAGATAAAACTCCTCACATTTGAGATGAAATGCTTGAGAATGGCTGCTGGCATTTCTGGAAGAGACAGAAAGCAAAGTAACATCAGAAATATGATAGTCAAAACAGTTTGCATCAGATTGATCGAGAGACAACAAATAAAGAAGTTTGGACGTTGTATGAGAATGAAACCTGAACATCTATGATATGAGCCTACAGCTAAAAATGATCTGAATAAAGAGCTAGAGGAAGGCCAAGAAAACAAATGAATAGACACATCAAGGGTACAATACACAAACATGGATACAATGCAACAAAGACAACATATATCAGTTCTTAGAACTCAAGATTTGATCCATAGTTCCCCCCCCCCCCCCCCCCCCCCCCCCCCCCCCCCCCCCCCTCCTCCTCCTCTTAGTTTCCTTAACTTCACTGATAGTTTCCTCAACGCATAACTCCAGAAAGACCACATTGTCATAATAAATCTGACAATGCCGAGCAGAGTGATCAACAGCCATAGTCTCCCAATATTCAGGGTGTTTATAAACTTGTAAAAGGCTGACATGTTTTAATGTATTGTCATTTTATATTTTTCAGTGGTAACCACTTATGGAAGCGCTGCAGTTCTGAACTCATTGAGCCTTCAGTTTGGAGAGACAGTTCACATCTTGGAGGAGTACTGGGTTGATGATAAAACAGGTTGGTTGATTTGTTTAGTTTGTGACAACATTTAATATACTATTTTCTGAATGCATGTATAATTGTATTCTTTATTTATATCAGAGGAGTTCTATGTGTATGTATGTGTTCACAATCTGGTGAATGAAATAGTATAAATAAATACTTGGGTGCTAACCTTAGAATCACTAATATTCTCCTCCAAGCAGGCTACATACAATGTCTTACTTAATGTACTTAAGATGAGGAATAAGTAGGGAATGTAAGCCTGAAGTTTTCATAACTATTTCTGAATCCTCTTACTTCTCAGATTAATGAAGCCTCTCTATCCTCAGTGAGCTTTCTGTAGTTTTAACTACCATATCCAACTTTCTAGATCTAGTCTGTATGTGTCTTTATTCCTTCTTTAATCCATTTGATTAAATACCTTGAATTTGCTAACATATAAATCACAGTTTTGTTATAAATATTCTTTATTAACACTTTCTGTTGAGAAAGCTAACTATCATGGTTTTTGTTGTTTTGTATATGAATATCCAAGCCACATTCTGCACAATGTCGGTTTACTTGTATCACTAGGTTTTATAACTCTTGCTTTGATTTTTGCTAGTAACACTGTATCATCAGCATACCTAAGATTGTTTATGATTCTTCCATTCATGTTAAGTCCAGGCAGTTCTCCAACTTGTTTAAAAATTCTTTTTGTGCATAAAATTAAGAGGCTTCGGGACAACACGTTCTCCTGCCGTACTTCTATTTTTATCTCTATGGATGATGAGTAATTATTTCCGTATCTAGTTGTCGCCACTTGTTCTCAGTACAAGTTAATAATAAGTTTGATGTCCTTTCCGCCTACTCCTATATTTTGAAGGCATGTAATTAATCGTTCATGTACTCTGTGTATATTTTTGTATCATTGTGTTTCATTTTTGTAAACCAGTCTGACAAAAACAACTGCAGTAAAACAATTGTGTTCATCACATTTGATAAAAATGGGTATGGAAATTTGTATCTCTTTTAAAAAATGCCTCACATATATATTGTCCTCAGAACATTCTTGTTCTAAAAATATGTGTACATTACGTTGGAGTCAGTAATGGGAAATAGAATACGTTTAAAGGGGAAATCACCACACTAATGTCTCAAAAGTAAGGCAGTCCCAAAGCTAGAGTTATGATGGAGTGACATGTTCTTCATTACATCCTTCTGACCGAATAACCTGGCTCTGCAGCTTTTCACTTATGTTTTTTTTTTTGCTACAACAGCTGCACATATCTGATGCCAAATTTGTTTACTACCATTTGGCTACGTATCCAATCCAGGTTTACAAAAATCATATCCTTTTAAATAGGCGGAATGTCTTACAGGTTATGACCTCTCTTTTGGCTTGTACAAACAAACCTATTCAGAATTTAGTCTGGTATGTAAGAATGTTAATAAAATAAGAAAAGACTGGTATACTCCCCCCCCATACTGGGGTTGTGGATCAGACGTCTGTAGCCTTTATGGACAAGGTTAAACAAATAGGGAAGTCCCTGTACATGCTGTGTCTGTTAAAAATCCCTGGACAGTTGGACACTGAAGAGAGCAGGCTGCGTAGGCTGCTGCCCATGCAAAATCGCAAAAATGAGAAAAAGTTAGTTGCATATCCTTTGCAGAATGTTGAAGTCAACCCCAGCATTTTTTGGCTGTTTAAGATTTCTTGGCAAAGTTACGTTCAGTATTTTGCTATTGCTTTCTGATCCAAATCGGCCGCATATGTGTTTCGAAGACGGTATGCGGGATTACGAATTGCGTCCTGTAACTACCTTCAGCACAGAGCGAAAACAGGAAATGCAACCTAATGACTAAATGTCATGACAGGAGCAGACCAGCCCTAAGCCCATATCGGCAACTGGTCTCAGATCAAAGCTCTGACAGGCGGACAGTTAGAGCATTGCTTTATTGATCTGGCAGCTTCTGCAGCTTGTCATATTCCAGATGTATGGGTGTTACCTTTCCTGTGGAGTAAACTAGACATCCAGAGAGAAATCTTTGCTGCAAGGGCAACACATGATCTCTACAATTCACCCCAGGCTTTGTGTTATGGAGAGGTATAACTCCATCCCTGGTCCCCACAATGGGTAGTAGTTATTATGCCTTGGTTGAAACACAATGTAACAAACTATCATGTTTCAAAACAGCAAGGTGCCAGTGGTAAATGAGGTATATGGCATGTATTGTTATACTTTATATTGTAGAATAAACAGAGTTTGACACTGGAAAGGGGGGGGGGAGGGGAATTGTTTTTTCCTGGCTTTGAAGTCAAGCTTGGTCCATACATGTGTTACTACTTCTGGTGCACTAGACTGATTTGTGTGTGTGGATTAGCTTTCCCTATTACCAGTGTCCCTTCACATCATACTAACCCACTCCAACTTCAGAGGTACTTATAATTTACGTTCCCAAGTCAAGGACGAGAAGTCAACATTTTAGTCCAACTGACCGGTGTAGGGGTTGAACCCACTAGTACTCTAGTACTGCATCAGCACACTGGATGTTTAAGAACAAGTGCTCTTACCCATTCAGTCATGCTGACGTCTGCTTACATTAAAGTAACTCTTCTTCACCTTTGACCACCCTTAAGTATTCCTTGCCAACGTTTTCTATACTTCGCTGTCTCACACATAATCTTATATTTTTCATTTCTGCCTACTTCTTTTCATCCTGTATTTGTTTTGTTTCTCTATATTTCTTTCAACACCTGAAGACCTCAGTATCTATACTACTACTAGAGTAAGCCAGGAGTAGCAGAGCACTAAGATTTCAAAACACCAGCACATAAATATGCAATAAAAATACTGCAAAATACAACATAAAATTGAAATTGAATTAAAACAGTTTGGTTTTAAAGAAAACAGTTGCACATAAGAAGCATTATTTTGTATAAAAATACTTATAATCATCATCATCATGAACATCATCGTCATAATCATCAATATCAGCATCATCGTCGTCGTCGTCATCATCATAATCATCATCATAATCATCATCATCATCATCATCATCATCATCATCATCATCATCATCATCAACATCATTAGCATCAGGTAGCAAATTCTCTGCAGAATGTCACTGTGATCACAGATCACCATTAAGACTCTTGATTCTTTGCCACTTATCTTGTTTCTTGTATTTTTATGCCACACTCATGATGGGCCACCCTTGCCTCATCTAAAAGAAACCATGCACTTATATTACTGTTCTTCCTAAACCATTGTTACGTTACACTAGTAGAAAAAATTCGGCTGGAAAAACTAATATGATGCCATGGTTAAACAGGTGCTAATGGCACTGACATGTGAATCCTCAGTAACTTATACTGGAATCAAACTGTAACAGTGTGAGCTGAAAGAAATAACTCACACCAGAGATATAAAGAGTGGAATAAGAGAAGAGTGTGTTTTGTCTCCTTGTTAGCCCATTTACTGAAAAGATCTTTGAACAATGAAAGGAGTAGCTAGGATTAATGATTGGTGGAATATCCACTAATAACCTTTTTTGTTTTTTAATGTTGCATATCCCTTACAGGACGTTGCAGTCAACACCAGCATTTTTCAGCTGCTGTTGATGTACTATTCAAGTTTTATGTTCATTAGTTTGCCATTGCTTTCTGAGCGACCGGCTCACATACCTCCGTAAGTTACCAGTGCGGCGCGATCTGCTGCTGAATCTCGTGCAGCTGTTTTCCCCACGTGAATATATGGGATTACGAACAATGTTGTTAATGCCTTGGCCAGGGAGACCGGCCTTAGATATTCTGATAATACAGTCTTAGCAGTAGACTTTGGAGCTCCAGGAACTTTTTAAACATGCAAATACCATAAGCGATGAAAATTAACTGGATACTCGTGTCTTCTTTTTCTTTGTTTGCCTTTATCTTCTATTCCCATATTGGAATTCAGTTCTGCAATTTACTCACATCAACCATCTTTTGCTATCTCCTGCAACATGTTCTATCCTCTCCCCATATGATACATTTGTTTATGTCTTTCTAGTTACACTATTCTCATGTTTTTATCAATGTGTGTTCCACCCATCTTTACCTCACCTCTTGCTGGTATTGCAATAAAAACAAAAGCTATGCTGAAAAAGACAATTTTAAAATACAAATGAATGAGAAAGATTCAAAAAAGTCAAATATAAAACTGTCCAAGCAGCTGAAAAAGAACCATTTTATTTTAAATTGAAACACGTTTTCATTCAGAAATTTTGGACTGGCAAGCTTTTGGAAAAAAATCATTAATGCTGTTGAAATATACAAAAGATATGTAGAAAAATGTGAACCATGGTAGTACGAGTGGTAAGCTTGCGTGCCTGCCTGTCTAGTGGTCATGCACTCAAATCCCTGTTGAGGTGATACTGTGTGTTTTTGACATGAATTCTCGGCTCTACCCTTCCTTTAATCATCACCATCATCAAGTGCCCTGCCAACTGGTGTAAGTGTTCATGGCTCTCCACAGATCTCGGTCTTTGGTGTTCTGGATCAACTCTGCTGATGATATTCCTCCATGCCACCATCTCAATCCATCCAGCATCATTTCTCTTGGCCTGCCTCTGCCTCTCTTCTCCTCAATCTTTCCAGTTGTCACGATGTTCTCCAATGCCTCTCTTCTCATCACATGACCGAAGAAAGCTGTTTGTCTCTTTCTTACTGTTGTATATAATGTTCTAGTTTCATTAGCCTGTTTCAGACAGTCGTTGTTAGTTACTCTGGCAGTCCAAGGAATTTGCAACATTTGTCTAAGGAACCACATCTCTGTTGCTTCTAATTTCTTCATAATTTGTTCATTTACATGCCAAGATTCACTGCCATACAGCAAAACTGGTTCTACATAGCATTTCAGCACTCTCTTCTTACATTCAGTGACAGTGACTTATTGCATAAGATACTCTTCATTTTCTGAAATGCGACTTTTGCTTTCCCTATCCTGCTCTTAATCTCTGTTGTACATCTTCCATCTGATATTATAAATGCCGCCCCTAGGTATTTAAAATTATCCACTTAGTTAAGAATTTTCCCTTCAATTTCCTTAAATGGGTATCAGAAAATATGGGAAATAAAAGCATCCTGCATGATATTGACCATTGAATGCTGATTGTTTAATATATAAATATTGCATAGCACAATATACCCAATACTTCTCATGGCGTGAACAGGAGTCCTTTTATATAGACATATAGTGTTTATCATGGATAGACATAATGAGAGAACAGAAGCTGCTCTAAACAAACTAGGAATACACAGTGCATTACTGAACAATGTTGCATGCAGTAAATAGTTTAGGCACAAACAAATTGCATATACCCTCAGAAAAGTCATGCTAAAGGGAAAGATTGAGGCATATATGCAAGGCATTGGAAAGCATTAATGGGAATACAACATCAACAGTTGATTAGAAAGATTTCTTTTTTGATTTTGACAGTCATTGGTTTCTTCATTGTGTGTCATAATAGTTAGCAAAACTTAATGCATGGTGGTTTCCAAGATATCACAATTCTAATGTGCTTTATATATATAGCAACACATTCTAATCTATATCTATAAAACAGAGTGTATGTGGCTTTGTGGTCAGCTATGTATTGGATGCGTTCGACAACGGTACATCTGATTGAGATGAAATTTTCTACACGTCTTCCTTTCATTCCTGTGCAACCGACAGTAATAGTTTCTTAGTGTAAAATCTTCTACTTATTTAATAACATTTACTTTTTCATTTTTCATTATATAATTTCTATACAGCAGGGGGACTTCACTCTAGAAAAGTTATTTCAAGGGGCATAACTTTTAATAACATTTCTATATACTTTATAGTCATATTGTTGGACTTATTTGCACTATTGTTAAACTCTTTGTCTATAGTTATTTTCAGGCATATGAGTTATAATAAATAATGATATAATCTTTAAGGTATTTTCAAAGTTTTCATAAAAATAATGCATAATGCATAACATTGTAACCCATCTTTTTCTGCTTAAAGAACTTATCAACTGTCATGTCGGTGATTAAAAACAGTTTTCATTAAAAATAATGGAATGGTGTGTGGAAGGACATTCTTTTAAGTTACTGTGCGCCAGGAGCTGGGCAAAACCACGCCAGGTCAGATAGATAGACAGACAGACAGATAGTCGGGAACAAGCTTATTTGACTACTTATATGAATTAAATGACATGCTCCCCACCAGGGACTGGGTGAAGCCGGGCCGGGTCAGACAGACAGACAGATAAACAGACAGTCGGGAACGGGAGAGCTTATATGACTACGTATATGAATTAAATGAGATGCTCCCCACCAGGGACTGGGTGAAGCCGGGCCGGGACAGACAGATAGACAGACAAACAGATAGTTGGGAACAGGAGAGGTTATATGACTACGTATATGAATTAAATGAGATGCTCCCCACCAGGGACTGGGTGAAGCCGGGCCAGACAGACAGACAGACAGATAGACAGACAGACAGATAGTCGGGAACGGGAGAGCTTATATGACTACTTATATGAATTAAATGAGATGCTCCCCACCAGGGACTGGGTGAAGCCGGGCCGGGTCAGCCAGACAGACAGACAGACAAACAAGCAGACAGACAGACTGATAAATAGATAGATCCCCTCCAGGGCCTGGGCGAAGCCGGGCCGGGTCAGCTAGTGTGCTTTATATATAGCATTACATTCTAATGTACTTTATATATAACAACACATTCTGTTGCTTGTCCATCAAGAATGATGATGACCATTCATTTCATCCAATAGGGTTGAAATTATGGAGTCATGAGTTCTAAGATGGCTAAGGCCTATTTTGGCTCGCAAAGAATGCTTTATATATAGCAACACATTCTAATGTTCTTTATATATAACAACACATTCTAATGCGTTTTATATACAGGAAAGCCACAAATCTAGTCAGTCATTTTCAATATTTAGGCGATACAGTCACATCTGACGGAAGATGTGACACCGCGATAAAGAAAAGAATCACCATGTCCAAAGATTCTTTTACATGACTAAGCAACATCATGGAAAGCATCAACATCAGGACAAGTACCAGTTTCCACTTAGTGAAAAGTTGTGTGTGGTTTGCTCTTCTGTATGGATGTGAATATTAGACAATAATGAAATAGTGGAGAAGTTAGAGACAGTGGTGATGTAGTATTTGAGAAGCACCATACTGATTACATCATTCATCAAATGTTGATTTTTTGTTTTGCACATCCTTTTTACAGGACATCGCTGTCAACACCAGCATTTTACTGCTCTTGTTGATGTCGTGGCAAGTTTTACGTTCAGTAGTTTGCCATTGCTTTCTGAATGACCGGCTCCTGTACCAACACATTAAAACTCAGTGCAACACAGTCTGCTGCCAAATCGGTCGCAGCTGTGTTTTGAACGCAGGTTAGCAGACTTATGAATCGCATCCGTAAGCCCTGTGCCACAGAGGCAAATGCTGATTAGTCTATACTAATATGAGGCTAGCACCATATATACAGTAAGCCTCAATGCATGGACAAGCAGCTGTTTACTACTTTTGTGAATGTTTCACTGGATATTGTCTGCTTCTTTTCATGGCAAATAATTTTGCCATACCTTGTTTGTATTTTAATAGTTGTGATTTTGCTGTTGCCCTTGTTTCTGATCAGAAACATGAATTAGAATAGTTTCTTGCAGATTAGTAACTCATTGAATGCAGAAACAATGTAATGAGAAACACTCAGTTGCATTTTTCTTCCACAGTGACTTGGTTGAGGGGCTGTTCATTCAACAACAAGAACAAGAAGGTAAGTCATTTGTCTGACATGTGAATTACCACAAACTGTCAACTAGGTCAAGTTCAGTCTGTGGCATACAGTCAGTGGAGTTTTTGTGTCAAAAGTAGGTCTCTAGAGCTCTATACACATTATCATTGGTGGGAAGAGGAGTTGTGAAGTGCTCTTTTATTGCATTTCTGCGGCTTAAACTAAAATCATGTGAGTAGATGAGTTACAATAGGCCATCAAGTGCACTTCACAATGAAATGATATCTCTTAACGGATGTGTATGATTAAGTGCATGATTTTCCTTTCTCTTAATGTTTATTTATTGTTACAATTGAAGGGTTAGTCATTTCTGAGTTTGTGTTCTAAATTATATTGATGGTTTACTTAGTTATGCAGGGATTGTGTGAAATTCATGATCGTAAATAAGGAACAGTGAAACAAGAAGTTTGGAGAAAGAAACTAGCTATGAATACTGGCTTCTCATCAGGGATACTTAGAAGTAGTGTCACCTAAATATTCACTTCCAGTCGTGAATACTTTTATTAAAATAAAAATAATAAAGTCATGATGAGCTTTCATAGCACCAAGTAATTTATGGAAGTCAAAATAAATTAAATATGGCACCAAAGTTAGAATACGTCTCTTTAACATCAAATCTGCACTGCTGTATTTATCAGAAACACAGAGAATGAATAAAAATCAATTACAAACATTCATTAATTAGTGCCTGGACATAATGGGTTGACTGAAATGGTGTGAAAGAGTCACCAATGTGGAGCTCATGGAGAGCACAAGCCAAATCCCTTTGAATTAAGAGGTGAGAAGAAGCTGGCACTGAATAGGACACACATTGAACATGTAGAAATATCAACCCCCAACATTTGTCCTTCTTTCACAAGGACTTAAAAATATCAGCCTCACATACTCACTTATAGTCATGAGCACTTAGATATATCAGCCTCAGTCACGAGCACTTAGAAATCATCATCATCCATTGCCTTGCCGGCTGACGTGGGCGATCATGCCTCTCCACAAATTATGATCTCCGATGTCATGGATTCGTGTGTTGACTCCCCTCCATGCCATGACACAAGACTGTCAAGAATCTTCTCACACTGTCTCTCTCTCTTTCCACAAATCTTTTCGGTTGTCACAACACACGCCAGTTTTTGTCTTCTTATCCGAAAAATGATGACTGCCTCTTTCTGATGTTTGTTATAAGTTGTCTTTGTGACTCATCTTCCCTTAAAACGTCCTGATTGCTCATTTTGGCTGTCCAATTAATTTTCAGCATTCTTCTATAAAACCACTTCTCCAAGGCTTCCAGGGACGTTATTTGTCTGTTCACTAATTGTCCAGGATTCACAGCCGAATGTTAAAACTGGTTCTATGAACATACAAGAACTCTTTTCCTAACTTTCAAGGACGGTGACTTATTGCACAAAACGTTCTTCATTTGACAGAATGCAGTTTTTGCTTGTTATATTCTGCTCTTTATCTCAGTGATGCATCTTTCATGTGATGTTATCCATGTGAATCCACTTAGAAATATCAGGCTCAAATATTGACCTCCAGTCTCGAGCGCTTAGAAATATCATCCTCAAATACTGTACTCCAGTCTCAGCACTTAAAAATATCAGCCTCAAATACTGACCTCCAATTGTGCAAATGTAAGTGTTTTACATTTATTTGATACAGTTATTTTTAATACACTTTGACATATATCAAGGAGACTGAGCTCATACAGAACTACCTTGAGTGCTATGACATCAGTTTTTGATAAATAATCAACCAGCAAATCCCTTTATATATGACAATAAATCCATTATTTTCAAATAATTGTTCCACATCTTTAAATAATTAGAGCAATTCATTAATATGACTTTTGGTATTTGCCAGGGTATTTTCCCAGCAGCCTATGTGCGGACCAAGGAATGCACAGTTGAGAATGAAGGGTAAGATGATACTTATTTTGACTCAGGTTAGGTAGTCAGGTTAGGTAGTCATATTATTGTCTTTGTATGGTCAGTCTGGAATTGATGGTTCATCTCGTTTTACCATATAATATGTTACAACTTTAATTTAGTTACATGTGTAACTTTTTCTGTACCTAGCAAATGTTCATATGTTTAACGCCATGAACTTAGTTGTTATATTCATTTACTCTGTCTTTGATATTACTTTAACACCTTCTGTCTCATAAAGCTTATTTACTTCAAAACCACTCTTTCCCACTAAGAAGCCATAGGTATTGTAGTAGCTAGCATGCTTGCCTGCCGGCCCAACTGTCATATGTTTGAATCTCCTTTGAGGCAAGTATTTGTTTCATTGACCTGAGCTCCCGGATCGACTCAGCTTAAAATGAGTACATGTGAAGAAAAGATGACCCAGATAATATTGATCAGACCACTCTATGATTGCTGATTATTCAAAACATATTGGGCTAGCACCATGTACCCAATTTACCTCTTGGTGGGAAAATGGGTTCTTTACTTACTCTTTTTACTCTTTCTAATTTGCTGATGTTGCTCCTATCTTAAACAATTATACATCCTCTTCTACCTTAGGCTGGCACTGTGGTTTAGGGACATTAAGCGTGTTTCATAATTCCATGACATACAGAATTGTGGGTTCAAAATCAGCTTTGAGCGATTTGGAAACAGGCCAAGTTACGTCATTTTTGATGGCATGATGAGCATTCTTTATGAAAGCAGTGCCAAACTACTGAACATAAAAATTGCTGGTAAATCACAAACAGCTAAAAATACTGGGGTTGATTGCGATGAACTGTAAATGACATGCAAGTAATGTTTTTGTCTACTACAAACAGTTATTATGTTAAAGATCCTTATCTTTGAAAGGCCAGAGATATTCATTATCTTTTTCTCTATCAGATCTTGTACTGTCAGTTAAGTAAAACTAATGATAAAGGACCCATTTCCACGCCTTGTGGCATATTATGTATATGGTGGTGCCCCCTAGTTTTATAGACCAATCGGCACTCAATGCATGATGTGGTCCTTTGCCTTGTCTTCCTTGAACATTTCCTGGTCCCTATTTTGTCGGCTGAGTCGATCTGAAAGCCCAGGTCAATTTTTAAAAAAAAAGCATCTCCACCTTGCCCAGTTGAGCCAGCAAGCAAGCATGTTAACCACTATACTAGCACATCTCTCATGTCACACTAGGTCATCCTCTAATGTGCTCCTGCCTGCCGGAGATTCAACTCTGGCAGCCTCAAGTAAGTCTTTTGGTCAAATGCTGTATCATCATGCAACTTTTAGGTTACATCTGGAGACCTTCAGGCTAAGCTCAACTGCATAACCACGTGATGCAGGGAGGCAGATGCACGGGTCAATCCAATGAGGGCAGCCATTGGCATGGTTCTCACTGAATAACCGCATTGCCATCACCCCAATACCAACTGTAAGTTTATGCTGAGAGGTTGTGGAGAGAACTTGTGCAATGAAGTTCCTAGGAGTGATATTTGTCAGGAGTCTAGCCTTTTCTGATCACCATAAACTATATGGTAATGAACACTAGGAGGGTCATGGCTGCAATGAGAGTAATGGCAATGGCAAATGGTGAGCACTGCCACCTCTGCCTCCTGTACCAGAGTGAGGTCCTTTCGGTGATTGAGTACATCCTGGTGATCCCCACTGAACCTCTTCTCAGAAGGAAAGACTGGAAAGAATACATAATGAAGCTTTGCTCGTCATTACTTTAGTGCACTTCCTTGATTTTCCAACCATGACAAGACAGAACAAGGATGTGCTGTGCACATGCCTACCCCTGAGCCAGTGCCGATACACAGCATCCATTGCAGAGTGAGCTTAAGAAGAGGAAGGACAATAGGTTAAAAAAGAGGGATATCCTGGATGGGACAGGACATTATTCAACAGGTCTGTCCTCTTGAGGACATAGAACCTGGTGAAGAATGGATGAAAGTGCCAGTAAAATGTGGTACATCCTTTTCAGTATGCATCAAGTGGGGGTGTGGTGTGTGTGTGTGTTGTGGGTGGGTGGGTGGGTGGGAGGGAGGGGAATGGTTGGTAGGTGGGTGGGTGGTGGAAGGGAGTTTACAACATAACCCAAAACTATGGAAGCAGAAGTTCAGGTCTTGATTTTTTAGAATTCTACTGAGGGTGATCTAATTTTCTACACATATGGGTCAGTTGTTCAATACATGAGGAGCTCATGTGCTTTCATGGTTCAGGTCAGAGGGAGAACTGTAAAGGAAGACTGCATTGCCTTCACTGTGATAACAAGTTGCCCAACTATAGAGGTTATGGCATAACTGAAGCTATAGCCTGGCTGGAGACACAGACGTTCACCCAGGCCTGCTTTCTCAGCGAC
This sequence comes from Cepaea nemoralis, assembly GCA_014155875.1. Classification (NCBI taxonomy): domain Eukaryota; kingdom Metazoa; phylum Mollusca; class Gastropoda; order Stylommatophora; family Helicidae; genus Cepaea; species Cepaea nemoralis. Next base: position 175,536 of record JACEFZ010028451.1, read on the forward strand.
TCAGTGAGTATACTGGGCTTGGCTCGAAGACACTGGGTGGAGTCTGACGAGGTCAGGCGTGATAAAAATTCAAGTTAATTTTTGTGCCAGGACATGGTAATGAGGAAGCTGAAAGGCTTGTGGGCCAGGCTACTGTGGAAAATGGGTGAGCAATGGACTGGGCTGATACGCTGAATGCCGTAGAGTGGCAGGGTGATTAAATTAGCCAAGAGGTTATTGTGAATCTATAACCATAACCAGACTGCAAGGACATCAAGTGAAAAGGGGTAAAACCAGACAAGAGTGCTCTGCAAGGGAGGGGGGCATTGAAGAATAGTTGGTATTTAATTATTAATTCACTGCAAACAAACCGCATAGTTATTTTTAGCGCTGACGTAGATCTGGTGGGATCGTCGATTTTCAGAATGGGGATATTGTGATTCACTTCGTGGTCGGTCGACAAGTGTGTTTGCAGCAAGATATACCCAAAACTGCATAGTCATTGTCTTCAGCAAACTGGACCCCCAGATACATCAAAGATGAGCACAGATAGATGGGAAATACATAAGATAAGACGAGTAGCACAAGATATGGATATACACTCTGACAACAATGAGGGCTCTCCGTTCCCAGAAACATTTATTGCATCCATCGATTGGTCTAGCAGTCCACCACACACTCAACTGGAAGTATATCAACACACCCCTAACACTCACTATGGAATCACCCTAATGTCACATGTTTTCCCGGGAACTCCCAGAATTCCTTTGTTTGTGGTGAATTAAAAATGAAGTTTGGAATAGCCAACCAACGCAGAACTGGTTTTGATCCTCTACATGCTGAAGGAGATACTAGGAGGGGATTCAAGCACTTATGGACTGAATGGAGTTGACTGCAACATCCTTTAAAAGACATGTAACTACTTAACTGTCTTTTATATGCCACATAGTACTTTTATATGAATACGTGTTGTTTTGATGTTGTAAAAGTGTTTTGCCGGTCTCTCTGGTCGAGGGGTTAGCAGCTTTCTCCGTAACCCCGAATACTCTCGTGGTTGGCGTGAGTGCACGAGAATTGGAAGCGGTTCGAGTCGCGTCAGTGACTTATGAGAGCATGGAGCCGGTCGCTCAGAAAGTCATGGCGTGCTGATGAGCGTAATCTAGCCTAGGAATCAACATACAGCTGAAAGATACTGATGTTGACCGCATTATCCTGAAACAGAATGGAAACGCAGGGGGAAAATAAAAGTGTTTTGAAATAAACACTATTTATATTCAACAATTAAGAATGTAGTATTAGACCATTTAACATTGAACTATTTGCTGCAATAACCACTACACCTCAATAGCCCTGTTTTGTTTGTACAGAAGTTGAAAACCTTCTTCATTGACTATAATTTTCAGACCCCATGAGGTTATCACCCCTGTAGAAGATGCCATTATCAAGGAAGTGACCTTTGTCCTGAGAGAATGGCATGGACAATGGAGGTCATTGTTTGTGGTAAAAACTACTTTAGTTTTCTATTTCATTACTTTCTTTTAATGGATTCTTAGCCCTTGTCAGGAGTCTCCACTGCCAAGTGGCTAAACCACTTGCCTCATGCTCCGAAGGTTGTGGGTTCAATTCTGGTCCCCATGATTGAGTTTACAAGTGCAGTTTTCTTGGAGACTCCTGGGGATAATCGCTGGATCTACAGAGTTTGTATTTTGCATGATGTTTTTGGCAGGTTGCCCTGCGGAAAAAAGACAGATCCCTTTGGGATAAAACCCAGCGCAATAAAGTTAATCCTCTTGCTTTTACAACTGTAAACTTTTATTTGTCCCAGACAATTGTTATATTAGCCATCCTTTCCTTTCCATTCCTTTCCTTTCCTGTCCTTTCCTATCCTATCCTTTTCTTTCCTTTCCTGTCTTTTCTTTCCCTTTCCTTTCCTGTCCTGTCCTTTCCTTTTCTTTCCTATCATGTCCTTTCCTGTCCTGTCCTGTCCTTTCCTTTCATTTTGTTTCCTTTCGCTTCCTTTCCTTCCCTTTCATTTTGTTTCCTTTCGCTTCCTTTCCTTCCCTTTCCTTTCCAAATGATTGATGTAGCCAGACAGGAGAGCTGCGGTACCACATCGGCTAGCATATGTGAGTGCAGGCCTAGAGGTCCATCCATCATGTGCCATGCCAGAAAGCGTGGGCGGTCATGACTCGCCATTTCACTCGATCACCTGAGTCGTGGATAAGCTCAGTGCTCCTGTCTCAACCATGCCATATGACCAAGCCATCTGAGTATTTACTTCTCAGTCTTCCCCTTCGTCTGTTCCCTTCGATCTTGCCAGTTGTCTCCAAGTAGTCCAATTCATTTGTTCTCATAACGTGTCCAAAAACGTTTGACTGTCTATATCTAATTTCTCTAATCAATTTACGATTTTAATTTGTTTCCTGTAATACTTGGTCATTGGTTTTTCTGTCTGTCCAGATGTTTTTCAGCTTGACTGCTCATTGTCCAAGTTTCACATCCATACAAAAGTACAGGCTCTATGTAGCACCTCAGCACTCTTGTTCTCATTTCAATTGACATCTTTTTGTTGGTCGGTAGGTTTTTCACCTTGCTAAAGGTTACTTTCGCCATGGTGATTCTTGTTCTAATCTCATCATGGCATCTCCCATCAGATGTTATGACTGTTCCGAGATAATTGTCCGATTCACTTGTTGAAGAATATTCCCATTTACTTGTATATTACATTGTGGTATTTCTTTCTTTCTAGCGATGACCATAATCTGTGTCTTTTTTTACAATTTAATTCTAACCCCAGGTGTTCGCTGTGTGCAACAACCGCATCTACTAATTGTTGCAGATCCTGCTCATTGTCTGCAATCAATACTGTGTCATCTGCATATCTAATGTTATTGATGTTTCATCCATATCTTCTACATTTCTGAAAATATTTTCACTGTATAGGAAAAAAGATCTGGAGACATTACACATCCCCGTCTCACACCTCTCTTATCGGCTGATATTGTCCCACTGAATTATCAATCTTTATGGAAGCTTGTTGTTTCCAATCTATGTTTTTTATAAGTCTAATGTCTTTTCCATCAATTTGTAGATCTGCAAGCATATCTACCATGTTGACATGTCTTACTCTTTTGAAAGCCTTTGTGTAGTCAATAAAGCAAAGATGTTTATCTTTGTGTAGTCAATAAAGCAAAGATGTTTATCTTTGTTTACTTCTATAGAACGTTCAATAACTGATCGCAAATATATACACAGCATTTACTGTACCCTTTCCTTCTACAAACCCACATTGTTCTTCCCTTATTTCAGGTTGTATTTTCTTCCTCACTCTTTGCATGATAATTCGTAGCAAAATCTTCATGATGTGACTTATTATACTAATTGTTCTATGGTGATCAGATTGCAAGGCTCCTGGTTTCTTTGGGATTGCAATAAATACAGAGTTACATAATTCAGAAGGTATATATCCAGTATCATATAATGTGTTCAGCAGTCTAGTGACTTGATCTATTCCATATCCTTCTAAAGCTTTAATCATTTCTATTGTGATGTTATCTGAACCGCCAGCTTTCATATGTTTAAAAACATTCCAAACCTCCATCTTCAAAATTGGTGGTCCTTCAGTATTAAATCGAATATCATACTGTTCATTTCTGTTATCATAATAAAGGTTTTTCACATAATCTGACCATACATGTTGAATCTGATCTTTTTCTATTATGATTTTGCCATCTTTAATGTTTAGACAGCCTGCTGATGTACTTGTGTTCGAATGTCTCCAGAAGGAGAAAATGCTGGATGGGTTAACAGAGTGCCATGGAAGACAATCAGCCATTGGTCTGGTCAAGAACATCTGTTCAAGAAAAAGACGGATCATTGTGAAGCTATATGGTTGCCTGCACTGTCTGGCTTGGCAAATAATCATGATGTGATTATTGCATTAAAAAAACAACACTTCATTGCATATTTTGCAATATTTAAACTTTGTCATTAACATGAGATTGTAGGTGAGCACAGGTGAATAGATAAGAGTGGGTTCAACCCCTACACTGGTCACTTGGACTAATATTTTGACTTTTTATCCTTGATTTGGTGGACTAAATGTTGATTTCTTATCCTTGACTTGGTGAAGTAAATTACAAGTACCTCTGAAGTCAGAGTGGGTTCGCTTGATGGCGAAGGACACAAATCAGTCCAGTACACTAGAAGTAGTAGCACTTGTATGGACTCCACTTTTGTTAAAAGCAAGCAAGCACCCAAAAAAAAAATAATTGTATGTGCATTTTAGTCAGCGGAAAATGTGACCAATAATTTTGACCTGGTTTTAGAAATACCTTTTGCATACACTTTTGTTTGTTCTGTTTTTAATCCATAAAGAGCCGCAGACCTTTGTTTCAAACAATCTTCACAATAATGGGAGAACTGTGTAAATTTCGTAGCAGCCTAGTGTCCAACACACTGACCAAGGAACATGCAGAAGAGATGAAAAAACAGGTGGTCACGAGAATAGATTGGGGCAATCGGTGAGTTCAGTATATAGAGATGATAAATTAACAATAAATAGTAATGTTTAAAGATACATGGTGCCATATTTGTTAGTGCACTTATTTATCAACACATTGATTACAGGGTTATTAAAGGCGGGAGAAGAACAACCTCAGTGTACCAGGTACATATATGAATAGGAAATACAAACAGGTGTGTGTAGCTCCTGCGAAAAGGTGAGACATTACTAAACACGGAAGTGTACATACCTTACAGACAAACTCCATCACTGAGAGAAAATCCCCAAAAATAAGAGAAAATCAAAGTAATATATAATAGTAAAATTATAAAATAAAAATAAGTATACTACGACGTAACAAATGACGTTTCTATTATACAAATCGTCATAGGGACAGAACAACACAAACAGATCTAAAGAAAAACATGAAATTATGAAACAATATTCAAACACAAATCCTTCGTTGTCAAGAAGGTGGCACAAAAGTTGAGTTCAATTCGATTTTGAAAGGTGCTCTTTACCTACACGATTTGAGTCCAGTTCAGTTGTTAAAAGTGCCAAATAAGAAGTCTGAGGCCTAAGGTGTGCAAACAGTCAGATATGGATATATAGAGGGAAGTCAGCAGAGTTACACAGTTGCATCTACAACAGTATTGATTCCTGCTGGATGGATACATCCCAGAGAGTTGATTAACTGGCTTTCAATTGTAAGCCTAATGAAGTTGTTAGAGAAGCATGGCTTCAATGCTGTGACCCATACATTGTCAATTCCATTATGGTCAGAAGAATTGAAATGGTTAGGGACGGGTTTATCAGAGTTTTGAATACTATCCCTAAGGTGTTCCTTTTAGCAACCTAATATATGTTATTATTTTCAAATGATATCACCGCTACTCTTCAATTTGGCTCTAGAGAAAGTTGTAAGGAAGATAAAGGAGGAATGTGATATTGGAGGAACATCCAAGCCGCTTGGTTATGCAGATGATATAGATATTATAGGGGAAAATGAACAAAAGACATTGGAAATATTGACTCACTTAAAGGAAAAAGCCCAAAAGATGGGGCTGGTTATCAACCAAGATAAGACAGAATATATGGTAATTTCAAGAGAAGGAATGGCTAAAAACTCTGGCCACATACAAATAGATAATATGACCATTAAAAGAACGGAAACATACAAATACCTGGGTACAATCTTCAACTGCTCCAACATCATAAGGGAAGAAATACAAACTAGAATCAATTCTGGAAATAAGATATACTATGCACTACAACATCGACTAAAATCAAATGCACTATCTCGTAACACCAAAATCACAATATACAAAATACTGATCAGACCAGTTGTGCTGTATGGCTCTGAAACCTGGAGTACAACGAAAGGAGATGAAGCCTTGTTACAAATCTTTGAGAACAAAGTTTTAAGACGCATCTTTGGACCCATTAGGGGTACACAAAGTGGAGAGTAGAAAAGAAGAAGTAACAAAGACATTTATGATCTGTTTAAGTCCCCGCTAATCACTGGTATCATGAAGGCTAATAGACTACAATGGCTGGGGCATATAGAAAGAATGGAAGACAATAGGGAAACAAAACTTGCTTACACTCAGGAAATAAATGACCGTAGACCCCGAGGTAGACCAAGAAGACGGTGGAGAGATAATACATGTACAGATCTACAAGCACTTGGAATCAACGACTGGCAAGAGAAGGTCAACCAGAGAGACGAATGGAGACGGATTGTATCTGCAGCAAAGAACCTCAATGGCTCGGAACGCTGAAGAAGTAGAAGAAGAAGAATATTCAAACGATGTAACATGAAGTATATTGGACAGACTCATAGACACACCTAGCTGGCCGCTTTAGGGAACACCTTAGGGATATTTTTTAAAAACTCTGACAAACCTGTCCCTAATCATTATTTGTTGGCTGATGAATGATTATCTTCCTGATGTGTTTATTGTGTGATTTGTTTGTTGATTGGTGACTGATTATCTTCCTGATGTGTTTATTGTGTGATTTGTTTGTTGCTGGTGACTATTTTCCTGATGTGTTTATTGTGTGATTTGTTTGTTGATTGGTGACTGATTATCTTCCTGATGTGTTTATTGTGTGATTTGTTTGTTGCTGGTGACTATTTTATTTTCCTGATGTGTTTATTGTGTGATTTGTTTGTTGATTGGTGACTGATTATCTTCCTGATGTACTTATTGTGTGATTTTTGTTTGTTGACTGGTGACTGATTACCTCTCTGATGTGTGATTTGTTTGTTGACTGGTGACTGATTATCTTCCCTATGTGTTTATTGTGTGATTTGTTTTTTGACTGGTGACTGATTACCTTCCCGATGTGTTTATTGTGTGATTTGTTATCTTCAGGGAACTGGGCATGGATTTAGTGCCAAGAGTGAACCATCAACAAGCTGACCCAGATCATGTCAGTGTGGTGGAAATGTTCCGGATTCATGAGCAGAGTGTCAAAAACTGCCAGGAAGCCTATGTAAGTCTATTATTAGCATTCATTTGGGTACTTCATTTTTAATTCACCACAAACAAACCACATAGTTATTTTTAGCATTGACCTTAATCTGGTGCGATCGTTGGTTTTCAGAATAGGGATGTTGGTTATCACTTCATGGTCGGTCGACAAGTGTGTTTGCAGCAAGATATACTAAAAACTGCATGTCATTGTCTTCACAAACTGTCCCCCCAGATACATCAAAGACGAATGCAGACAGTTGGGACATTCACAAGATAAGACAAGTAGCACAAGATATGGATATTTACTTGGACGACAGTGAGGGCCCTCCGGGCCTAGAAACTTTTATTGCATCCATTGATCAGTCTAGCAGTCCACCACACATTCAACCGGAAGTGATCAACAACACATTCATCAATTTATGTTATTCTTTATTTCAATAAATACATTACACAATAGCACTTGCTTGCCTTCCACTTGTGAAAGCAATTATATGTCTGTATCTGTAATTAATAAATGCACCCCTACCCCCACTATGGAATCACCCTGACGTCATATGATTTCCCAGAAACTCCTGGAATGTCTTTGTTTGCGGTGAATTAAAAATGAAATACCATAAATGCATCCCTACACCCACTATGGAACCACCGTGATGTCACATGATTTCCCGGGAACTCCCGGAATTTCTTTGTTTGCGGTGAATTAATAATGATGTAACTTCATTTGGTATATAGTCAGTGTCATGTCCGTGGTGGCATATTGGTTAGTGCGCTTGCTTATCAACACATTAATCAAGGTTCAGTCCCAGTGGTATCAAGATTTCTATCAAATGAGTACTGCTCGAAGGTCAACTCAGACTTGTTATTGGTTAATTTTCCAAAGTTTCTAACAATTTTCTGAGGACGACACATGGTGAGGATTGGATTTAGTCCCCGCCTCATTATGCTGTGGCCTATTACAAGTGAATGGCTATCATATTAATATATATGTGTGTGCGTGTGTGTGCATACTTGTGCTTGCATGCTTCTGGTGTGTGTGTGTGTGTATGTATACACACATAAGTATATTTTTAAAAATTGCACATACTTTGTAGGATGTTTTTATCAACCTCACATTGATTTGTTAGGCAATTTTACGTCCAGTAGTTTGCCATTGCTTTCTGAATGAGAAGTCAACATTGAAGTCCAGTTGACCAGTGTAGTGGATGAATCCATAACCCCGCCATCAGCACACCACCAGAAGTTTCAGAGCTAGAGTGCTCTTATCCTTTCGGACATGTTGACTACTATATATATATATATATATATACATATGAGGGGACTTCAAATCAAAACTTAAAAGTGTGATAGAAATTACAATGTTTATGCCTTTGTCTTGTAACCTATCAGTATTGTTGTTAAGTCTGTCAAGCATATTTAGCATATGACATCACAGTACAGATAAATACGGCGACGTCATAAGGGCAGTTTAAAGATGGCCACCCCACTTTTGACATGCATTAAAGAGGAGCAGAATTCTTATATCTGTTTTTTGATCAGTGAAGGGGTGAGACCTATAAAAATTCATCGGTGATTGAAGGTCCAGTATGGTGAAGCATGCCTGTCAGTCCAGCAAGTCTATGAGTGGAGTAGAAAGTTTCAAAACATTTCTGTCCGATGAAGAGGTACAGCAGATTGTTCATGAGTGGTTACACATGCAATCAAGAGAATTTTTTTTTCTACAGAAATCCAAGCACTTTATTGGCTCTGGAAGACTTGCATTTAACTCAGTAGTGGCTACAATGAAAAATAATACATTTCTTCTTTATTTTATTTTCTGAATATATTCACCACAAAAAATACATTTAAGGTTTTCACCTGAAGCCTCCTCATAAATATATATATATATTTTTTGACAGTCATAATTTCAACAGCTATATTTTAGTAGTGTATTTCTTATAGAAAAATAGTCAACATTCTCGGATTATTTCATTAAAAAAAAAGAATGACTAAAATTTGCTATAATATCTCAACAAGAAAAAGTTTGTCCAATGGCAGATAAAGTATATTAGTTATGTGGTGCAATAATTGTTTATAGACCAGTGAATACTCGATAGGTAATCTGGTCATTATCATGCCGGCTCCATGGCATCTGTTGAACAATATAACAAAATTGATTTATAAAACAAATAAATAAACCGAATAGATAGATTATCCCTTAAAAAATACTGGACAGTGAAATAAATATTACTTCTAGCTTAAACACAACGTGGTGAATATTTATGAAAACCACTTTATTTTCATTGGCAGACACAATGGATAACACAAAAGTTTGTAATGTTAGTTTTGTGATAGACTTTTTGTGTGTGGGATGGTATGGATGGAATGGTAACATATAGAAAGGTATCATAGTATGGAACAGTATCTTTTTTTTTTTTTTTTTTTTTGATATCCTTTTACAGGACATCACTGTCAACATCAGCATCTTTCAGCTGATTGTTGATTTCTTGGCAAGATTACGCTCAGTAGTTTGCCATTGCTTTCTGAGCGACCGGCTCACATACCCCTGTAAGTTAGCGGCTTGGCGAGAACTGCTACCAATTCTCGCGCACGTCACAGTTACTCATGAGAGTGTACGGGATTACGGAGAATGTCGTGTAACCCCTAGACCAGGGAGACCGGCATGGAACAGTACCAGTTTTTGAAAAATTATCACAGCATGGCACGGTAACATGGTATTGTAAGATATCATTCTATGGTAAGGTGTCATTGTATGGAGAGGTAGCACATCATGGAAGGATAACATATGAACAGCTTCATTATATGAATGGAAAGTATAATGGTAAGGAAAGGTAACATATGAAGAGGTATCATTATATGGAAAGATAACATACAGAAATGTATCATGGTATGGAAAGGTACATATGAACAGGTATTATTTCATGGAAAGGTAACATACAGAAACGTATCATGGTATGGAAAGGTACATATAAACAGATAGTATTGCATGGAAAGGTAACATACAGAAAGGTATCATTGTATGTAAAGGTACATATGAACAGGTATTATTGTATGGAAAGGTAACATGGAAAGATATCATTGTATGGAAAGGTAACATATGGAAAGAAATCATGGTATGGAAAGGTATCAAGGTATTTAAAGGTATCAGGGTATGGAAAGGTAACATATAAATATGTATCATTGTATGGAAAGGTAACATATGAATATGTGTCATTGTATGGAACGGTGATGAGATGTCAAAAAGCTAGTCCACTAATATATCAACTATCACCCATACTGAAACATCCAAATACAACCATGTCCGCAAAGCAACAGGTATTAAACAGCATATTCACACCAATCCTATGCTACCAATCTCAAACTTGGACAATATCCAAATCACACTTCCGCAAAATCAACACCTGTGAGATGAGATGCCTAAGGAGAGCTGCCAACTTAACAATCTGAGGCCAAGTAAGAAATGCTGTTATCAGACAGACAGTGGGATCAACACCTTGTGCCACATTTATTGAAAGGCAGAAGATCAAGTGGTTTGGCTATGTCGTTAGAATGCAACACCATCAACTACCATCACTGGCCTTACATCACAGATCATCTGCGACGAGACCAAGAGGACGCCCAAGAAGAAAATGGATTGACGACGTCAAAGACATTGTACAATCACATGGAATTTAGTTAGTTAGTTGTGGTTCCAACTTCACTACAACGGGTAGTCCCCATATTGCTCCATTCCTGTGCCAGTGAATTTCACACAAAATGCTCCTCACTGCCCAATGTGAACAATGGAATAGACAAGAGTATCAGCAAGCCAACAGCCCACGCAGGTACACTGTGCATAATGCCGCCACCAGAATGCCTACACAAAAGTCCTCCACAAAAAATACAGTTCATCGTCGATGGAAACGGCTGTCACCAGAAAGACTTCATTGACCCGGGTTTTATCCCATATGGCTCGGCCTCTTTCCACAGGACGACCCGCCGAAAGCGCCGCATAAAGAACAAACTCCGTAGCTCCAGTGGCAACTCCCAGGAGTCTCCTGAAAAATGCACTCATGAGCCGAAAAGGCAAACCAGTCAATCCAGCAACAGCCGGCTGCCATCGTTCCGAACATGCAGTTCACGGTACAAACAACCACGGACAGATGTAAAAGCATTCCACGCGAAACTCACAGCTCACAGTGTCGCGCCACGCACTCACTCAGTAGCAGGGCGACGGAACCATATCCTCCTTAGTCGCTTCTTGCGACATGCATGGTAGGCAACAGTGTTACTATTCTTTGCTCCCCCGTATGGGCCTCGGCAACACACGGGCGAATCACACGGAATGACACTATCCAGTGCCCCCCATCTGGCGCTAGAGCTCAAATTATTCCTCCCCATGACGCTTGACGGCAGAAGTGGAAGATGATGATGATGATTATGATGGAAAGGTAACATATGAATATGTATCATTGTATGGAAAGGTAACATATGGAAAGGTTTTGTGGCATGGAAAGGTAACATGAAAAGGTACCATGGATAAAATCAGGAGCACAATGGAGGGAGCCCGAGGAGATAGCAAAACAAAGAAGTGGCTTGGCATTGGATGGTTGCACGTCTCTGCTCCAATGAGGGATAAGGGACAGAGGAAGAGGTGAAGATGGTGATATTAATGTTATGAAGCAGAACAAATAGTGACTTCATTAATTTGAAACGGTGCATGAAAAATATGAAATAGTGAAAAATGTTAATTCAGTAATATGATTACTGTAAATATAAAATATACCTTTGTCCTAACTCCATGCCACAAAAGATAGAAGAAGAGGTAAGATTTTTCAGTTACCTACCTTGTTTTCTGTTTGTGTTTGTGCAGTCTTGATTCCCTTGTGTGCACAGATACAGATCCCTGCATGCCACACTGTGCATGTGTATTTGTGAGCATGTTCTTGTATAATACTGATGCACAAGGCTTCATCAGCTGGTTATGATTTATCTGGTAATTAGTTAGTTAGTCGAGGTTCCAACTTCTGGTAATTGCAACACACAAAGGCCTATAATGCCAGTATATGGTGTGATTTCCAAGCTTTCTTGATGGAATAACTTCTACTGAACGTTTTGTCCTGGTTATACATTTTAATTATCCCTTTTATGTATAGTTATCAATATATTTTTGAAAATCGTAGGAATAAATTTATAGTTACCCGGGAAGGTCACATGGCTAACAAATATCTGAAGATGTCGGATGTGTTGGCCGAAAGGTTCAAATATCACAGCTCTGCTCTAAACAGGCATAATGCAATTACGTCTAAAACAACATTCTGGACGAACAGAAGAATGATGAAAGAAAAGAAGAAGAATGAAATAACAGTTAATCTTTACCATTAGATGACACTCAGAAAGAAAATCCTGCACCAGATCCTCACATCCAGTAAGAGTTAAAGAGCAGTACCAAAGGGGTTTGTTTTTGTTTGTTTGTTTTTCTTTCACTTATGTCGTTAGGTGTTGTGGGGAGGGGTGATTGAAGTTCCAGCACCTGTGACTAGCGCCTTTCCTCCAATTTCCTCCATGAATCTTGAGCAGAGTCTTTAGGTATGGGAGCCAAATTAGCATAGTGGCTAGGGATTTGCTTGCCACTTGAGCGGTCATGAGTTCGAGTCTGCATTGATGCAGATTTTTAAAGAAATAGGCTCCTAGACTGACTTAGCTAAAAATGGGTACCAGGAAATAGGCATGGGAAGTAAAGACAGGCAATGTGATATGATCACATCACTTCTTGAAATAGTTAACCAACCACACAGATTATCTGACAATGTCAGATAGGAGACTCATTAAAGGTAATTGCAATCCTTTACAGGTCATCACAGTCAACCCCAGCATTTTTTTGCTGTTTCTGATCTCTTGATGAGTTTACGTTCAGTAGTTTTCTGAACATTGCTTTCTGAACGACTGGCACCCATACCATTTTGTAAAATTCAAACGCAAGGGGGGGTCTGCTGCCAAATCTCTGACAGCTGTGTTTTGAATGCAGTATGTGGGATCATGAACTGCGTCCGTAACCAGATAGGAGACTACTTCTGAAACATGTAACTGATTTTGTCTCCAGCTGTTGTTACCTGAAAGTTACAGAAATAAGTAATTGGATCAGAAGTAGTTACATGCATAGATACATGGGAGTTTAACAGCTCTCTTGGGCAGAAGGAATTACAGTAACATGTAGATAAAGTGGATGAGTTGGGTAATGGCTGGGACAGAAAGATTAAGATTTGTGGTTGGACAGAAGCAATTACGTTAAGATATAGTGAGTGGGAACCTGGGGGAATGAGATTGTATGAGGTAGGAGATGGAGAAACTTTTCGACTGGCCATGGTGAGAGCGACGTTCTGCAAAAGACCTGCCACATCATAATGATGGTGATGAGGATGAAGATGATGATGATAGAAAGTAGGTCAATGTGATAACTGCACTGGACTAGAAGATTAAATCTTCAGTTTGACAGAAGCAGTAAGGGTGAGATATAGAGTATGTGAATGTGATAACAGGATGGAAGAAACAGGTTAAACTTTCAGTTTGACAGAAGCAATGAGTGTCAGAGAGTGTGTGAATGTGATAACTGGCTGGAACAAACAGGTTAAACTTTCAGTTTGACAGAAGCAATGAGTGTCAGATATAGACAGAGTATGTGAATGTGATAACTGGCTGGAACAAACACGTTAAACTTTCAGTTTGACAGAAGCAATGAGTGTAAGATATAGACAGAGTATGTGAATGTGATAACTGGCTGGAACAAACAGGTTAAACTTTCAGTTTGACAGAAGCAATGAGTGTAAGATATAGACAGAGTATGTGAATGTGATAACTGGCTGGAACAAACAGGTTAAACTTTCAGTTTGACAGAAGCAATATGAGTGTAAGATATAGACAGAGTATGTGAATGTGATAACTGGCTGGAACAAACAGGTTAAACTTTCAGTTTGACAGAAGCAATGAGTGTAAGATATAGACAGAGTATGTGAATGTGATAACTGGCTGGAACAAACACGTTAAACTTTCAGTTTGACAGAAGCAATGAGTGTCAGATATAGACAGAGTATGTGAATGTGATAACTGGCTGGAACAAACAGGTTAAACTTTCAGTTTGACAGAAGCAATGAGTGTAAGATATAGACAGAGTATGTGAATGTGATAACTGACTGGAACAAACAGGTTAAACTTTCAGTTTGACAGAAGCAATATGAGTGTAAGATATAGACAGAGTATGTGAATGTGATAACTGGCTGGAACAAACAGGTTAAACTTTCAGTTTGACAGAAGCAGTGAGTGTCAGATATAGACAGAGTATGTGAATGTGATAACAGGATGGAACAAACAAGTTAAACTTTCAGTTTGACAGAAGCAATATGAGTGTAAGATATAGACAGAGTATGTGAATGTGATAACTGGCTGGAAAAAACACGTTAAACTTTCAGTTTGACAGAAGCAATGAGTGTAAGATATAGACAGAGTATGTGAATGTGATAACTGGCTGGAACAAACAGGTTAAACTTTCAGTTTGACAGAAGCAATGAGTGTAAGATATAGACAGGGTATGTGAATGTGATAACTGGCTGGAACAAACAGGTTAAACTTTCAGTTTGACAGAAGCAATGAGTGTCAGAGAGTGTGTGAATGTGATAACTGGCTGGAACAAACAGGTTAAACTTTCAGTTTGACAGAAGCAATGAGTGTAAGATATAGACAGAGTATGTGAATGTGATAACTGGCTGGAACAAACAGGTTAAACTTTCAGTTTGACAGAAGCAATGAGTGTCAGATATAGACAGAGTATGTGAATGTGATAACTGGCTGGAACAAACAGGTTAAACTTTCAGTTTGACAGAAGCAATGAGTGTAAGATATAGACAGAGTATGTGAATGTGATAACTGGCTGGAACAAACAGGTTAAACTTTCAGTTTGACAGAAGCAATGAGTGTCAGATATAGACAGAGTATGTGAATGTGATAACTGGCTGGAACAAACAGGTTAAACTTTCAGTTTGACAGAAGCAATATGAGTGTAAGATATAGACAGAGTATGTGAATGTGATAACTGGCTGGAACAAACAGGTTAAACTTTCAGTTTGACAGGAGCAATATGAGTGTTAGATATAGACAGAGTATGTGAATGTGATAACTGGCTGGAACAAACACGTTAGACTTTCAGTTTGACAGAAGCAATATAAGTGTAAGATATAGACAGAGTATGTGAATGTGATAACTGGCTGGAACAAACAGGTTAAACTTTCAGTTTGACAGAAGCAATATGAGTGTCAGATATAGACAGAGTATGTGAATGTGATAACAGGATGGAACAAACAAGGTTAAACTTTCAGTTTGACAGAAGCAATATGAGTGTAAGATATAGACAGAGTATGTGAATGTGATAACTGGCTGGAACAAACAAGTTAAACTTTCAGTTTGACAGAAGCAATGATTGTAAGATATAGACAGTATGTGAATGTGATAACTGGCTGGAACAAACAGGTTAAACTTTCAGTTTGACAGAAGCAATATGAGTGTAAGATATAGACAGGGTATGTGAATGTGATAACTGGCTGGAACAAACAGGTTAAACTTTCAGTTTGACAGAAGCAATGACTGTCAGATATAGACAGAGTATGTGAATGTGATAACTGGATGGAACAAACACATTAAACTGTTTGGTTGAAAATAGGCAATTACAGTAAGATATAGATATAGCAGATGAAAGGCTGTGTTCACTTCTCCATAATTATAGTGATCACTTCACTTAAGAAATTGATTATTTTAAGAAAACAAATGTATGCATAATTACCTGACTATAAGTACACACAATGACACACTAACAAATCACCTAGGGGATTAATAGATAGAAGAAGAAAGAGACACTTTTAGACTGTAGTTACCTGACTCCAACATCACAATAAGCTCTTTAGCCTCGCGTTATAGTTGAACAATTCTGCCCCTAGGCATTGGGTTGGAGCCTGTTGACACTGGAGCACCTACAACCAGTGAGTAAACATGACTAGTCTAGGCTTAATCCCTACCAGTCCATATATGCTGGGCTGAATCCTGACTGGTGATATTCTAATACTCTTTTCTGCATATGTGTAGTTCCATTTCTGTCTTACTCTGCTGGCTTCTGAGCTTGGAAAAAGGGGGGGGGGGGGGGGGGGGGGAAGAAGGGGGACAGAGAGCTCTGCAATACAATTCCGGCAAGAATGCTACTTTGGTACCAGATTGGGCAACACGTTTCCACGCCATTCTCCTCTGATAGATGTAAACTCTGTTTGGGGCTTAGGTGACCTAACACCAGTGCTCTGGCCTTAAGATTCAGTCATGCAGAGGATTCACAACTTATGAGGGGAGGTCAGAAAGTTATGCACCACTATTATTATCTCAGCTAATAGTTAAGATATAAATGTTAAATTTGCAGAAATGTAAGTTTATAATCTCTTGAAGGTGTATAACAAATTGCACTTCTGTAATCCAATTCTAACCACGACACAAAACCGTTAAAATGGCAGATATTAATGATGTACATTACAAGCAGAGTATTGTTATAGAATTTTTGATCTCAGAGAAAGAAACTGATGTTAACATTCAGAAACGTTTGTGGGCTGTTTCTGGCACTTTTGCAGTCGATAAAAGCACAGTTAGTTGCTGGGTGAAGAGAGTTGTGGTTTCTGCAAGTGGAGATGTAGAGCTGGCTGATAAGCTGCGCTCTGGACGTCCTGCCACAGCCACCAGCCGGATCATGTTGGAACGTACTGCCCCATCCACCTTACAGTGCAGACGTGGCACCATCTGATTTCCATCTTTTCCGTCCCCTTAAGAATGCTATTCGTGGGACAAAGTGTGAAGACAACGATGGAGTAAGTAATGCAGTGAAGAAATGGCTATGGGAACTGGACAAAATGTCATACAGATCTGGGGTACATGCTTTTGTTTCAAGATGGCGTAGCTGTTAACGTTGATGGGATTATGTTGACAAGTAGAAATGTTTGCTGCACATGTTCTCTCTCTCTCTCTCCCTCCCTCCCTCCCTCCCTTTCACCTTTCATATTTCTCTGTCTCTGACATGCAATCCTTTCTTGTTTCTCTCACTACTGTCTCTCTTTCTTTCCAATCTGTCTCTCACGTTTCTTTCTCTGTCTACCTCTCTCATGCATCTCTCTCTCTCTCTCTCTCTCTCTATCTATGTCTCTGTCTGTCTCTCTCTCTGTCTCTCTCTCTCTCTCTCATGTTTCTTGGTCTCTCATGTCTCATGCCCATGTTTCTCTGGCTGTCTCTTTCTCTTTCTCTCTCAGATATGCACTAACATATAAACATGTATGCTCACACAGACGCATGCATCATGCATGCATGCACGCACACACACGCACACATGCATCCACATATGCTCGCACACACATACACACACCAAAAAATCACTCTACTACACACCAAACACAATACATTCAAGGTACTGCATGCACAAACATATGCACACAGAAACGCACACAAACACTTTTTCACATTTGATGCTGTTTCAACTAAACGCTGACTCCCGCCTCGCTATACATTCTTGCAATTATAAACACTGATGCTGCATCGACTGTGAATGATGTCTGCTGCTGCTGAAGCTGCCACCACAACCAGTGATGATAACAATAATGATAATAATAGTAATCACAACAATATCTTTGTTTACAACTTTAAGAATTAATGTTATTTTGTTCCTGTGTGTACATCTGAGTGTACATGTATGTGTGTGCACACGCGCGTGTGTGTGTGTGCACACACACACACACACACACACACACACACACACACACACACACACACGTGCGCGCGCGCGCGTGCACGCACATGTTTGTGAGCTCTATAACAAGTATAGGAATTTATGTAAAATATAGGTAACTGTTACTTTATTTCATCTTAATCCAACAGATCATAAACATCTGATAACACATGCATGTATTACAGCAAGCTTTTCATTAACATTTGCAGTCACTATCAGTTATTGTGTTATTTGTCAATTATTGTAATTGTATAAAGACAGCTTTCATTATTCATGTGCAGACGTATTCTTTCACAATCTTTGTAGGTATTTTAATTTGCTTGTGAGTATTCTTTGTGATGCCTTGTTTAGAAATATCCAGTTATTTTGATTGTTTGCAACAACAGTCAGAATTATTCAATGTCCAGTGGAATGAGAATTCATGGAGCTACTATAGCTTAGTGGCTAGGTTACCTACTTGCTGGCTTAGTGTTCCTGGGTTCAAATCCCCAAGAGACAGGACTTTATTTCACTATATTGCTGCTGGATTAGCCCAGCCTCGCAAATGGGTACCACCAGTTTTAATGTTAGCTCAAGCTGACATGACACATACAACATAACTCATTGAGTGCCTTTTGGTTTAAAAAAAAAAATGGGGTTAACATCATATACCTAGCCTGTCACACTGGCATCTAAACGGGGTATTTTAAGTTTATTTGGGGTGAAACAACTAAGAATTAAAGACAGGGTAAAGAAATGAAAACATCTTGTCAGTATATACATAGGTGAAAACTCAGAAAACTGTACTTGGTTTACACCATTATGTATGAGTTTTGATGGTGTAGTGGCTTGTCCTCTCACCCACCAGTACAGTGAATCTCGGTTTGAATACCATTGAGGACTGGGTTCAGTGATTTTCTTACCATTGGCTCTGAGGTTGACCCAGTCTCATAGTTTGGGAGATGCCAGAGAACGTGCAAGTGGTCGACTTCACACTGACCATATTACCCCAGAGTTGTCGCAAAACTGAAGATAAATGCCTAACCCAATTTCCTAATGCCCTTTATTTCTTTCTGTTGCGATTAGCAAGTGATGTGTTAATTTATTTTTATATTTGATTAGTGCATACTAAAGAAATTTGGCTTCCCCAGAGTGTATTTAGCCTCTTAATAAGTAATGCACTCAAGATTGTTTCATAGTATCTCATGTGAGGATTTCTGGGGATGAAAGAGTTACTAGCAATGTAAAAGATGCTACTTTACTTGTATATTTATGTTCACTGTTTAGAGTTTAGTTTAGTTTAGTCGATGGATCAACATCACGGCACACGGGTGTAACCCATAAGTGCTCCGTTCTCCTCCTAACTCAAGCCTGAGTCTGGAGAAACTCAGCTCAGTGCATGAAATCCATAGCACCGGCGAGGATCCTGAAATACTTTGGGTAGATTGTTTACTCAAAGTTTGCCCGGGCAGCGCCGTTAGGCTACTCTTTTTCGATTTCCAACTGCCAAGGGATTTTTTACGTGCGCAACAATACACACGGGCGTCCGATCTCACTACCCGGAGACCAGGGGAAATTTTATTACTGGAAGTCCACATGACAAAAAATCCCGTCCTCACCGGGGCTTGAACTCGGGACCTCCAGCACTCGAGGCGGACACCATACCTTGAGACCACTCAGACCCCCCTGTTTAGAGACTGTTTAGTGTATTGTTAGGAAATGATATTTTAGGATTTCTTTCATTATGATAATCATATTGCATTATAATTTACTTCTTCATGGTAATTATATTGCATTATGATTTGCTTCATTTTTACATTTATATTTAATTCTTAATCCCTGTTGAGCCTGTGGCTGTAGTTGCTTGCATATCAGTAACTACATGTTTGTGCTGCAGTAACTATGTTTCATGTAGCGAGTCACCATATGTTCATTGGTTACTCCATAACACATGTCTGCCCCAATAGTTATAACTTACTTGTAATGAATGCCTGGGTAGGAATGAGTTAAAATAATAACTTCTTGGAACATAAGATTGACCTGCATAAATGTGGCCAAGGGCACGACTGAGAGTTAAAAAAATTCTAGGCATAAGATCAAGAAGGTAGCCACATAACTAAAATACACAGATGATGAAATTGGATTGGGCATGTCATCAGGAAATATCCAGATGTCAACACCAGGACTTCTATGCAATGTATTCCAGAAGGAAAGTGTAATAAAGGCCTACTTGAAACAATCTGGTTCAAAAACTTTGAGGTTCAGTTGAAAAGTGTGAATGATAATTGGGACACTAAACAGAGTGACTGCTATATAGGAGGAGTTTCATGCTGGCTGGAAAGATGCCATCCTGAAAGGCAACATGCATCAGAAGAAGCTGAGTATTGATGACTGGATAATTGTCAAGGTCTGTTGCAAACATTGAATCAAGGCTCACCTGTATCACACTGTGAAGCAATCTGTTAGTGCTCAGATAGTCAGGTCATACTAGGACAGTGGTTCTAAACCTTTTTTGGCCCATGCACCCCTTCACCATACGTTCAGAATGTCATTCCCCCCTTTTCGTATTTCCTCCCTATAAATTCTTTCCCCCCCCCCCCCCCCCCCCCCCCTTCGCCCTTGCGCCTACACAGTATACGTAAAAATGTAAGCTAAATTTAACAACACACACTAGAACAAGTCTATACGTCTACATAAAACGTGATGTGCGAGTCTACTTATGTTATAGAACGAATTTTCAGAAGGGTGAGAAGTACAGAACCATAAAGTATGGAGTGAAAAACAATATCAAGTAATCGGTTCTTGTATTAATGCGATCTTGAAATTATCTTAATTCCCCCTGGAAACCCTAAAAATCCTCCCCCCCCCCTAATATGACCCCCCCCCCCCCCCCCCCCCCCCCCCCCCTTATGGTTTTCATCTGTTTCTTGAAAGACTATGCAATTCTTTTTTTTATTTTTTAATCTGTCCATTGCATTCTTTGCATTTTCCTCAGAAACCACACCTCTACTGCTATTAGATACCATTATGTGGAAACATAACTTTATTTAATGTTGGAAAAATGAAGACAATTATATGATCACCAACTTTGTTTTCCTTAGTTGTACAGCATGTTATTTTGTAAAGATGACTTCTTGTTTTGCAGCCTGGAAGTGTGATAAAAATGAAGGGCAAAGAAATAAAAGGTGAAGCAATCCACCACTTGCTTGTCAGCCACTGCTCTTTTGCGTGCAGCGTAGGAGATAATTCTGAAGTCTTACTGTCTCTGTATGACAGCAAGGAAGGCAAGTTTGTAAGGTATGCTTGAATAATTTGATAAAGTAAGCGTGTATACTTTTGAAAAGTCTGTATCTATAGTTGTATAAGGTAAATTGTCACACATTTAATTTCGTTTTAAGTGCACTTTCTCCTGCATTATCACACTCGACAGACGGTGCAGAGAGCAGAACCCTGCCGCTGTCAATGCAGAGGTCAATGCGCTCATCTATGAACACTCAGCCCCAAAGTGCTCATCTATACAGATGGATCTGTTCTAAAGCAGCAGAGAAGTGCGTGGGCATTTACAGCCCTTTCAGCGGGCTGAACCGTTCAAGAATCCAGTGGTTCCCACTCTATGACCACGAGCAGCATGACGATGGAGGTGATGGCAGTTACACAGGCTTTCGTATGGCTGGAATCACAGCATTATACCAACGTGTGTGTACTAAGTGATTCAATGAGCATGATTCAGAAGGTCGAAGCTGGATCTGTACGTAGACAGTGGACTGAGTCGCTGCGGAAGTCTGTCGTCCGTAAAGTCACCTTCATCTTCATCCCGGGACATGGGGGAGTCGAGTGAAATGAACGAGCTGATAAACTGACTGGCTTTGCACCCCCTGTAGATGGCCAGCCCATGGATCGTGCTGATGTTATTAATGTCCTTAAAGATATGGCGAGAACAGAGGACTTTGACGTCAGTGAATCCACATCGCTGTCCAGGATGAAAGACTTGGGAGTAAAAATCAGCACGGCCAGACGTGAGAGGTACATCGGGAAAACGAGGTGCCTCGTCAACCAATACAGAACTCGCACTATTAGCCACCGGACACTGATGGATATGCTGGGGGGAGGATCTGAGCACCTATGGACCTGTCCGGAGCACAATGAAGATACCCCAACTGATAACTGATAAGATTTAATTTCAAAAGTCCTGATTTTCTTATTTAGTGATTGGAAAATGACCAATGACTCACATTACTATATCAGTATGGCCGTTTTGAATAAGTTTTAAATTAGTTTATTATTCCATGACCTCAAGCCCGTGGGTTGAAAAACTAACGTTTTGTTAGAGAAAGTGTAGAAACAAAAATATAGAGTGTTAAGACATCATCCAGATTTATGGATGAACCATCTATTTGTATTATTGATGCTGTATAGTGTTCGACATAATTTTATTTCTTTTAATTTTTCAGCGAAAAGTTTGTCATGTACTTCACAAAGGATGGACAGAGGGAAGGCAGTGATAAAAACAACAGCACTATTTTCACTGTGAGTAATTCAGTTTGTGTCTAATTAGGTCAGAAATTACAGTGAAAACTTTTGGCAAAAGCAGACCTAATTAGTCTTACAGTGTTGACCATTTGGATTTTTACAAAAAAAGAAAAAGGATGGTATACTCCCAACCTGAGTGATTGGGTGTCTAGCCTTTACAGACAATGGCGAAAAATGCTGCAGACCCGTGTGCACGTTGAACACATTAAAAATCCCATGGCATTTAGAAATACAAAAGAGCAGGTCATTTACGCCTCTGCCCTGGCACAATTTTTAAATCAGAAAAGTACCAAAAATAAATTAACAGCATATTTGATTATGCTATACACACATGTGAATGCTCGCTGGTGCTACAGGGTTTGTGTGCTGTGTTGAGATTCTCCTGGTGTGATCTATGGGAGGAGACTTGAGAACTTATGGAGATTTCCATGTGCTATGAAAGTGGTCTTTACAAAGCAAACCAACCAAACTATCATGATTTTACTTTTATATGGTAATTAAAAAAGTCATATACAAAGAGCTGGGTCATTTCTAGAAAGAAACAACCAATGTGATGTAAATGAAATAGAAGATAGAAAAAAAATCTCACCTTCAGACGGACACTAATAGTTAACTGAGTTAGTTAATTAGTTAGTCGCAGTTCCAACTTCACAGCAACGGGTCGTCCCCATTATCACACAAAACACTCCCCACTGCCCAATGTGAAAAGTGGAAAAGTCAGGAGTCTCAACAATCAAACAAAAAACAAAATAGTTAACTGAACCCCCAGCTAATGAGAATGAAGCTGATACAGGATCTACACACATGTCTGCTTCAGACCAGTGTTGAGCACCTCATGGACATGTTATGACAGAAACAGATATTAGTCGGACTGTTTAGCTCTGTTAGAGAATGTGAGAAAACAACTTTGAAATATGACAATTCCTGTATAGTGATAGAAATGGTTAGTTAGTGAGTAGTTTTTATAAGAGGCCCAAGAAGAAATCTGTGTGATCTTTGGGCAGGAGACTTGTTTTACATAACTGCATTGAGTAGAAATATATCACTGCTTCAACAAGGAAATAACTACTGTAGTAGTAGGACAAGCAGGTATTACACAATAATTATGGATCATAGAATACTCTGAAAGGGAGAGGGAATATTAATTGGTTATCAAAATATATTGGACAATTAATGGATAAAAGATGATAGCACAGGCAACAACTATTAGAGACCATTAGATGGCTCAATGATTATTGACTGTCGTGTTTAACTTTGGAAAATTAATTGTGGAGCCTGTGAGTTCTCTATCAGTTATAGATCACTGCTGGATGTAACAGGGAAATGTTGTTAGATGCTCCCTGTTTATGATGAAAACTTTTAACTGACATTGCCTTCAGATTAGGCTAATCTAATGTGTGTGGAGGACATTGTTTTTCTTGTGAATGGTTTTATTTATCATTCTTTGAACTAACCTGCACGTCAGAACAGTGTTTTAATTTAACAGGATCAAAGCATACCTCTCATACTCAAGTTAATGTTCTACCTTTATGGACAGACAGACATTCCTAACAACCAGTCTCCTGAAGAAGAAGTAGAAGAAGAAAGAAGAAGAAGTCTTTAAAATGTGACTCAATCTTTTTTAATGGCCACCAAAAGTTATTTACGGTTAACGCATGCAATATTTTTATTGATTTTGTAGAATTGGATCTACAATAGAAAATACCGGTTATAGGAGTTCCTGTTCTGTGAAAATCATATTTTTTTTGAAAGTCCAGAAAATGTTTATCATCATCATCAAGTGCCTTGCCATTTGGCATGGTTGATGATGCTTCGCCACAAATTGTGATTGCTGACGGTGTGGATCACTTGACATGGATCATTTGATGTGTTGACTCCATTCCATGCCCTGACACAAGACTGTACAGAATTTTCTCACGCTGTCTACCTCTATCTCTCTTTCCACACATCTTTCCAGTTGTCACAACATGCCCTGGTTTTTATGTTCTCATAATGTGGGCAGAAAATAATGATTGCCTCTTTCTGATGTTTGTAATAAGTTGTCTTGGTGACCTAACCTCCCTCAAAACGTCCAGATTGCTCATTTTAGCTGTCCAATGCATTTTCAGCATTCTTATATAAAACCACATCTCCAAGGCTTCCAGGGATTTATTTTCACCTGTTACTAATTGTCTAGGATTCGCAAACATGTTTATGTCAATTTTAAAAATGCATTAACACAGTGGAGTTTAGTGAATTGAGTCACAAATAATGAGTATATTTACATTGTGTCTCGTTTGAAAGAGATGTTAAGAGATATATTTCTAATTTACCATGTTTGTTAAATTCCAGGATCTAAACTCAGAAGATATTAAGAAAGATTTGTACTTGGTTGTACAGATTCTGAGGAAAGGTAAATTGTTTCATATTGTTTGTGCGTCCTTTTGTGATACTCATGCATTTTTTTGAAAGACGATGGAGGATAACAGAAACTGATTTTTCAATATAATAGTAGTAATGTACAGAAATGTATTGTAATACTATAAACCTACGTTACTTAAAAATAATCTGTCATCTGCTTCTGTCTTTGAGGCTCGGTGATGTTCTGTATCTTACGCAGAAGTAGGATCTGTGTTGCATTTACCTACTCTTGCACTTCAAACCAGTCGATGCACTTTGATAACGTTGTCTCTGCTTCTGAGTGGCTAGTTGTAGGTTTCTGGTTAAAAAGTGATCCTTCATCATCATCAATTTCTTCTTCTTCAATGGTAGTCACACTTGAAACAATTTCATCATTGTTCAAAATTTCAAAGTCTCCATTCATTTGTCACATTCCAACCAAAGTCTCCATCCATTTTGTCACATTCCAACCAATCTGTTACCTCTTCTGGTGTAATGTTTTCACTGTTTAGTCCTACATTGTTGCTTAAAAAAGCTTAAAAGTTGACAGGGTCTACTTCATTGCACCGGGTTTTATCTCATATGGCTCGGTCTCTTTCCGGAGCATGGAAAGCGTCGCAGAAAGCACGAACTCCGTAGCTCTAGCGACGACCCACAGGAGTCTCTGAAAAATTTAACTCGTGAACCGAAGGACGCGGCCTGGAATCGAACCCACAACCTTCGGAGCCTGAGTCAAACGGCTTGACCACTACATTTGCACAATGTTGTCAACACTAACACTCTCAGTTCCTTCAGTTCGTCAATAGGTTCTGGCATGAGTTTATTCCACACTTTCTTTAGGTTAGACATGGTAAGGTCAGCCCAGGCAGTGGCGACATTGAAAATAGCGTCCAAAAGTCACGGTTAATCAAAGTATTAATGTATATTGATTATTGTACTTGCCTATCAACATGTCAGTCCTGTGTTTGACTCCCAGTAGTGGCAGCAATGAATTCCTGGAGGTCAACAGTCTCATAAACAAGGTATCAGAATTTCCTCTGGGAAAGTAACACCAGTTGGCATAATACTGATAACATTCCCTCTTACATGTCATTTGGTCACCAAAATATGGGCCTTACAACTTAGCCCCGATAGGTCCTTACTGGCGTGTATATGGTCTTAATGTACTTTTGTTGTTCTTCTTAAATAAAGTCGCTTAAAAGTTAACAGGGTCAGCTTCATTGCTTCATTGCATGGATTTTATCCCATATGGCTCAGTCTCTTTTCCCAGTGCAGAAAGCGTCACACAAAGCACGAACTCTGTAGCTCTAGCTATGACCCACAGGAGTCTCCGAAAAATTTCACTCGTGAACCGAAGGATGCGGCCCGGAATCGAACCCACAACCTTCGGAGCCTGAGTCAAACGGCATGACCACTTCGTTATGGAGACTCCTTGTCCCTGTTATTCTTCTACCCTCTATTTCCCATAGGAGCATAGGCTGTCAAACCAATCTTTTGCTATCTCCTGCAGCCCCTTCATTGTCATCCCCATATTGTTCATCTCTGTATCAATTCTATTTTCCATGTACTTTTAGGCCTGCCTCTATTTCATTTGCCCTGTGAGTTCCAGAGAAAGGACTTCCTGTTTATACTGTTACCAGGTTGTTCTCAATGTGTGTCCCATCCAGCATCCATTTCTTTATTACTGTGCTTTTGTTCTACTTACATGTATATACAGGGGTCATGGAAGGGATCATGATAGCAACAGCTGGGGAGATGTATGGACAAATATAGAGTAAGACAACCATTTCATCACAGCATTGAACAATTTCAACACATAATGTGATGCATTCTGTTGGAGATCACAAGAAGTGGAGAAGCAAGATCATTCTTGCCAGTTGGCAAGATACACACTTGTAATAATGAGTGGTTAGTGCTCTCACCTATCAAATCAACAGTTTTATCATCCCACTAGTGGAAGAATGTCTTTCAGTCATTAAGGCCCCGGGGTTCACCCAACTGCATAAGTACCAGAGATGTATCTGGGCAGACAAACTGTAGCCATAATACTAATGATGAAAGAAACACTTATGTGCAAGTTGGTAACCAGGCATATGGACATGTTCAACTTATTCTCCACACTACTGCCTGTTCAACTTATTCTCCACACTACTGCCTGTTCAACTTATTCTCCACACTACTGCCTGTTCAACTTATTCTACACACTAGTACCTGTTCGGCTAATTCTCCACACTACTACCTGTTCAACTTGTGGCAGTGAAAATGATAATTTGAAACATGAGGATGCAGAAAAAAATATGGAATAGCATGTCACGTGACTTGTGTGTACTCAACTCTCTCTCTCTCTCTCTCTCTCTCTCTCTCTCTCTCTCTCTCTCTCTCTCTCTCTCTCTCTCTCTCTCTCTCTCTCTCTCTCTCTCTCTCTCTCATTGTCTCACTCTCTCTCTCTCTCTCTATCACCCACACTCACTCGCTCTCATTCTCTCAAACTCTCTTGTACTCTATCTCTCTCATAGTCAGACAGATAGACACACACACACACACATGCACACACACACACACACACACACACACACACTCTCTCTCTCTCTCTCTCTCTCTCTCTCTTTGGTTCATACTTACTCTCTCACTCACTCACTCTCTTAATGCTCTCTCTCTCTCACTCAAACATACATAGTGAAAACTGATATACATAGTGAAAAATGATACCAGTAGGTGACTTAAGGAAGCATCCAGTCGGTATGGAGTAAGTATTGAAAGAGTTTTTGGTTAAATGTGTAGGGACTCATTGGAGTTTTCAGATCTGTTGGAAGGTCATTCCAGAAGTGGGCACTAGAATACGCAAAGTATGTTCTGTATAAGTCCAATCTAGGTTTTGGAACATATAATAAATTTAAGCGCTTGCTGTTCATTGCACGAGATTGAAGCAACGGTCAAAGATACTCTGGGGTATTTTGAGATATTAATTTATTAACTAACTTGGCTCTGTTAAAAAAGAAACGCTTTCGAAGTGGTAGAAGCTTTAGATGCTTATATAAATTATTACTTTCAGCGTGCTTTGTGCCAGAAACAGACTTACAGAGAGAGACCAGAATGATAATTTACGACTTTCAAAAATATCAACGTTTGCAGTCTACAAGACCTTCCTCCACCCCAACCTGTGATATCTTAGGCAGATATTCTAGTCTTTAAAGAGTCTCAAAATTCGAGAGGGTTGACTTCATTGCACTGGGTTTTATCCCATATGGCTCGGTTTCTTTCAGCAGGGCGTCCTGCTGAAAATGTCGCACAATTCACGAACTCCGTAGCTTCAGTGACGACCCCCCCCCCCCCCCCCCCCCCCCCACCCCCCCAAGAGTCTCCGAAAAAAATGCACTAGTGAATCTAAAGATGTAGCCCGGAATTGAATCCACAACTTTCGGAGCTCGAGGCAGACAGCTTGATTTTTGTTTTTGTTGTTGTTTTTTTTCCACCTGTGTCATTCTAGGCAGACATTCTAATCTGAAAAACCATGCTCTCTCTTCATCTCTACCTGTGTCATTCTAGGCAGACATTCTAATCTGAATAACCATGCTCTCTCTTCATCTCTACCTGTGTCATTCTAGGCAGACATTCCAGTCTAGCTAGCCATGATGTTCCGTCAGCTCCATCCATGCAATTCTAGAAGGACATTCTAGTCTAGCTAACCATGATCTGCCGAAGTATACCAACTTGCCAAAATTAAAAACTTCCTTGACGAAAACACAAGAAAGATATTCTATACTTCCCACATACAAACACATATTGATTATTGCTCTACAATCTGGGATGGATGCTCCAAATCAATAACAAAACGTCTTTATTCACTCCAGAAAAAGGCAGTGCGTCTAATCAATGTGATAAGTTTACAGACAATTCTAACCTACATGAACGTCTTCAGTTACTGCCACTCCACAAATGCCTACTTTATAATAAGGCTAAACTAACTCACAAAATCCGATTTCAAAATGCCCCAAGCTACCTTTGGCCATTGTTTAAATATAACGCAAGACATAGCGAACAACTAAATATACTTCATGTCCCTAAACCTAGGATAGACTTATATAAAACAAGCTTAGCATACTCTGCCACTCAGTTGTGGAATAATCTTCCACAAGAAATCAAAGTCACCACCAATCATTATACATACAGTCAAAACCTGTTTAAAAACTACCCCAGGACAGACTACATGCCCCCTTAAAAAAAAACAGCAACAAAGACAATAATAATGGTAAATTATCTCGAACGACAACTAGCCAGAAAAAAAAAACATTCCCATATGTGTGGCACGTTACACCCACCTTGGGTATTTATGATGCCCATGTTAAACATTGCCTTAATGAGTCATGTATTATTGATTATTTTTCATGCGTTTTAATGCTTATTGTTCTTTTGTTGTTAAAGAATTGCTTCATAAGAGATGTTGAATGAAAGAATGTTTGAGAGAAAATAGAGAAGAAGGGCAGAATGTCAGACGGGCCTGCGTGCCCAATTCTTAACCCTTTGAAAATAAAGATAAAGATAAAGATAAGGAAAAAAAGATTCTCCACACTACTACCTGTTCAACTTATTCTCCACACTACTACCTGTTCAACATATTCTACACACTACTACCTGTTCAACTTATTCTCCACACTACTACCTGTTCAACTTATTCTTCACACAACTACCTGTTCAACTTATTCTCCACACTACCAGCTGTTCAACTTATTCTCCACACTACTACCTGTTCAACTTATTCTCCACACTACTACCTGTTCAACTTATTCTCCACACTACTAGCTGTTCAACTTATTCTCCACACTACTACCTGTTCAACTTATTCTCCACACTACTATCTGTTCAACTTATTCTACACACTACTACCTGTTCAACTTATTCTACACACTACTACCTGTTCAACTTATTCTCCACACTACTAGCTGTTCAACTTATTCTACACACTACTACCTGTTCATCTTATTCTCCACACTACTAGCTGTTCAACTTATTCTACACACTAGTACCTGTTCAACTTATTCTCCACACTACTAGCTGTTCAACTTATTCTACACACTACTACCTGTTCAACTTATTCTCCACACTACTAGCTGTTCAACTTATTCTCCACACTACTACCTGTTCAACTTATTCTACACACTACTACCTGTTCAACTTATTCTCCACACTACTACCTGTTCAACTTATTCTACACACAACTACCTGTTCAACTTATTCTCCACACTACCAGCTGTTCAACTTATTCTACACACTACTACCTGTTCATCTTATTCTACACACTACTACCTGCTCAACTTATTCTCCACACTGCTACCTGTTCATCTTATTCTCCACACTGCTACCTGTTCAACTTAT
Organism: Cepaea nemoralis; assembly: GCA_014155875.1. Lineage (NCBI taxonomy): Eukaryota > Metazoa > Mollusca > Gastropoda > Stylommatophora > Helicidae > Cepaea > Cepaea nemoralis. Next base: position 205,534 of record JACEFZ010028451.1, read on the forward strand.
TCTCCACGCTACTAGCTGTTCAACTTATTCTCCACACTACTAGCTGTTCAACTTATTCTCCACACTACTAGCTGTTCAACTTATTCTCCACACTACTAGCTGTTCAACTTATTCTATTCTGCACAGTGCTGCATGTTGCACTTGGTTTGCACACTATTGCCTGTGATAACAACCTACATCACAGTTTACTAAATTCTTTTAGAGTATACCCTTCAGCGTGTGTAATTAATATTTGTAATGATAGCTGTGTTTTATCTTCTCTCAGGACGACTGACAACTGAAGGCACCTTTAAGAAAGTAGGTAACTTCCAGTACAGACGGCCATGGGGTGTATCAGGTTAGTTGTCCATTTTAGATACAGGCATATATTAACTGTTTCATATTGATAATCTGTCATATCTGTTGTGAAGTCACAGTTGTGCTTTATTTTCTAAGATTAATTGGCAGAACTGTATTAAAAACTGTCTCCATAATCAACAATAGAGTTATTCAAAAGAAGCCAGGTGTAGACATAGCATTGCAGAGGTATTAAGAACCTATGGCATCAACATCCGCAGACAAGTTCAAGAACATTTTATTGAGAACATACATCTTTCCTGTGGCAACATGGTTGTGAGTCATGGACTATTTCGCATTCCCTAAAGAAGAAATCTGGGCTGTAGCCCTATTAATTTTACAGAAATATTCTTAGAAGTTTATGAAGCAGAAAGAAGAAACATGCTGACATTCTACAAGATTTGAAAACTGATTCCAAAATAACATCTCAAAAGCTGAAATACATTTGCCATATTAAATGTCACAGTGATTTGGAAACAAACAGATGAAATGCATGGGTCCAGAAGAAGTGGCAAGGGCCAACCAGTGTGAGGTTGAACACAGGTCATTGCAGGCATGCAGGGCTTAGACATGCATGAGGCCAGAGAACTGGCAATGGATGGAGACACTTGTTGGCAGACTGTGAGCAGAATGATATGTTAAAAGAATATATTCTCAAATTATTTTGCAAAATTGCAAAAAAAGAGACAGTGTGTTCATAACAAATGGGGCAGGGTAAGATCCTGCAGACTTACAGCATGTAACAAATTCTACATGTCATACATTAAACAAATCCCAGTGATTCAAGAGGTGAGGAAAAGATAACGGCCTGGATAGGGCATGCATTTAGAATACCTGGGAATAGTATGATTAGAAAGTCCTTTGTCTGGAAGTCACTGGGCAAAGGGAATAGAGGAAGAGAATTAGGGACAGCAGCGAACAGTATTGGGAGGACTTGGGCAGAGCTGCATGAGATAGCAAAAGTTAGGATTGTGTTGAATGACTTGGTTGAGGACTTATGCCCCTGCGAGGGACAACAGGCAAAAAAGACATATCCTATTACCAAAATACTAATTTCCCTGATCTTATATGTATATAAGAGGTCCCCCATATATATATATATATATCTGTCTCTATAAAACTGTCTCTATATATATATATATATTAGAGAGAGAGAGAGAGAGAGAGAGAGAGAGAGACTCTTTCGTTTGATTGGCTAATGATAGCGTTTGTTATCTATAGTGTTAATCTATATATAACAATCTGTAATAAGACATTGCTGATAAATCAATTGATACCCATACAGTGTTGAATTAATGATAATGTAATTTCCAGAATATGTATGTTTCAGTGATTTATTTAGAAATTGCTGATAAATCAATTGATACCCATACAATGTTCACTTAATGAGAATGTAATTTCCAGAATATGTATGTTTCAAGATTTATTTACAAATTGCTGATAAATCATGGATACCCATTCTTTGTTGAATTAATAATAATGTAATTTCCATAATGTACTTTTGGGTTTTGTATGTTTGCTCACTTTGAATTCAAGCATAGTCCACACTGGACTGATTTTTGCGTGTGAGCTAGCTCTGCCTATTAGCAGTGTCTCTCGCCATCAGGTGAAACCACTCCGACTTCTGAGATACTTGTAATTTATATCTCCAAGTTAAGGATAAGAATTCAACATTTTTGTCCAACTGACCAGTGTAGGGATGAACCCGCTACCACATCATCAGCACACCAGAAGTTAAAGAGTGTGCACTCTTATCCTCTCAGCCATGCTGACCTCCTTGTGTTTGAATGATGTAGACATTGCTGATAATTCACTGTGAATTCATGAGATGATATCTTCCCCCTGGTTTAGTGCTGTGTCTGAGAGACCTGTTTCACATGGACAGCGAACAAGAGTATTTTCTCAGAGTACAGGGGTAAGTAAGATATTGAACATTTTGTTAATCCAACAGTTTAATATCATCACCATCATATCACTTGCTAAGTGGCGTAGACATTAATACTTATTTTTGGCGCTTGCTCGCTTTGAACTCAAGCTTAGTCCATACACTACTTCTAGTAGTGCTGTAATTAACTTGTAATTAATGTCCCCAAGTCAAGGATGACAGGTCAACATTTTAGTCCAACTGTCCAGTGTATGGGTTGAACCCCTGACCACAGCATCAGCACACTGGATGTTTAAGAACAAGCATTTTTATCCAGTCGGCCATGCTGACCTACAGACATGAATGTATCTCTACAGATCTAGGTCCTTGGTGTTCTGTATCAATTCTACTGTTGACATCTTCTGTCTCATCATCTTATGTTCTCTCCGTCTGCCTATGCCTCTTCTATCGCTGTTTTTTTCCAGCCGGTATGAGTTATGTGAAATACGTAATAAACATGAGGTGTACAATTCGTAGCATCATTAAAGGGGGTCATCACCACTGTGGAGTTTAAGCTCTGTTCGGAGTTTTAGGCAGGCAGTTAGCTACTTTGCAAAGGGAGACAGCTACATGGGATAGAACCAGGTGCAATGAGGTCAATTGTCATGTCTTCTAACCCTTGTGTTATAGATTTGACCTACTCTTGTCTTTATGTTCTACCACTTAGGCATGAACAGATAGTTGCATATGTTTACACTAGGTCTTATTTTTCCTCAACTCCCTAGGATAGACGTGGAGTGAAAGTTATTCAAGTAAATGTTAAATATATCTTTTGGTTTTTCAGTTACACAAACTCGCATGCTGTTTAATTGCTTTAGAATAAATGTACTTACTGGGGATACTCTGCTTGACATACCTTCTGGAGCAAATGGCAGTAGAGTGATGTGATCTGTATCAACCCAGCCACCTTTCCTCTCAGAACATTTTCTAGCATCCATTTTATGTGACTGGAGTGATCCCAGATCATGAAAAAAAAAAGCATCTGCCTTGATAAAGAGTTTAACTCAGTACTGCTGGGTCAACAGAGGAGAGGACTGGTCATTATGCCACTACAGCTCTGATATTAATGTGTAGATCTGATATTTCAATTGTTTTTTGATTGAAAAGAAAATGTTATTCTTCTTCTTGCGATTGCATCTGTAGACTGCCTGGTAAGTTCTCATGTTGACCTCACCTGTATTTGGGGATCAGTATAAACTGACTCAGTGCCATGGAATGATTAATCATCTTAAGCGACTTCCCATAACTGCCATGGGATTATTTAACACCAAAATGTTGTTATTGAGTTATAATACAGCATGTTTGCTACCACATTAACAACTTTTAAATCGTAACTGTGAAACACCTCTACTTCTCATTTTCCACCATGTGTTTTTGTGTGGTCCAATCTACTTTTTGTTTCACACAGAATCTATTAAGTTCCGCACAGCCTGGAGTTTTGGGTTGATGCAGTGAGTCAGTGTATTTTTCTTTAGTCTCTGTACAGAGGAAATCCTGCAGTTTATGTTCAGCAGTTTGCTTATGTTAATTCAGATAATTAAATACAGTGCTCATTAGTGTATTTACTTTATATGAGGGTTGTAATTAATGAACTTTTATACATATTCTTCTTTTCAGTGTTGAAAATGAATCTTTCAGTAATATGCACGAGGCATTAATTAAAAAACAAATACAAATGATTGGCAAGATTGATAAACAGAACCAAGGTGAGTTAGGCATAGATAAAGTAGTTTTCATCATGTTCCCTGCCAACTGATGTAGGCTTTCATGCATCTCCACAAATTACTCAGAGTTCTTGATCCATTCTACAGCTGGTATTCCTCCATGCCACCATGTATCTGTCAAGTATAATTGTTCTTGTTCTGCCCCTGCCTCTTCTGCCGCTGATATTTCCAGCTGTCACAATCTTTTCCAGTGCCTTTCTTCTCATTTCATGACCGAAGATGACTGTGTCATTTAAATAAAGTAGTATTCCGTAAACAAATCATTATTCCACTCTTAGACAGGTGTGGGATAATTGAGACATGACTTGTGTTCAGTAATTACCAACAAGTATTGAACTCAGTCGAATTCTATTGAATTGTCGTCAGTAGGAAGGAAGAAGTGCCACAATGTAATATACAAGTAAATGGAAATATTCTTCAACAAGTGAATCGGTACAATTATCTTGGAACAGTTATAACATCTGATGGGAGATGCCTTGAAGAGATTAGAACAAGAATCGCCATGGTGAAAGTAGCCTTTAGCAAGATGAAAAACATTCTGACCAATAAGAAGATGTCAATTGAAACGAGAAAAAGAGTATTGAGGGGATACATAGAGCCTGTTCTTTTGTATGGATGTGAAACTTGGACAATGAGCAGTCAAGCTGAAAAGCATCTGATGGCTGCAGAAATGTGGTTTCTGAGGAAAATGCAAAGAATACCATGGACAGACAGAAAAACCAATGACCAAGTACTACAGGAGACAAATGAACATCGTAAACTGATTAGAGAAATTAGACGTAGACAGTCAACATTTTTTGGACATGTTATGAGAAGAAATGGATTGGAGAACTTAGTGACAACTGGCAAGATCGAGGGGAACAGACCAAGTGGAAGACCGAGAGGAAAATACCTGGATGGCTTGGCCACATGGCATGGACGAGACAGGAACACTGAGCTGATCCATGACACTGGTGATCGAGTGAAATGGCGAGTCATGACCGCCCACGCTTTCCGGCATGGCACATGATTGATTGATTGAACTCCACATCTGTCACTCATTTTCAGTGAACTCCCAATTAATGTGGAACTCTAAGCCATCTCCATTTGTAATCATCTCCAACTTCTTGTTTTTATGTATCTCTACAGTGGTCACAATATTCACTGCAGTTCAGCTGCTAAGAAAATATAGACTTGTTACTGTTTTAAGTGATATCCATCTGTTATGGAACTCTACAGTTCTCTATCTGTCTGTTTGTCTTTTTGCCTGCCTGCCTGCCTGCCTGCCTGCCTCTCTTTCCCTCTCTCTCACTCGCCCTCTCTCTCACTCATTCACACTCACTAACTCATTCACACTCACTCAATCACCCACTCACTCACTCTGTGTAGGTGGTGGGTGGGGTAGAGGTGGGTGGTTGGCTGTGTGTGGTTTGTATTTGTGGGTATGTCTGTTGTAATATGTATGCATGTGTGCGTGTGTATCTGTGTTTATATAAGGGGCTTTCAGTTGAAATCTGTTCTAGCCGCACCGCGCGTAATTACGTACATTGAACATGATCATGTGACAGGTACTGACCAATGAATAAAAGAGCACGTGCTTATCGTCCCTTGATGCATAGGTTCCGTTTCTGACCGTTGAGAAAATGGCCGGGTTGATCCAAAATCCGTCCAAATAAACTCAAAGAGCGGTGATTCAGTTTCTTTCATTTGAAGGATGTCGACCAGTGGACATTCATCGAAGAATGCAGGCAGCGTAGGTACATATGTGTGTCGAAGACAACAGTGACAGACTGGGCACGAATGTTTCGGAAAGGATGTCATTTCACAACAGATCTTCGGCGGCTGGGTCAAGCGCATATTGTTGCAACAGAAAAAACCATCGCCAAAATTGATGCAGCAGTACAGATGAACCATTGTCGAAGCATATGTTCGCTAGCGAAAGAATTTGATGTGTCAATTGGGACAATTCAAAAGGTCATTCATAAGAAACTTCAATATTGTAAGGTGTGTTCACAGTGGGTACCACGGAAAAAAAGAGGAACACATGGGATGGTGTTTGAACCACTTGCTGCATTACAGAGTGGAGGGTGATGTATTTCTCTTCTGCATAGTGGCAGGTGATGAATCATGGTGTCACCACTTTGAGCCGAGCAGCAAAAGAAAGAGCATACAATGGAAGCATCTGGATCATGAAAAGCCAAAAAATTCAAGTTACAGGTTTCTGCTGGTAAGGTTATGCTGAGCGCATTTTTTGACCATGAAGGGCTATTGTTGGCCGACTTTAAAGAACCTGGTGTCAACAACAACTCTAGCTACTACTTGCAAACACTAGACAAGCTGCAAAAAGCCATCAAGAATAAACGACCAGGCATGCTTTCTCACTGTGTGATTTTGTTGCACAGTAATGCTCGTCTGCATGTCGCAAAGATTGTGCAGGAAGCATTAGCAAGGATGAAGTGGGAAATTCTGCAACATCCAGCCTATAGTCCTGATTTGTCACCATGTGATTTTCATTTGTTCGGACCTCTTAAAAAAGCTCTCAAGGGGCAACAATTTCACGCAGATGCAGACGTAATGAATGCGGTAAACACTTGGTTCAGTGAGCAACCACAATCCTTTTTTGCGGTTGGCATTCACCGCCTACCTAAGCAATGGGATGTTTGCCTGAATGCCTACGGCGACTTCTTCTGACCAACCCATGATGCATAATTAATTCAAAATGAATGCATTGTTTAATTCTACCACACATGTTAATGTTTCTTTCATGCTTTTGTAATAAAGCCATTGGAACGGGTTTCAAATGAACGTCCCTAATGTTGTTTGTCCATAAAGAATGATGATGACCATTCATTTCATCCAGTGGGGTTGAAAGTATGGAGCCGTGAGTTCTAAGATGGCCGATAAGGCCTATTTTGGCTCGAAATGATCTTTGACAATGTGGGCAAAGAATGCTTGACGTTCCAGGAGGAGGATCTCCTGCAGTGGTTTTTCTGTCCAGCCTAATATATCTATCTCTATATGTACATATGTACATCAGTCTGTTGGTGTGTGCATGTGCTCAAGCACATGTGTACGTGTGCACAGAGTCATGCTTGCATACATTTGTCGTCTGTGTGCATGTTTGGGTGATTAGAAGGGTAAGTGGGTGGTTGAGTAGGTATGGGTCTGATTGTGGGTGTATGTTTCCATATATGTATGTTTGTGCCCATACCTGCATGCTTCACATGTGTGCGTTTCTGCATTTCTGTGTGTGTCTGTATCATGACGCACTTAGTGCATATTGTGCATATTTTCAGTGTTCACTGAATATGGTTTTTGTTACATGACTTTCACAAGCAGAATATGTAACATATAATTGTTGTGTGAAAGGTGAGTGGTTGTATGGTCTGACTGTTTGGCAGACCTGTGTACACAATTATTTACCCTTTAAAAAAGTTTTTCGCTCATTCATTCCTTCCTGTCTTCTTTGTATGTAACTCTACGGCTGTCACTGCATGGAAGGAGGGTTGGTGTGAGACTGGCTGTCTACAAAATTCAACCAATCATGAACAAGTATACAAAAGGTTAGGTATGAGTGGTTGAGGGCTTATACTCTATTGGGAGATGAGAGGAAGAAGATTAACATGAAGGAGGAGGAGGATTATAAGGAAGAACAAAAAAAGGAGGAGGAAACAGAAGAAGAAGAGTGAACAACACAAATGACATTGTTTTTAGAACTAAAACATTCTGAAATTATAAACTGGATGTCATAATGTTTACACAGTGATTTTACAGCTTCGTGATCTCTTTTCTCAGGAATCACATTGTCTCTGAACATTCTTCATGGAGATATGAAAACTGTGAAAATTGAAAATCCACTTTTATTCAACAAAGGCGTAGTCCTTACTCAGCGAATGGGTTTTCCAGATTTCATAAACCCAGGTAAATTTGCTGTCAGATGATCTGTTATTGTATCTATATTTCAATGAATCTAGATGATTTATCACATGAAGCATCAATAAATCTAAGTGGTATATTACATTAGTAAATTTAGGTTATTGATTGCCTCCAGAATCATTAAATTTTGTTGGTTTGTTACACCCAATTAACTGTTTTAATGCCAAACAAAAAGTGGGTTTGGACCAAACAGAAATTGATGGCAGAAAATGAGAAGTAGGGGTGTGTCACAATAATGCTGTAAAAATTGTTAAAACGGTAGCAGATATATTGTATTATGTATCAAATTAAATATGATTGCACAAGGAACACGTTGGTATTAGTACTGTTACTATAGGTTAGAAATATAATAATAATATTAGCAGATGTGTAAAAAGAAATGAAGACAGGGGTGACAATTACGTGAAATTTCCATTTACCAAGGCACTACATCTTAATCACTAATGATAATCTAATGAAATTTACTGAATAATGATAAATACACCACCTTTCATCACGAATATCACTAGAACTGCTCCATTACACCAATAAAACACAATTAAAACATCATATTTTGAAGCACATCATTGTCACACAAAATGGAAAATGTCAGGAAAACAAGAGGCAGGTTTTGACCATTTTTTTTACTGAGAAACAATATGTATACTATTTTGTATTAAGTTATAATTATTATTCTTTTAAATTTAATTATTTAAATATTCTTCAGTTTATTTGTGTTAGGCATAGCAAACTTAGGGGCACAAGTGTGGCCCATTAGTGCGAACATAGTTCAACTTGATGATGAACTTTCATGGTTAGTTTTGTTTTCCATTCTGAATGCCAGCTAAATAATTTATTTTAACTGAATAACCACATTAACCATGTGAATCTTTCACAATGTCCTTTAAATTAGAATAACTATAATCTAACATTGTTTAAAACTATTATCTAATGTAAATATGCGAGGCCAAAAACAAAGGGCGTTGCCATTTCCAAAATCAGAAAAGTAACCACAATTTAACTAAGAAGTTTTACTCTATGTTTAGATATTTTCTTTCTCTCATGGGCTGTTTTTATATGACATACCTTCTTCCGGTATAAAATGTCATTTACAGGGCATTAAAATTAAGGAAGATACGCAAAATGAAACAAATAACGAACTGTCCAGAATCTGTCACTAAAACGGCATTCTGCACTCCAGTGGCGATACATTTTGTCACTGAAGTGGCGCTCTGCACTGAATCAGTTAATAAATGTCAATAAATCTATGAATTTAACAATAGTATCAGTCAAACTTGGACATTATCCAAATCATTCATAAGCAAAATCAACATGTGCGAGATGTGATGTCTAAGAAGAGCTGTCAGCTTAACTATCCAAGACCGAGTAAGAAAGATGTTATCTGACAGACAGTGGAATCAACACCTTGTATCACATATATTGAAAGGAAAAAGATCACCCTGTTTGGCCATCTCATTAGAATGCATCACCATTAGTTACCAGCACTGGTGCTACAAAAAAGAAGATCTGACAAGAGTGCGCCTGATAAGAAAATGAATTGATGTCAACATAGACATTGTCCAGTCTCATGGAATGACACTATCCAGTGCCACTTATCATTCACTGGCACGTCAACTATCCCTCCTCGCAACACTTGACTGCGAAAGTGGACGATATGGATGATGGTCAATAAATCTTAAGTGGTTGCTTACCTCAAGTATAAATAAATCAAGAAAGTTACTTACAGAATCAGTAAATCTATGTGGTTGATTATCTCTAGTGTCAGTGAATCTTGTATGCATCCAGTAAAACAATCTATGTGGTTGATTATATCTATGTAATGGACTGCAAGGAGTAGAAAATTACTTCTAGTACTAATAAATCTCAGCAATTATGTCCAGTATAAATAACTCTTGTTGGCTACCCCCTGTATCAAAAAATCTAGGTGGGTAATTACCTCCAGTATGGATGAACCTACTCTGTTGATTGCATCTATATCCATTATGGATAAATCTAGGTTGCTGTTTACCACTAGTTTCAGTAAATCAGGGTGGTTGATTCCTGCAGTGATGTAGATGATGTATTAGACCTTGAGATATCCCAGGCCATGGCATATGAAGTTGGGTGTCCAGCTCCCTTCCTCAAGACCTTTCCTAACAATTCTAAGAAAATGCTGAGAATTGTTTGGTACCCACTTTAATGAGGTTGTGTCAACCCCAGAAGGATACTGGTAGGACAATATAATCCTGCTTCTGTTAAGAATTGAACCTGGACTACTGTTTTGTCAGGCAGGCGCTCTAACCACTATACAGATGTGGCTCCTTTTGGTGTAGTATATATCTAATATGTGAGTAGAGCAAATCGGAGATTACGACATCCTCCTCTGGCTGGTTCGGTTTTTAGAGAGCCCACAAATGAATATTTATAGCATGGTGATTCTGGTATCCATGAATCTGGCTGCTCACTGATGCTACAGAGTTCATGCACTATGCTAAGATTTTCCTTGTGTGATCTGAGGGAGTTCTTGCATGTTACATAGAACCAATTTTAACATACAGCTGTGAATCCTGGACAATTAGTAAACAGCTGAAAAAAAATCCCCTGAAGCCTTGGAGAATGTGATTTTATAGAAGAATGCTGAAAATTAATTGGACAGCCAAAATGAGCAATCTGGACAGTTTGAGGGAATTAAGTGGCAAAGACAACTTATTCACAGACATCAGGAAGAAGCAGTCATAACTTTTTGGTCACATTATAAAAAGACAAAAACTGGAACATATTGTCACAGCCAGAAAGATTTGCGGAAAGAGAAATAGAGGAAGGAAAGGGTGAGAAAATTCTTGACATTCTTGTGTCATTGCATAGAAGGGAGTCAACACATGCATTGATTCATGCCATTGGGAGATCACAGTTTGTGGAGAGGCATGATCGCCTATGCCAGCAGGCAAGGCACTGGATGATGGTGATGATCTTAGGGAGGAGACTGGTATACTTATGAAGATAACCGTGTGCAGTGGAAGTGATGTTTCTCATGCATATTGGCAGTGAAGTTTTAGAAAGAGTCCATAATTACTGTGGTGTTATTTTATACAGATATTTTAAACAATTTCTCTCCAGGTGAAATACGGAATGACTTGTACTTGACCCTGTATGGAGCCGAGTTAGACAGGGGTTCCAAAACAGCATCCAAAAATGTTGAAGTCCGCGTAACTGTGTACAATGACCAGTATGAATTGATAAAGGTAGTATGCGCAGCTTCAACTACACATGGCTAAAATACTATTGTTTTTAAGCATGTCACTCTGATTCCTCCGAAGTCGGAGAGTGTCTGCCTGTACGGCAAGGAACCACCAGTCTGCACACCAATAAGTCAGACATGGGACAACGGATACTCACGCAAACCTCAGGTCCTGTATGACATCACACTGATGTTGTCAACAGGATATCCTCATCGGACATACAGGACTTCACGCTGGAGTTCACAGCCAGCGAACAAAAGCAAGCAAGCATGTCACATCCTTGTTCTCGAATATTTGAAGCCCATAGACATGCACTCTCCCGCTGTTTATGTTTCACCTCGACACCACAAGATATAAAAGGAACCTGATGAAATGAGATTAGGCACCTTGTTCAACTTGTCTGGGTCATATTTGAGAGGTATATATATTATAGGGTGGAGTGGCTTAGAAATTACAATGTTTACCTCTGGCTGCTGCAGACTTGGTTTGAGTCATGGTACAGACTGTTTGGATGTTTATACAATAAGAAATGTATGGTATTATGAGTATAAGGTACTTTAGAGCATTGCTTTGCTGATCCAGCAGTTTCTGCAGCTGGGCTTGTTCCAGATGTATTGGTGTTATCTTTCCTCTGGAGTAAACTAGGCAGGCCGAGAGAAGGATCATGCTGCATGGGCAACACATGGTTTTTACAATTCAGTTCAGGTTGTGTCTATGGAGAGGTATAATTTCATCCCTGGTCCACACTATGGGTTGTAGTTATGCTTTTTTTAAGCATAATGTAATAAACTATCATCTGTCAAGACTGCAATGTGCCAGCAAGTAATGTACTTTATGAGCCAATTTTCTTTGACACTAAGATTTTGTAAAACACTAGAAATGTTCTTCTCCTTGATCCAGAGAATTCTGAAGATTGTTTTGTAATATTTCAGTTAAAAAACCTCAATGTTCTTCTTGAGTGATTGTGAAATGGTACGTGAGTCACATCTATATGCTGTCAAGGGAAGATGCATGTTCTCATAATGTCTACTTTTATTTGTTTGCTGGTGGTTTGCCACAAGCTCTTAGTGCTGAGTTTGTGCCTGCATTCATCTCTGATTCCATGACTCTTACACAAACAGTCAGTCTATACCAGTGGTTCTCATCCTTTTTTGGCTCCTGCACTCCTTCACCATATGTTCAGAAAGTCATTACCCCCCCCCCCCCTCCCCCCCTTTCACATTTCCTCCCTATAAATTCCCCCCCCCCCCCTCCCGGCCCCTACACAGTATACGTAACAATGGAAGCCAAATTTAATAACACTTACTAGAACAAGTATAAATGTCTGCATAAAACGTGATTTGCTGGTCTACTTATGCTATAAAACAAATTTCAGTGGGGCAAGAAGTACAGAACCATAAAGTATGAAGGGAAAAATAATATCAAGTAATCTGTTCTTGTATTAATGCGATCTTGAAATAATCTTAATTCTCCTCCTGGAAACTCTAAAAGTCCCCCCTGAGGGGGAATTCCCCACCGGTCGAGAACCACTGGTCTATACATTTCTACCTGTATTTATCTTTAGTGTGCTGACTCTTATCACAAGCATTTGCAGTCAAGTTATGAGTTTCTGTCTGCATTCATCTCTTTTGCTGCTTATTATAATATAATTAATCTCTCCTGATTGTATATTAATTTAAACCTCTTTATTTAATATTTCCTATTTGTTTTCTTAGGAATGTATTTTTCCTGCTAATGGAGACACTATGAAGCCAAATTTTCTTTCATATATACTTTACCATAACAACAGTCCAAGATGGAATGAAACAATTAGAGTAAGTAATAATTCACTTTTTGTCACCCAAGCAATGCAATATGTGTAATTGGCTGTTCTTCATATTTACCCATAAACATATCATGTGTTATTGCACTTCTTATGTTTAGTTAAACTAAACTAAAGACATCTGACAACAAATTTGTTTTTAGAGAGTGCGTATATTTGGGTCCTGTGAAAGTAATGCACATGTGACTTTGTTATTATTGTTATTGCTATGCTTTGGCAGCTTTTATGACTTTCTGGGACTGAAAGAATTAAAACACTCTGAATTTTGCAGAACATTGTTTTCTTTTAGTAGTAAAAACTACGCCACAGAGCAAGCATGGCAGGAGGCTTCTATCATCAGAAGAGGTCCCCCATACTGAATGTTAAGGACTTTGTCTTCCTGACACTCTCAGGGGGTCGGCCTTCCTGAGTCATGACTCCCAGACATTTTTCTCCTGTCGTGAGTTCACCTTTCCACCTTCAAGATGTTCATATATCACACTTATTCCACAATAGCATTGCTAGGTGTGTCTGCCAAAAAAGCATCCTGCCCTTGGTGAAAAGAGGGGGGGGGGGGGGGGTGTGCTTTGGGCACACCTTTCTTCATACTCCATTTACAGCTCATGGATAGCCCTCCTGCACACTCCCAGCAGAAGCCAGCTCTTCCTCTGGGCTAATTCTATTGTGGCCTTGGGCATTTCCCTGTGGCTGTTCTAATCTTTCTTTCTATCACCTCTGCCATGCTCGTGCACCTGTGTTGTTTTTAATATTTTAACTCTTAATATTTAGTTTTCTAAGTGATACACTATTTATTTTGCTGTTGTATGGTCACAAGAATGTATTTTTGGTCTTGTAATGAGAGTTAGGTTGTAAAATTTAGTGATTATTGGAAAAATCAGCAGAAGAGACAGAAGCAGGATAAGGGAAATGATGCTGGTTAGTCGAATCATTGGCTTAGAGGAATAACATTAATAGAATTGGTCCAGAACAACAAGGACAGAGATCAGTGGAGATACGTGAATGTCTATGCCATATGGCAGGGCAAATTGTGATGATGACAGTAACCTGGAATTTGTAATGATGAATGTTACTTTACTATTGCCTATAAGAATATGAGAAAGGTACACTGGTTAACTCTTTCAGTGCCATGCATTATGAGGGATGTGATGTGCTTTTGTGTATGTATCCTAACAATCAAGTAATATGTTGTCTTACATTTCATATTTGGTCAGAACATACTCAAAAAATCTGGACACTTCAGTGGATACTTCCACTGTGTATTTACCTTCTTAGAAAGTAGCGCACTAGTGATTGATTTGTCAGTAGTTTTTTTCCTTGTTGGTCATTTGCTGCAAAACCTTGTTGCGCTGAAGAGTTTAGTTATTCAGTTCTGTAGGCAGCATGACCAGATTAATGGCATTCATTTACCATTCTCTAACCAGTCATGCTAATCAGTTTGGAATGAGGAAAAACAAAAGCTTAGAGAAAGAATTTGGACATTCAAAAAAGTGAGACAAATGTGCTGATAGACAGTAGCATAATAATATGGAATATTGTTTAATAAAGTGCAAGAGATATGAATTACAAGGACACTATTAATTGAATATATTACCAACTGCAATAAACCTGTGACAGTGGAAAATATGCAAAAGATAGGTCTAGAGAACTACAAGGATCGATTAAGCAATATATTACCACACACACACAAAAAAAAGAAAAATTACTTTATAGGGGATCAATATTGCAAAGTAAAAAAGAGTTGCGAAAATAATAATTTAAGTCACTTATTTAAGAGCTGTAAATAAAATGACAGGCGTGAAGATGGATAGCACAGTGTATCACAAGTGTCTGAAATACATGATTACTTAATATGCACAATAGGAAATAGCAAACGTATAATTTAGAAAAACGTAAACACTCATTATATAAAATAGCAATAGACACTAAATTTCCTAACTATAACCCGGAAGAGTTGAACAGGTTATTGTTGGTATCAAAACAATAGAATACTTTTCTAAACAACATTTGCCATTGGAGCAAAATTTTAAAACTATAAATTTGTCCAGAAGCAGTTTTCTGCTAAAGGTTTGTTATGTGACAACGCCATCACATCTTGTAGGTGTGGATGCATGGAGGAATAAGTGGCCAATCTTTCCCTCACTTTTGCGGACTGAGCCCAGACATCGAGCCTGCATCCGACCGTGCCCTTGACAATACCAGCCCTAATCGCCATCAACTATGCTTGTGCCACTGGAGTACGTTTTCTATATTATTATGTGTATTTATTTTGTTGCTCACTCTCTTGTGTTGGTTTACATGTGTATATGTTTCTTCTCCAGCTGTCCATTCCAATAGAGAAATTCAGCACTGCTCACATTAGGCTAGAGTTATGCCATTGCTCAAGTAAGTATCTTGCCCTGTGAGCATTGAGTTATTTTGTTATTTACACTTACATAAGAAATGCCAGCATGACATAAGTAGAAGATAAAAAGGTGAAACCTCTCTTTATTGTCATCATTGAAACAGTCAGTAACGTTTAGGTCACTTTCGGTAACGTGCCTGATATATAAAAAATTTTGGGTTTCCACTTCTTTTTTTGCATAATTTTGGTCATTATAAAATTTTTTTCCAACAAATTACCAACTTTGATAAATTCATGAAATCCTCTCTAAACTTCAGCATAGTATGTGATTAAGTGTTTACAAATTGATTTTCTGTATTTCTGTATGCACATTTTAGTAAATATTTAAAATAGACGTGGAACAATGACATTAACCAGAATTTAATACTAGTTATTACACTAATAAGGAAGTGCTGAGTCTGATTTGAGATGTCACCTACAGAACAGTTAAATTAATTGGTCAAACAGAGAAGCATCTGAACTTGTTCTACACCTAGCAACACACAACGTGTTCATTTGTTACTTCATTGTAACTCTTACTGTTGAAGGCAGTTGTCATATTAAAGTATTAAGTGTCTGGATTAGAAGGAGTTACAATCATAATGATAGGTCAGAAGAAGGTCAGAAGCAATTGTCTAGAACAAGAGTTAAATGAGGCAGCAGTGCATTTAATTGTTGTCTTGATGAGATGAGTAATCTACAGTATAAATGCAGGAAGAAAACTCTGCAGTCAAGATTTAGTAATCATCATGGTGGAATGATGAAATTAAAAACAAAAAGCCATAAGGATGAAGAAAAGTAACTTTTTAAAATATGGTTGAAATAAAAAAAAAAATCAAAACTTGCATTCACTACAAACCAGCTACACTAACCACTATATTGGTAAACAAGCACATTAACTGCTATGTGTTAAACAAGCAAACTAATCACTATGTTGCTAAACAAGCAAACTAATCAACTATATTGGTAAACAAGCAAATTAACTACTATGTTGCTAAATGAGCAAACTAATCACTATGTTGCTAAACAAGCAAACTAATCAACTATATTGGTAAACAAGCACATTAACTACTATGTTGCTAAACAAGCAAACTAATCACTATGTTGCTAAACAAGCAAACTAATCAACTATATTGGTAAACAAGCAAATTAACTACTATGTTGCTAAATGAGCAAACTAATCACTATGTTGCTAAACAAGCAAACTAATCAACTATATTGGTAAACAAGCACATTAACTACTATGTTGCTAAACAAGCAAACTAATCACTATGTTGCTAAACAAGCAAACTAATCAACTATATTGGTAAACAAGCAAATTAACTACTATGTTGGTAAACAAGGAAACTAATCAACTATATTTGTAAACAAGCACATTAACTACTATGTTGCTAAACAAGCAAACTAATCAACTATATTGGTAAACAAGCACATTAACTACTATGGTGCTAAACAAGCAAACTAATCAACTATATTGGTTAACAAGCACATTAACTACTATGTTGCTAAACAAGCAAACTAATCACTATGTTGCTAAACAAGCAAACTAATCAACTATATTGGTAAACAAGCAAATTAACTACTATGTTGGTAAACAAGGAAACTAATCAACTATATTGGTAAACAAGCACATTAACTACTATGTTGCTAAACAAGCAAACTAATCACTATGTTGCTAAACAAGCAAACTAATCAACTATATTGGTAAACAAGCAAATTAACTACTATGTTGGTAAACAAGGAAACTAATCAACTATATTGGTAAACAAGCACATTACCTACTATGTTGCTAAACAAGCAAACTAATCAACTATATTGGTAAACAAGCACATTAACTACTATGTTGCTAAACAAGCAAACTAATCAACTATATTGGTTAACAAGCACATTAACTACTATGTTGCTAAACAAGCAAACTAATCACTATGTTGCTAACCAAGCAAACTAATCAACTATATTGGTAAACAAGCAAATTAACTACTATGTTGGTAAACAAGCAAACTAATCACTATGTTGCTAAACAAGCAAACTAATCAACTATATTGGTAAACAAGCAAATTAACTACTATGTTGGTAAACAAGCAAACTAATCACTATGTTGCTAAACAAGCAAACTAATCAACTATATTGGTTAACAAGCACATTAACTACTATGTTGGTAAACAAGCAAACTAATCACTATGTTGCTAAGCAAGCAAACTAATCAACTATATTGGTTAACAAGCACATTAACTACTATGTTGCTAAACAAGCAAACTTATCAACTATATTGGTTAACAAGCAAATTAACTACTATATTGGTAAACAAGCAAACTAATCACTATGTTGCTAAACAAGCAAACTAATCAACTATATTGGTTAACAAGCACATTAACTACTATGTTGGTAAACAAGCAAACTAATCACTATGTTGCTAAACAAGCAAACTAATCAACTATATTGGTAAACAAGCAAATTAACTACTATGTTGGTAAACAAGCAAACTAATCACTATGTTGCTAAACAAGCAAACTAATCAAATATATTGGTTAACAAGCACATTAACTACTATGTTGCTAAACAAGCAAACTAATCACTATGTTGCTAAACAAGCAAACTAATCAACTATATTGGTAAACAAGCAAATTAACTACTATGTTGGTAAACAAGCAAACTAATCACTATGTTGGTAAACAAGCAAACTATTCAGTATGTTGGTAAACAAGCAAATTAGTCTCTATGTTAGTAAACAAGCACATTATCTACTATGTTAGTAAACATGCGTATTCACGACTATGTTAATAAACATTATTGAACAAATTTGAAATGGACTATTTGATCTTTCTTTCACAGATCGGGACAAAGCAGAAAAGAAAATGTTTGGCTTTGCATTTCTGTCAGTCACAACAAAAGAAAACACCACACGGCTGGATGGCAAATATGATCTGTGTATATATAAGGTGTGTGCTTAATTTTTTAAAAATAAGGACCTCTTTTCATGTCATGGGTATACAGTACTATCGCCATATTTTTATATCAATCAGTGTGTGCTTGTAATGTTTAAAGTAACTTTTAAGTGGTTAGTGGTTAAGTGGTTAAGTAACTTTTACAATTCCTTCCTTCCCTGGTGCTCTAGAAAGTAACTAGGAATCACATCCATTGAGGTTATGGTGTTTTTGTGGACAGCTTCAAACCCTGGTTGGACCAACCCTCCTCAGACACCAATGTTCACACTGCACACATTTTGTTTTGGGTAAATTTTCCCTGCTTTGAAATGTTATCAGAGTAGTGATCCTTAGTTAAACCTGTCTGTCTCAAAACACAGTGACATTCAAAATCTATTTCTGAACTTAAAACAAATTTTAAAAAAATAATAATACTAAAGTCCATAGATAAAATTACATGTCAACCCAAATTATATTCAATAATGAAGAATTTGAAAATGTCAGACTTTAAATGTCTTGGTCCATAATCAATAAGAGTGGGTATTGTTCAAATGTGGAAAGAGAGGTAGAGGAAGACAGCGTGAGAAAATTCTTGACAAGCTTGTGTCATGGCACGGAATGGAGTCAACATACAGATTGATCCATGCCGTCTGAGATTGCAGTTTGAGGAGAGGCATGATGACCCATGCCAGCCAGCAAGGCACTGGATGATGATGATTGTTCAAAAGAAGTCAGGCATGAACTGGCTACAACAATGCAGAGGTTGAACAGTATTAAGAGCCCATGGCACAACACCAACAAATAAATTAAAGTAAGCCTTTTGGGAACATCCACCTTTTCTATGACAGCATACAGATATGAGTCATGGATCATTTGGCCAACAATAAAGGAGACAACTTAGGCTTTTAAATTTAACAGAAACATTCGTAGAATACTCTGGACTATGAAGAAGACAAAACTGACATTCTACAAGCACATTAACCACTGAACATTGAATAAAACTTGTTCATAAACAGTTGCATGCTTCAGAAATAGCTTTGGTCCATATTAAACATAACAGTGATTTGGAAAGAACAGGATGGACTGCATGGTTCCTGGAGAAAAAGGCGAGGAAGACTAGCACAAAGATGAACACAGAACACTGAAGGCATCTTGGGCATGGATATGCAGGGGAACCAGCACAAAGATGAACACAGAACACTGAAGGCATGGACATGCAAGAGGCAGGGGAGACCAGCACAAAGATGAACACAGAACACTGAAGGCATCTTGGGCATGGACATGCAAGAGGCAGGGGAACCAGCACAAAGATGAACACAGAACACTGAAGGCATGGACATGCAAGAGGCAGGGGAACCAGCACAAAGATGAACACAGAACACTGAAGGCATCTTGGGCATGGACATGCAAGAGGCAGGGGAACCAGCACAAAGATGAACACAGAACACTGAAGGCATGGACATGCAAGAGGCAGGGGAATAGCACAAAGATGAACACAGAACACTGAAGGCATGGACATGCAAGAGGCAGGGGAATAGCACAAAGATGAACACAGAACACTGAAGGCATCTTGGGCATGGACATGCAAGAGGCAGGGGAACCAGCACAAAGATGAACACAGAACACTGAAGGCATGGACATGCAGGAGGCAGGGGAATCAGCACAAAGATGAACACAGAACACTGAAAGCATGGACATGCAAGAGGCAGGGGAACCAGCACAAAGATGAACACAGAACACTGAAGGCATGGACATGCAAGAGGCAGGGGAATCAGCACAAAGATGAACACAGAACACTGAAGGCATGGACATGCAAGAGGCAGGGGAACCAGCACATAGATGAATACAGAACACTGAAGGACATGCAAGAGGCAGGGGAACCAGCACAAAGATGAACTCAGAATACTGAAGGCATGGACATGCAAGAGGCAGGGGAACCAGCACAAAGATGAACACAGAACACTGAAAGAATGGACATGCAAGAGGCAGGGGAACCAGCACAAAGATGAACACAGAACACTGAAGGCATCTTGGACGTGGACATGCAAGAGGCAGGGGAACCAGCACATAGATGAACACAGAACACTGAAGGCATGGACATGCAAGAGGCAGGGGAACCAGCACAAAGATGAACACAGAACACTGAAGGCATCTTGGGCCTGGACTTGCAAGAGGCAGGGGAACCAGCACATAGATGAACACAGAACACTGAAGGCATGGACATGCAAGAGGCAGGGGAACCAGCACAAAGATGAACACAGAACACTGATGGCATGGACATGCAAGAGGCAGGGGAACCAGCACAAAGATGAACACAGAACACTGAAGGCATGGACATGCAAGAGGCAGGGGAACCAGCACATAGATGAATACAGAACACTGAAGGACATGCAAGAGGCAGGGGAACCAGCACAAAGATGAACACAGAACACTGAAGGCATCTTGGGCATGGACATGCAAGAGGCAGGGGAACCAGCTTAGAATCAAGAATCTTGTTGGCAGCTATGGTGAGAGCAATGTTCTTCAAAGGACCCGCTGCATGATGATGATGAGTGATCATTGTAGTCTCTTTTTTCTTTTTTTCCCCTGCATATCCTTTACAGGACATCACTGTCAACACCAGCATTTTACAGCTGTCGTTGATTTCTTGGCAAGATTACGCTCAGTAGTTTGACATTGCTTTCTGAGCGGCCAGCTCACTTATCCCATAAGTTACCAACGCGGCGAGAACCACTTCCAATTCTTGCGTGCTGCATTACCCTACGTGGATAAACGAGATTACAGAGAAAGTCATTTATAACCCCATGGCCAAGGAGACCGGCCATTATACTCTACTACTTATAATTATTTTCTGGGTTATAACATTTGAAATGTGCACACAATACCTTCCATTTTATTCCCTTGTCTGAAAAGGTTAAGTCTCAGGTCATCAACCTATCAGGGGGGAATTTGATATCATTTGTTTCCTCTTGAAAATTATCCTCAACTGGATTTAAACTTGACACTATTGAATTAACAGCAGATCATCAATTTTTTGTGAGGTATAGTATGTAAAGTGTGTATTCTGTAAGGCTCTGTTGAAACTATACCTACTGCTTGTTACATTTTATAATTTATGTGGCTTTGTATTAGCCATATTTGTTAAAATAGCAATGTCTCGCTGGTATTGGGGATTGAAACCCAAAGCCATATTGGGTGGGAAAAAAAATGTCGCACAATAATAGGAGGATTGGATCCTGAAGACATTCTGATTAAAAAAAAAAAAACAATGTCTACCAGTATGAGAGATTGAATCCCAGAACCATACTGGGGTTTTAAAAAAAATGTCCCATCATTATGGGTTGTTCATCCCCAAAGAAGTACTGGTTTACAAAAAAAAACAAAAAAATTGTCCCACCATTATTGGGTATTGATCACCAAGGCCATGCTGATAACAACACAAAAACAATATTCTATCATTATTTTTTGAATATTAAACCCCAAAGCCTTATTGACAAAAAAGAAACAATGTCCCACCACTATGAGAATTTAACCCCAGATCACTATGAGAATATAACCCCAGATCATTGTATTAGCAATTGAAGGTACTAACTACTAAGACTACATAACTGTAATTAGGTTTATACAAATAGAAACATGAATTTTAAATTATATGCTCCTCAGTGTGAAGATTTTTCTAAAGTGAAGAATTACCTCAAGCTTCCATCTTTGAAGGATGACTTCAGTGATCCAAAACTGGCTCACAACATTCCCAACAATATTCCGTATCATCATGCCAACAAAGAGTCCATTACAGTGGAGACATTATTGTGTTCTTCCAAATTTGCACAAAAAGGTGAGTCACCCTGCGCTAATGGTCTATCTTCTGCCTTGTCTTATCCTAGTGGAGCATAGCCCTCAGCCAATGCATGCCAAACTCTTTGTAGATGTGTTCAGGATTGACTGGACTTTGAAGGTAAGTTTTCAGCAGGATGAGGTGGCCAGTCTCATGTCAAGCCTCCATAGTAAACTATTGCAACATGCACAGTCGGCTACAATCTTACCATTCTTTGTTTCTTTTATGGACCCCTGTTACACAAGAGCTGCTTGCTCATATCTAAATGCATTATTTTATCATCATCATCATCATCATCATCATCATCATCATCATCATCATCATGGAGCTGGTTGATCACAGAGTCACAATCATCACAAAACATTCAATTATGCCAGTTTTACTGTTTCTTAATAGTGCAGTTTTGGTACAGACAATACTCTCTGGCTGTTGAAACCTTAGAAATGAGATTATCTTATTATTAGTTATTAGATCCTGACAGTATGGGCAGGAGGTCATGGTTCTCATTGAAAATTTAAGAGCCGCTGGTTGGATTAAAAAATCCTCTTCATCACACTGAAACTATCCATATGTAATGCAATCTATCTCTCATTCAGATCACGCTGGAAGGACTACATCTCTGTAGCACTGAGGATTCTAGTTTTTATCAATCAGATCAAGCTGGAAGAACTATATCTTTGTAGCACTGCGATTCCAGTTTGTGTCAGTCAGATCACCCTGGAAGGACTATATCTTTGTAGCAATGCGATTCCAGTTTGTGTCAATCAGAATCCATATATGCTATTAATATTCTGATGGTGTTAGATGTTCTAATTTTGGCATTTTTCTAGTGACAATGGCCAGACAGCCTGTTATTAATGATTTCTATTTTTTAAAGGAATGAAAAATATTCTGTGCTGTATATCTTTGTCAGTCAAGGTGAAGTTCTTAAGAGCTGTTTCAAGCCAATCCTGACATACAGATTTGAATCATGAACAAGTAGTAGACTACTGAGAAATTATGTCTAAGCTGCAGACATGCAGTTTTAAAATGATGTAGTAATGTCCAGTAACCTTAATTTTTCATGTAGTGTCTTTCGTGTATTTGTTTGTCTGTTTTTGTTTGTTTTTGTTTTTGTGCTGACGAAGGCTTTAGCCTGCACGTCCATTTTGTTTCTTGTAATCATGCTCTAGTAAAGCTCACAATCTACTTCTCGTTTTTCAGTGATTCATTCATTATTTTAAAATGAGAACACCATGGACAGATAAAAGACAAAATGCACATATCTTGAAAGAAGTTAATTCATAGAGAACAGATTGCATACATCAGAAGAAGATAGTCCACATTCTTCAGGCACATCATGACAAGAGAAAAGCTGGAGTATGTTGTGACAGTGAGACAGTTGGATGGGGAGAGAGCTGTGAGAGACCAAGCGAGGAAATGATAGACAGTTTGAAATCATAGAATGGAGGAACATCAGTATCAGAAGTGATTGACACACAAGATAGAATGCTTTGGACAAACATGATAACCAATGCCTCACAACATGGACTATAAGAAGAAGAAGGTATTCTAATGTGTACATTGGACCACCACATTTTGCCCTTGTCATAAATGCTAGGAATCTGAACCAGGTATTGGGAAAGTACAAGGGGGCTTCAAATGAAAACCTTAAAAGTGTGATATAAATTACAAAAGTCCAGTATGGTGATGCATGCTTGTTGGTCCAGCAAGTATATGAGTGGAGTAGGAAATTTCAAAACATTTCTGTCCGATGAAGAGGTACAGCAGGTGATGCATGAGTGTTTACACATACGATACAGAGCACTTTTGTCTATAGGAATCCAAGCACTTTATTGTCGCTGGCATTGAATGCAGTGATGACAACATCAAAAAATGTTACATTTGTTCTTTACTTATTCAGAATATATTCACCCCAAAAATATTTAAGGTTTTCATTTAACTCTTTACCGGGTTAAGCTCTGAACGGGCAAGATTTTTTCAGGTTCGGTAAAATTTCAGGTTACGTTAGTAAACACATCACATATAAGGTGTTAGTCAACAGATTTTAGTAAAATAAACAGCGAAATGAAAGGAAAAGCATACAGATTATTTTACTTGCGTGAATGTTGCCAGTAATCCACACATGAACACAAATATTTACAAAATACAACATATTGTTTGTGATTGTCAGTCATTTATACGGCAATTTACAAACACATTTTCAGAATCACAATCATGACTGCTAAATAATGCTAACGTTGATCACTTATATCTAGCTCCAATTAATAGTCAACTTCGTGCCCTTCATTGTCACTTAAATTGAGTCCAGCGAAATCTCGGCTATCATTTGAAGAATTGTCGAAAACCATTTTGAAAAACTAAGCATAAAAACCCCCAAAACAATTTTTTTAAAATCCGTTCAAATTCATAGTACACGCTAGGAAATAGCGGCTACATTTTCAAGCTATCTGTGAAACCGAAAGTAGACAATTGGAAATCTCGGAAAGCCGCGAGATCACGTTTTTATAATGCTAGTAGTAGCTTGGACGCATTCGAGCGGTTTTCCTGTTCCGGGGTAAAGACGCATTCGGACGATTTGCCCAGTAAAGGGTTAAAGTCCCTTTGTATGATGTCATTGTATTCTTGTGTAATTATTGTCCTCTACTGGATTTGAACCTGACACTTTCCTAGTTAGAAACCTCTAATCCGGTGTATTTCAATTTACATTTCTACAGCTGAACTGTTACGTGTCCTACAGTGGGCGTCAACCTCCAACCAGGAGAAAACCATTCCTGAAAGTTTAGATCAACTGGTCAAGCTCAGAGGACAAGAATTAGTTCGAGTAAGTATTGTCATAGTCTGCTTGCTTCTGGTTGAAATTGCTAGCTTCTAGACACCTTTTTATATGCCCTGGCCTCCTTCTTAAGATCACACTAATATAGTCTTTTCATTGGGACCTTGCCGTCTTGACAGACGATAGTTTGTGCTTTAAAAAGGCATAATAACTTTTACCTTTCTGGTAGCGAATGTGACTGATAAGGCCGATTCACGCTGTAAATGTTCGTTCACAGTGGGTGCATGTGAACATGTGGTCATTTCCACCATCATGCACCATCTTACGTCTCACATGCTCGGTTGTGTGACTTATCTGCAATAATTTTTTCCTTTGTCTTTATTCCATTTCTGATGTTTGCTCTCCATGCAACACGCTCAGCTGCGACTTGCTCCCAATGTGCATTATCAATGCCTGTATCAGTCATGTCCCGCTTACACACATCCTTGTATCGTAGTAGAGGCCGACCCTGAGATCTCTTACCCATCTGTAATTCACCAAACAATATGTCCTTTGGTATTCTACCATCATCCATCCTCCTAAGATGTCCTATCCATTTAAGTCTACGAAGACTGAGCATGGAATAAACCGTCACACAACCTGATCTTTCCAATACTTCAGTATTTGTGATTTTGTCTTGCCACTTAATACCAAGAATTCTTCGCAGACACCGCATATGAAAGCTGTTTAAACGTTTCTCTTGGTGTGAGTAAGTTGTCCAGGTTTCACTGCCATAAAGAAGAGTACTAAGGACACAGGCTTGATAGACAAGGACTTTTGGTTTGGCAGTAAGCTTCCTGTTCTCCCAGACTCTTTTTCTTAACCTGTTCATTGTTGTTGCTGCCTTACTAATCCGGATGTTGATCTCCTGATCTAGGGATAATTTGCTATTTACCACTGATCCTAGATATGTAAAATGGTCTACCATCTCTAGTTCGGCATCGTCAATAAAGATTGATGGTACCCCATGTGCATCTTGTGACATAATCTGTGTCTTCTTTTTGCTAATTGTTATGGTACCCCATGTGCACCTTGTGACATAATCTGTGTCGTCTTTTTGCTAATTGTTAAACCAAAAAGAAGACGCAGATTATGTCACAAGGTGCACATGGGGTACCATCAATCTTTATTGACGCCGCTGAACTAGAGATGATAGATAGTCTTAGCTCAGTGCAAAAACCCCATATCACCAAAGAGATCTCTGCATGAGAATCCACACATGTTCTGATTATTTAATTTTGGGTAGCATTTCTATTTTGATATTTGACCTGGGCCTCATCCACATCTTTACAACTGCTGAAGGATATTTCACAATGTGCACCAGGATTCCTTATGTCCTAGAAAGCCAGATATCTGATCCACTATCTAGAGTTAAGGGAGATGATGTCTGTCTGTATTTTAGTCTGTCTTTTTTGTCTCTCTATCTGCTCGCTCAAAATAAATGTGATTGTATGTGTAAAGAATTAAATGTATATAAATTGAATAAAGTGCTAAATCAACATCACAACTGTACAGACAATTTGACATCATAAGATCTAATAAATTACATTGTTTAGGCCACGTAAAACATAAAATCTAGTGGAATGATTAAACAGGTCACATTAAGCTACACGACCAAGAGGATGACTCAGAACATTGACAGGTGGCATAGATTTCATTCAGAGGGAGTCATTTTGAAACTAGCAGAATCTTTTAAGGGTTGCAAGTAAGCATTTTATGACTGAATGCACCAATGTGAGTGTGGTTTTCAGCTAGAGAATACATCCACAAAATTCAAATTCCTGGACTCTCTCATTAAATAGTCTAGAAGTTAGATGATTATGTTATCTTAACCCCCTCCCCCTCCCCCCCAAAAAAAAAACAAAAAAAAAAACAACAACAACAACAACAACAAAACAACCAAGAACAATAAATAATGGGTTTAAAAATGCTCTGCAACTCTCTGAACACATCTGAGAAGGCAACAATAAATTAATTGGTAGATAAAACAGTCCATAAGATAATGCTAATGTTATAATAATACATACAGTTGAGACCATTTACATGTTATTAGGGCACATTGGCATATGGTGTAATTTTGATGACATCATAATTAAGTTTTCAAAGTCCCTTTAATACTCTACAGATGGCAGAATTAAAGGAACCAGGTGATTGAGTGGTTAAAATGTAAATGGTGCTTTTTACATGAACTTATGGCATTTTCAGGATGTGGTGTTAGGCCCCTATTTTCTTATCCAAATGGAACTTGATTGGTAATTAGGTCAGTATCACTTTGAGGTCGATTTGAACTCAAGACCAAAGGAACAGCAGACATTATGCTGTTGCAGCTCCTTGACTGAATAGTCCACAAGTTTTTTGATAATGCCATCTTCAATACATCATAATTACAATTTCAAACTACTGTTTTTGTCTCTGAACACTTTATAGAGACTACAGAAATAACCGCTTTTAATTTACTTCTTTTAACAGTATCTGCAAGATATCTTAGATGCCCTATTCAACATGTTCACTGCTGGAGATGGAAGATCAGTGCCATTTGCCTCAAACATTTTTGAAACTCTGGTATGTAGACATTAATTCATTGTCATACATTGTCATACATTGTCATACATTGTCATACATTATCATTCATCTTCTAGTCTATGCTACAGAGCCACATATGCTGGTTGCAAGAAACCACTCTTTTCAATTTTGAAATTCAACCAGTTTGTCTGATTCAAATTCTTGTTAAAAAAACTATTCTTCATGGTACAGTTAAGGCCAGCAACGAAGAGGCAGACATATGTTCTGGACAAGCTGTGGCATTGCTACATTTACTTTTAATTAGAGAAGATAAGGTTCATTAGAAAACATCTGGACTATGAACATATCCATCATTGCATCCTAACAATCCAAAATGGGATAAAAGAAGAAGAATTGACACATGCACAATGTACGAGGGCTATTCCAAAATCAACCACTGATTGGCTGGTAAAAATAAACCATTTGCCATAGCGAAACTGTTCATTGCTTGCATCATTCAGTACTCTTTAGCTCACTACACATCAACCTACAGTCGCATTTGTTCAGTGGTTCATGAATCACGAACAAATAAACACGGACACTATTATTGCCTTAGCTGTGAAATTTATATTGTTGTTCTATTTCTTAAAGCAGAAGGTCAAAATGCGGCCGAGATTCATCGTCAATTGTGTCGTTTGTATGGTGATAACATTATGAGTTCTGTGAGGGATGTTTTTGTTTTTTTTTGTTTTTTTGCATATATTTTTTTACTGGACATCACTGTCAACACCAGCATTTTACTGCTGTTGTTGATGTCTTGGCCAGTTTACGTTCAGTAGTTTGCCATTGCTTTCTGAACGACCGGCTCCCATACCAACTCATTTAAACCCAGCGCAATGCGGTCTGCTGCCAAATCAGTCACTGCTGTGTTTCGAATGCACCCGTAAGCCCTTTGCCATTAAAACTGTGAGGGATTGGTGCAGGAAATTCAGAGACAGGCATAAAGATATGCATGATGAGGGTGGACAAGGACGACATTCATTTGTGACAGATGAGCTAATTCAAAATGTTGACCAAGTCATAGTGGAAAAGCGCCGTTTCACAATTTCAGATATTTCTTCAGAATTTCCACAAATTTCTAGGACTAGACTGTTTAGAATTGTCACAGAGAGGTTAGGTTACCACAAATTCTGTTCACGGTGGGTACCAAAGCAACTGACTGACGTTCCAAAGGTGAAAGAATGGGCTCAGCTTTGAAATTCCTTCTGCGCTACTGGGAAGAGGGGGATGTATTTCTCGACAGAATAGTGACTGGGAACGAGACATGGGTTCATTTCATGAATGTAGAGATGAAGAAACAGTCAAAACAGTGGATGCAAACTCATTCTCCAAACAAGCCCAGAAAATACAAGCAAACATTTTCGCACAAACAAAGAAGGTTATTGTGTTCCAGGACCGCAAGGGCATTTTGATGGAATTCATGATACTGGAGACCCAATAAAGCCAGAAGCTTACTGTGAAACACTGAAGAAGCTTTGTCAGTCAATCCAAAACAAAAGGCACAGAATGTTCACTAGTGGTATTATTATGCATGACAACGTGTGGCCCCACACTGCTGCTCGCACAAATACTTTACTTGAGCAGTTTAAGTGGGAAATTTTCAACCACACCTCTTACAGCCTGGACTTGGTACCAAATGATTATCATCTCTTCGGCAAGATGAAGGTCTGCTGGCTACCTAGCACTTCAACACTACTGAGAAGCTCATGGATGGAGTCAACAACTGGCTAAGAACCCTGGCAGCACCGTTCTTGACAAGGGGTTATAAAACTCATGCCACGGTACAAGTGCCTGAATTTAGGTGTTGACTATGTGGAAAAGAAATTCAGTGATGTCTGTAACTTTTGTATGTATTTAGATGTTTTGGCAATTTATTAAAATTTTTACCAGCCAGTCAGAGCTTGATTTATGAATAGCCCTTGTATTTAGTGGGTATTAAGTTAGCGATATCAAACTAAGACTACAAAAGAAGAGGAGCTTTCATAGCACTAGAAAATTCAGTCAATGGAAGTCAGAAGAGTTTAAAACTATAATGAAATTTACAATATTTTAACTCTGACATTAATTTAGGAGAATGAATACAAGAATTCCTAATAAACAAACATTCATTAATTGGTGCCTGCGTGGAATAGAACAATTATAATGGTGTGACAGAATCTCTAATGTGATTTTTAGAGAGAGAACTAGGCAGATTCCAGTAAATGTTGAAAACTGACACTGGATAGGTCAAACATCAAGAATACCTGATAATAGTATAACTAGAAAGTCCTTTCTCTGGAACCCACAGGGCAGATAAACAAAGGGAGAGCCAACAATTGCACGGAGAAGGGAATTAGAGAGACAGGTGAATAATGAAAGGAGCGCATGGAAGGAGTTGCAGGAGGTAGCGACAGATAGGATGAGTTGGTTGAGGGTCCATGCTGTAATTGGAGATAAAGGGGAGAGAGAATAAGAATGTTGTATGTGTACATGTTCGTATAACTGAAGTTTGTATTTTTGTGTCAATTTGTAGGTTCATATCTTCAGTTTGTTACATGATGAAATGTTTGAAAAGTTCTCCATTGTCTTAGAAGATTATTTGGAGAAGTCATTTTCATCTCCGCTTGCTCACAAGTAAGTATAGGGGTTTCCTGTAAGCATCTTGTGCATGATTTTCTCTTCCTAATATATTGTCTGTATTAATTTTTTGGTAAAATTTAAATAAGCAGAGGCGAATACATACTAAGTAATTGGGGGAAAGTGGAATGGATAAAAATTATTGTTTTAGAGTGACAATGGATATTAATCCACAAGTAAGGGGAGACTGCAAAGGCATTAATCACCATCACCATGCAGGATGATTTCTGCATAAATGATCTCCATTAGTTTCTGTTCAGAGACTGCTGTACATTCTTCTTGGCTTTATCCTGACAATATCTCTGTAATGGCTCCATGACTAGTATACAAGTAAGATGAAGAGACCTACAAGCTGTTTGCTGAAAGATACAGATCAGAAACAAATGGCCATCAGAGAGAGGAGGGTAAAGACATAAAAGCAGTAAAGCAGCAGTCAAATGAAGGAATCCATCACACTTGGAGAACTGCAGAACACTATTTCCAAGCTTAAAGATGAAAAATTGCCTGACTCAAAGTTAGCAGTGAGTTGAGTTGAATCAAGAATCAACATCACAGAACTCGGGGCTTTCCCCACACGTTTTGTACTCATATCCAACAACCAGCGAAGAGTCCCAAATATAATGGTACCAGTTACACTATGATTATGTATTTTTCTGAACTTTCTTCAGAGATCAGAGTGTCAGCCAGATCCTCTAGTCACTCCCTGCTGCACGATTCTCTCTATAAATGAGGTATGTCTGTTGTTTCACATGGTCACAAAGGGCCCTGACCACATCTGCCTTATCATGCATCATCAACCGTACTAAAGAAAAGGAAATGTGAAACAAAGACTTCAAGTTACCGACCAATCAGTCTCACAAGCTGTGAGCTAAGGAAATATGCTTGCCCACTAAATGGCCATTCACTTGCCTACTAGTCCTATGTTAAGATCCCCTTTGAGGTCACTATTCTTTTTTTGGTCAGTCTGTGCTCTCAGATTAATCCAGCCTTAAATTGGTTCCAGAAAATTTCCAGGAAGGTAACAGTGGATGGCGTGATATTGACCACATCACGTAATGAGTGTTGATTAGTGTGAAAATGTAGCACCATGTGCCCAGTACTTCTCATGACGTGAACAAGTATCCTTCATGTTACATTACATTACTGAATTAACATTTAACTTGAAGCTGTAAGGAACTAAAGGATTTATAAAAATGATTCCGAAAAAATGTTCGAGTTCATCCTCATCCAATTGTGTAATCATCAAAGATAGCGAGCACACAATAAACAAGAAATGAAGAGGAAGAAAAGCATTCTTGACTACATTGTTTGGAAGTGTGTGATCATTCTCTTACCATCAATATCTCTAGTATCTTATGACAATCAAATCTGTTCATGTTATGTATATATCCAGGGAACTGATGCAGTGCCTTAAGGTCCAGGCAGAAAGAGTTTACACATGCACGGACTTTGATGAGAGATCTACCAGGAAAGTGTTCAAGGTAATTTGATGATGAGAGAAAGCTACAGTAGGATTTGAGTCATATACAATAGAATAACAAATAGAGTAGATTGTAATACTGAAAAACATGAAATTAAACAATTTAATAGTGTGAAAACACAAACTTTTTCTTTAGAACTGCTTATGTTGTTCCTGAGGAAGATTATTATAATTGAAATGTCAATGTGTGTCATAGTATATTTATTTTAATGTTATTATATTCTTCTGTGCTCACCTGGAATGTTTTTTTCGGATGTAGTTGTGTTGTGCCTGTTTACAGCAGAGCTGTGATACTTTTGTCGTTCGGCCGACACATCCGACTTCTGCGGGCATTTGTTGACCGGGTTAATTTTATTTTATTATATTTTTGTTATCGTCATTGATTCCCCCCTGTCATTTACATTTGCCGTAGTGTCTGTGTTTGTTATCTCTCACTTTTTCACAGGGGTTACACATACCTAACTGCTTTTATTTCCTATTGTTATTTCCTGTACGCACAGCATGTACGTTATGACTGGGATTACACTAGGCTGGTCATGTTTTCTCCACAGGTATTTCATTGCCAACAGACTCCAACTCAATGCCTAGATAGTATGGGTTGCTTTACTAACTGCAGTGGAGGAAAAGTAAATCACTGCTTTGCATGCAATATTTTACATTGAAGTGAACTTCATTGAGGGATTTTTGATGGTTCATTGTTGCTAATTGAATGTCTGCTTTGTTTATTTTGGACATTTTTATATTCTATTGATTATTGCCATTAACATAGCAGTTCTCAAGTATTTGTTAATCCCAACAATATTCTATGATCATCAGGTGTTGGATGATATTTTCAAGTTTTCAGTGAAATCCTGCATGTTGTCACAGAGGTAAATTAGCAAATGATTGTTGTTTTGTTTTGTTTAAGATTGGGGTTGCCCATTGTTTCCATTGTGTTACATTAAATTAATTAATTAACTGACCAATTAATTTCTTAATGTTTAGCATCGTAATTAGAGAAAATCATGTTGTGTGAAATCTGTGGTTTCTGAGGAAAATGCAAAGAATACCATGGACAGCCAGAAAGACCAATGAACAAGTCCTTCAAGAAACAAATGAAGATCGTAAATTGATTAGAGAAATTAGACGTAGACAGTCAAAATTTTTTGGGCATGTTATGAGAAGAAATGGATTGGAGAATTTGGTGACAACTGGTAAGATCGAGGGGAACAGACCAAGGGGAAGACCTAGAAGCAAGTACCTGGATGGCTTGGCCTTGTGGCATGGTCGAGACAGAAACACGGAGCTGATCCACGACTCTGGTGATCGAGTGAGATGGCAGAACATGACCGCCCACGCTTACCGGCATGGCACATGGTGGATGGATGGAATTAGAGAGAGAGTCATGAAAGCATAGTGGCTAGAAGCTTACCTGCTAGCCTGGTGATAATGAGTTTTATCCATATCAGGACACATTTTAAAATTGACCTAGGCTCCCAGGTCGATCCAGCTTAAAATGGACACCAGGAAACATCTGAGGAAGTAAACATGGCTGGTTTAATTTAAATGGGTACCAGGAAATGACTTAAGAAGTAAACATGGTTGGTTTGTTACTGATCACTTCACCCACCAAGTGCTGAATGGTCTATACAAATATGGGTCTAGCACCATATGGGTGTGTATATGTGGGTGCAAGTTTGTACACCCGCTCTTTGGATTAACATCAGCAAAGTAACCTTTGTATATTTTTAATGCATTGTATCAGTGTATGTTTATTGTTTGTGTGCTGATGGAGGCTTTAGCATCAATATCCATTTTGCCACTTGTGGTTGTGTTCTAGTCAAGCTTACCAGTGCCACTTCTTGTGTTCATTGATTTCCTCATACATGTGTTAGTGGGAGGGTGCAAGTGTAATCTGGTTCTCATATATATGTGTGTGGGTATGTGCTAGTGTTCCTATATATATATATTAGTAGGTACAACCATGCATGCAACCACCAGTGGGAATGCACACACATGTGCTTACACAGCTGCATGCATTCACATATATGCACAAAAGGGAGGTATTAATAATTAAAAGTTTTCTTATTGTAAGTGATTTTTTCCCCTCAGAATTTACGGTGGACAATCTGTGAATGAATTTAGAGACAACCTGAACAAGATCTTTGAGGCATTTGGTAAAGTTGTCAGCTCACACGAGGGTGAACTTCGGACGGTCCAGGTACAAACAAACTTAACTAACACATTATCATCTGCGCACGTTATTCTGAAGATTTAACTCTTTACCTACCATGGACCTCAAGCCTTGAACAGCTTCCTTTCTATTGAGGCTAGGCACATTGCCAATCTACATCTAGTTTAAAACTAATCTTAGTTGGTTAAAGTCTGATCCAATGTTTTGAAATACCACGGGAAATGACCTATACCTTGCATAGAATATCTGGAGTGATACTGATCACATGACCTACCCAGTGTCCATTGATGTATAGAAATATGGGTCCAGCACCATATGCCTGATACGCCTTAAGTCATATAAAATGGTCCTTGACTCTTGTGTATATGTATAGAATACATGTTAAACTTTAGTTAGCTGTTTAGTACATAATAAGATAATGCAGGTATACCGTATGTAAAGTACATATTAAACATTAATTAGTCGCTTGGTACAAGATAATACAAGTACATCATGTATAGAATACACATTAAACTTTAGTATTCCAAGAAGAAACCAAGTATTCTTCGCAGACACCGCATATGAAAGCTGTTTAAACGTTTCTCTTGGCGTGAGTAAGTTGTCCAGGTTTCACTGCCATAAAGAAGAGTACTAAGGACACAGGCTTGGTAGACGAGGACTTTTGTTTTGGCAGTAAGCTTCCTGTTCTCCCAGACTCTTTTTGCTAACATGTTCATTGTTGTTGCTGCCTTGCCAATCCTGATGTTGATTTCCTGATCTAGGGATAATTTGCTATTTACCTCTGTTCCTAGATATGTAAAATGGTCTACTATCTCCAGTTCGGCGTCGTCAATAACGATTGATGGTACACCATGTGCACCTTGTGACATAATCTGTGTCTTCTGTTTGTTAATTATTAAACCAAATTCAGAACATGCATTGGAGAATGCAGATAGTAGATGTTTAGACTCTGATTAGTACCCTCTTAATTTTGGTCTTGGCCTTCAATCTCTGAGCATTAAAGAGGCCACCATCTGAGCGTGAGTGAATGTATATACCGTCATCCTGATCACGAAAGGCATATTTCATTAGAAGTGAAAAGTATATCCCAAAGAGGGTGGGGGACTAGTACACAACCTTGCTTAACTCCACTCTTGATTTCAAACTCTTCTGAAGATGAGCCATCAAACTTGATTATACCCTTCATGCCTGTGTGGAATGATTCCACAATGGACAGAAGAGTTGGTGGGCAGCCAATCTTCTTTAGTGCTTTGAACAGACCCTCACGACTGACCAAATCGAATGCTTTTGTGAGGTCGATGAAGGCAATAAACAGTGGCTGATTTTGTTCCCGGCATTTTTCTTGCATCTGTCGCAATGAGAATATCATATCAATGGTAGACCGGTTCTGACGGAAGCCGCACTGTGATTCGGGGTAGACTTGATCTCCCAGGACTTGTAGTCTGCGCAGGACAATTCTGGCAAATACCTTCCCAACAATACACAGAAGTGAGATACCCCTATAGTTGTTACAGTCGCTCCGATTGCCCTTGTTCTTGTACAGCGTTATGATGTTTGAATCTTTGAAATCCTGTGGGACTTGTCCTTCTCGCCAGCATAGCTCTGTTAGCAGGTGGATCTGTAAAGTGAGTGTGTCTTGCCCACTCCTGATCACCTCTATTGGAATCCCATCCTTACCTGGAGCCTTGCCAGACGCAAGTTCATTTATAGCACACTTAACTTCTGTTAAGGTGGGAAGTGTGTCCAGGTGGTCAAGAGCTGGCAGGGCCTCTATGGCGTTGAGGGCATCATCCGCTAGCTTGGTCTCACTTGAGTAAAGCTCTAAATAGTGCTCGACCCATCTATCCATCTGCTGTTTCTTATCAGTGATGATTTCTCCAGTCAAAGTTTTCAGCGGTGCACTTCTTTTGATCATTGGACCACAGGCTTTCTTTATCCCTTCATACATGCTTCTGATGTTTCCCTTATCACTTGCGATTTGAATGGACTCACATAACTTGATCCAATAGTCATTCGCACACTGCCTGGCAGCCTTTTGCACATCCTTCCTTGCTTGCTTCAGCTCACTCAGAGTGTTACGCGTTGGTCTTTCCTTGTTTCTTAAGAGAGCTATCTTCTTTTTATCAATCAAGGGCTGCAGTATCTGGCTGTTTGCCGCAAACCAGTCCTGCCTCTTATGATCCACAGTGCCGTAAACCCCTACCGCTGTTTTATAAATAGTTTCCTTAAGTTTACTCCATTTATCATTTACTATACAATTTTCTGATGTATCAGTGAAAGCGTCTTCAAGTTGCTGTTGAAATTCAAAGCACTTTCCAGGATCGTGAGTGTTAATAATATTAATCCTGGGGCTAGATTTGTGTTTAGCTGTGTAGATTCTCTTTGGTCTCAGTCTAACCCTTGCAACAACCAAAGAATGATCTGTATCACAGTCAGCACTGTGGTAACTTCGAGTTAATGATGTATGGTTCAGATGTTGTCTCTGTGTGATAATGAAGTCCAGCTGATGCCAATGGCTGGATCTTGGATGTTTCCATGTGACCTTATGCAACTCTTTTGTTTTAAAAAAGGAGTTTGTAATACACAGGTAATTTCTAGTGCAATACTCCAGCAGCCTTTGCCCATTATCATTCATGTGACCGATGTTGTATTTTCCAAGGCACACTGGCCATGAACTTGAGTCCTTGCCCACACGAGCATTGAAATCACCGAGCTTATAAATGTAGTCGGATTTTGGAACTGCCTTGATCACAGAGTCTAGCTCCTCATAGAACGAATCCTTCACATCATCAGAGGAAGCGATAATGGTGGCAAATCCACAAGAGGTTGCCAAGCGCAGGGATAATAATCTTTCATTACCTCCAGCTGGGATATCAATCATTCCCAGTAGCGAATTCTTCACTGTAAAGCCCACACCATGTTGCCTTTTTTCTGCCTGCCCTCTACCCTTCCAAAAAAAGGTGTAATTGTTTTCCCTGAGTGACCCTTCCTCAGCGAGGCGAAGTCTCCTGCAGGCCAGCAATATCAATGTTAAGACAATTGAGTTCAGCATCAATCACAGCCGTTTTTCTCACATTGTCAATATTTGTCAAGTCAGTGGAAAATCCTGGACACATGGTTCTTACGTTCCAGTAGCTTGAGGTTTCTATTATTCTTTTTATTAGTACCTAGTGCATTGGTTTTACAGCCTGCTATTCAGATTCTTTCCTAGCCCCAAGCACCCATTGAAGCAGGCAGGCTGTGGCGGATCAGCACCCAATTGGCTGGGGGCTGCCCAGCTTGAGGCAGGCGGTAGCTGATCAGTGACACCTGTAGGTGTCTCCCACCGTCAGAGGCAACGCGTGGCGCCCCATGTCTACACCAACTGACAAGGACTTATAACCCATAACAGTTGCCTCTCGCTTTGATTCTGAGACCGGTTAAGACCAGGGATGAAGTTATTGCCTCTCCATAGCACAAAGCCTGGGCTAAAATAAAGAAACCATGTGTTGCCCATGCAGCATGATCCCTCTCTCGGCCTGCCTAGTTCACTCCAGAGGAAAGTTTACACCTATACATCTGGAACAAGACATGCTGCAGAAGCTGCCGGATCAGCAAAGCAATGCTCTAACTGTCCGCCTGTCGGAGCTTCGATCCTAGACCAGCTGCCAACCAAGGCTTAGGGCCTGGTCTGCCCTGCCATGACTATTTTGTCTTTGGGTTGCATTTCCTCGCACCAGGATAAGGCTTGTACCCTCCCAATAGCGCTCTTCCGCCCGAAGACGTTGGCGCAATGTGGGGTGTCGGGTTTGGTAAGCGCCGCCCAACATTCGGCGCTGACAGAAAGCAGGTAGTACCGTCTACTGTCATACGGTAGCTCAGTCATATCTGACTAAGACCTGACACTAATAAATAAAAATATACCATGTATAGAATACCCAATACATTTTAATCAGTTGCTTGTTACCATCCATCCATCATGTGCCATGCCGATAAGTGTGGGCGGTCATGTTCTGCCATGTCACTCGATCACCAGAGTCGGGGATTAGCTCAGTGTTCCTGTCTCGACCATGCCATGTGGTCAAGTCATCCAGGTATTTACTTCTCTGTCTTCCTCTTGGTCTCTTCCCTTCGATCTTGCCATTCGTCACCAAGTTCTCCAAGTCACTTCTTCTCATAACATGCCCAAAAAATTTTGACTGTCTACGTCTAATGACTCTAATCAGTTTATGATCTTCATCTGTTTCATGAAGGACTTGTTTATTAGTTTTTCTGTCTGTCCATGGTAATCTTTGCATTATCCTCAGAAACCACATTTCCACAGCCATCAGATGTTTTTCAGCTTGACTGCTTTTTGTCCACGCTTCATATCCATACAAAAGTACAGGTTCTATGTAGCACTTCAACATTATTTTTCTCGTTTCAATTTATATCTTTTTATTGGTCAGTGTGTTTTTCATCTTGCAAAAAGGCTACCTTCACAATGATAATTCTTGTCCTAATCTCTTCAAGGCATCTCCCATCAGATGTTATGACTGTTCCGAGATAACTACATCAATTCACTTGCTTAAGAATATGCCGATTTACTCATATATTGCATTGTGGTATTTCCTTCTTCCCAGTGACGACCATAATCTGTGTCTTCTTAATATTCAGTTCTAACCCTAGTTGTTCACTGTGTGTAACAACCGCATCTACTAAATTTTGCAGGTCCTGTTTATTGTCTGCAATCAATACTGTATCATCTGCATATCTAATGTTAATGATGTATCATCTACCAATGTTGATTCCTTCCATATCTTCTGTATTTCTGAAAATATTTTCACTGTACGGGGAAAAAAGATCTGGAGACATTACACATCCCTGTCTCACACCTCTTTTAATAGGCTGATATTGACCTACATCGTTATCAATTGTGATGGCAGCTTGTTGTTTCCAATATATGTTTTTTACAAGTCTAAGGTCTTTTCCATCAATTTGTAGATCTTCAAGCATCCTTATCATGTCGACATGTCTCACTTTATCGGAAGCCTTTGTGTAGTCAATAAAGCAAATATATAGACCTTTATTTACTTCTTTTGCTTGTTAAAGGATAAGATAAAAGTATATCATGCATAAAGTACCCATTGAACTTTAATTAGTTGCACAGGTAGGGATAAGATAATAAAAGTATACCATGTATAGAATACCTATTAAACCTTAGTTTTAGTCTGTTCACATTTGCGTGCCTTCATTCATGATCAATTTTTGTGAAAACTGTCTGTTTCCTCGTTAATTTTCCCCGCCGTCTTATATTTACCCCCACCCAAGGAATATGTCTCTGACAGGTCCAAAAGCAACTTAAATCATGGAAAGCGGCAACATTTCTCACTAACAAACTTGTTTTACAGTAATGCCCCACCAGTTCGGGTGACGACAAAAGGCGTATCCAGATTCGTATGGGAGAGGGTGCAATGTCTACTCTGCTGAGACGGAACATGATTACCTATTTTGTTTGATGAATATAGCTGTGAATGTCTCTGTAGTGGGCTTCCTTCTTAACGATCAAGATGTTGGTCCTCTTTTCATTGAAGTTTATAGATTGATTCGTATGTTCGTGTGTTGTCCCCTCATTTGGCAACGTGTTTCTTCTCACGTTCTCGTTATGCAACAATATGTCAGTTCCCACCGCAATATTACTCTTCTGTTGGTATTCAATACGTTTAGAGCTTTTTTTTCAATGCCAGTTGTTTGTCACCGTTGAGGGCTTATGGAATTTAAAATTCATCACTGTGGAATACAAACTGCTGCATTGACAAGTTGTATTATTTGTGCCAATGCTGTCATGTTAAGGGCATGCAATTCTTCTTCTGAATAGTTGGAGCAAAAATATCCAAGTAGGTGTGCATGTGGATTAATGTCTGCGATCTGCCCAGTCCTTAATCTGTGTCGCACAATTCCAGTAGGTGGATGACTGCTCTCGGTTGCATAAAATTAAATCCATCCTTTTTCCAATAGTCATCTTCCTCTTTCAACACATGATCCTCACATTTTTTCCACTGACTTTTATCAATATTTAATAACGCGGACTGGGTTAGTGTCGTCAGACAATTTGAATATGGTATTGTCAGCTGTCACCTGTCCTTTAATTTTAGTTCTATAGGGTTAAAATGAGAATGGTACGGCGGAAGTCTCAAGCACCCATGGCGATGCTCTTCTATCAATTTGTCGATTTGATATTTCTTACTTTTTTGCGTCTGTTTTACAAGGGACAACAATTCTAGCTTGATTTATGTTTCTGGAAATGATATGTTGTCCATTCGGAGCCATATCTTTATGGCTCCCTTTGTGCTTGATGTTGTAGGTATTTTTTGTTCTTGGGCAACAACATTGTGATATGATGCATTGTTCATAATTAGACAAGACAGTCTATCTAGGGATGGAAGCATTGTATTCTCGAGCCAATGTCTAATTACATTACCATTCATCTAATTATGGTAATCCCTATTGTCTGTATGCTTTGATATGAACACGAGTCCAGCATTTTGTAGTAAGCTATTATGCGTACTACCAGCATGGGCTATGACTGCTGGGCACATATCGCTTTATCTTTCCATCCACTGATTGCCATTCCTTTTCACTTGTGTGGTGCGCATTGATCCAGGCTTCATCCAAATACTCTATGTCATAATTTTCTTTGCGTATTTCCCTTATTTCTTGTAGGTATTTGCCTCTCATGGCTCCTAAATGAGGTTGCTCGTAAATGATATTTCTACCTAAATGGTACTTTCTAAACGTGAAGCCTAATGTCCTTATAATTTTTTCCAAAATTGTCTTGGATAGTGCTATGTCATTGTTTTTTCTCAACCAAACCCTGAGTTTTCTTACAGTCACTGTTTCTTTGGTATCCAGCATTTTAATAATAGCTCGCCTTATGACATCCTTGTCAAAACTGTCTACAATTGCCTTTCTACCTACCATTTGCTTATTATGTGATGGTTTCATTCCAGATTCCAACACGAATCGACAAAATGACCGTTTACTCAAACCCAATGCATGCACTGTTGTTTTCTCGAGATTTGTAATAGTATATGAAACAGTTTCCTGCGATCAGTCTCTTGATAAAAATATGTGTACAGCTTCATAGCGATGCTTTGAAGTGTACAAAATTTCACATTCAATCCCATTGAACAATATTCACACATTCAGATGTTAGTGATAAATGGTAAGATTTAAAAAATAATCAGGTTTCATGAAAGCACCAACATTATTGACGACATCTCTGAACACTCCCTGTTCCGCTAGACGAGGCTCTTGTTATAAGGTAAATCCTGTGTACGACGAAAAAATTAACTATTCAACGCTAATGTTTCCTTGTGAAGATGTAATACATTTAATAATATGCACTTCATCTCTGACCCGTAAATTATATACCACCTATAAACAAACTTTGAAATCTGCTGTACAATCTCCAGAACAAAATTTTTTTGTTGGGTGTTCATAATGATAAGGTTATATTCTAAATCTCATCATTTTCCCTCAGTTGGTTACTGACATATGTAATTTTATATTGGGGCAGACAAAAGTAAACAGACTATAGTTGCTTGTTACAGGATAAATTAAACAAAGGAATATCATGTACAGAGATAGAGTACCCATTAAACTTTAGTTGTTTGGTGCAGGATAAAATAATGAGTATTCATATATATGTAGCAGTTGAGACAGTTATGTGAAATATGTCCTCATAACACTTTTTGTCTTTCAGGGATATCTACTGAATAACCTGCACAAGGCATATGTTCCTCTCTTGTTTATCATCTCCAATATTGATCTGGCTCAGTCGGTGGTCTTCGTTCTCAGAAAGATCAACCTTGATCAGGGTGGGCCTGTCATCAAAGCAAAGACTAACCTGATCAAAAACACCATAAATTCACAGCTTATTTTGGACAATAGTAAGATGATTTCATTTATCTAGCTTTAGTGTTAACTTTCATCATCATCCAGTGCCTTGCCGGTTGGCATGGGCAATCATGCCTCTCCACAAATTATAATCTAAGATGTCATGGATCAATTTGTGTCTTGACTCCCTTGCATGCCATGACACAAGACTGTTAAGAATCTTATCACGCAGTCTTCTTCTGTCTCTCTTTCTGCAAATCATTCCGGTTGACACAACATGTTCCAGTTTTTGTCTTCTCGTAACATGGCCAAAAAACGATGACTGCCTCTTTCTGATGTTTGTGATAAGTTGTCTTTGCGACTCACTCAGCTTCCCTTAAATGTCCTGATTGCTCAATTTGGCCGTCCAATATTGAGCATTCTTCTATAAAACCACATCTCCAAGGCTTCCATGTGTTTTTTCGTCTGTTTACTAATTATCCAGGATTCACAGCTTGTATGTTAAAACTGGTCCTATGTAGCATGCAAGAACTCTTTTTTTAACTTTCAAGGACAGTGACTTATTGCACAAAACATTCTTCATTTGATAGAATGCAGTTTTTGCTTGTTAACTTTATAACAAAATAAAAAAAAATAAAAAAATATCAACAACAACCTCTAACTGATTTTTAGAAGTACTATCTTTAAACACGGAGGCCACAAACAATAGATTGCACTGTTTATTGTCTCACATATTTAGCTGCACCATGTCAGGTGCATTTTGCAGGGTATATATCATATGAAGTGAATAGCTGAATTATATTTTGGCTGAAATACATAACACAGATAGTTACAGAGAGTGGTCAAATGTGGCGCAATGTTATTGCTACAGTACTCACAGAGTCACTATGAAGTCTTTGCGTCAGCAATCCACCGGTTTTTGATGCCTAATTGCTATGGCATCAGTGTATTTGAGTAATCGTTTATTGCTTGTTTATTGCTTGTCAAACACAGTGTACGAAACACCTTTTCTATGTTAACTTTATGACTACCATTTAGCAGTTGTTGAGAAATGGCAGAAGTTGGGTTTTTATAGCCTTTCGACAACGTGAGGTTTCCTGAAGACTGATTAACTCTCTTTTTCACCCATATTGGTATGTTCGGTTACTCAGTTTGCTTGTTGTCGTTCCGTTCTACCTATGTAAGATGCTTGACACTCACACTTAATTAATAAATATAGTTTGATTTCGCGCTCGCAGACAAGCTGCCATTTCTCTCTCTCTCTCTCTCTCTCTCTCTCTCTCTCTCTCTCTCTCTCTCTCTCTCTCTCTCTCTCTCTCTCTCTCTCTCTCTCTCTCTCTCTCTCTCTCTCTCTCTCTCCATCTCTCTCTATCTCTCTCTCTCTCTCTCTCTCTCCTCTCTCTCTCTCTCTCTCTCTCTCTCTCTCTCTCTCTGAGGGTGGGTATGTTGTGGTATGGGGGATTTGAAGGATTATATGTGTATGGGTAGGTACAAGTGTAATATATATATATATATTATTCAATGCCTCGCATCAAACTTGAATTTTATAGTCTTCTCAAATAAAAATGCAAAGTGTAAGATCTTCTTAACATCTTGGAAATGTCTGCAGCCCTGAAAAAAGATGCAATCCTAACAGAATTTTCCATAGGTTTGAAGTTGATAGTAGACAGTAATAGTTCAAAATATGAAATCAGATGTGAAAGATACACATGTGTTGGGCAACATGGCACAGATAATTCAGCTTTTACATTAAACAGACACAGTGCAGCCAATGAATAAGTGAAGAAGGAGGAAGAGTAGAAGAAGAATAAAAGGAAGAAAATGAAGGAATAGGAGGAATAGGAAGATGGAGAATCTGGTAGTACAATAGTTAGTGCACTCACCTATTAACACAGTGATTATGGGTTGAATCCCCAGTGGAAGTAGGGTT
Organism: Cepaea nemoralis; assembly: GCA_014155875.1. Lineage (NCBI taxonomy): Eukaryota > Metazoa > Mollusca > Gastropoda > Stylommatophora > Helicidae > Cepaea > Cepaea nemoralis. Next base: position 249,045 of record JACEFZ010028451.1, read on the forward strand.
GAATTTGTTTCTGACCAGGACAACCCAGCCACATAAAATTAGTTGCAGAGATCTGGTAAAGTATGTTGGTCAAATGTAATACTGGTCATCATACACCAAGTCAGCCATTCAGTCATGGAAAATATAGGTCTGAACACTATTCTTTCAGTCCCCAATATGGAGGATAGGCATTTAAACGGTTAAGGCCTCTGGAGTGTTTATGCTTGTGGCTACCGTTTGCATTTGCAATTTCCTCATGTTGGACTGGAAATACATGGTTCCGTCACCCTGCTACTAAGTTGAGGACATGGTACTACACTGTGAGCTGTGAATTTCATGTGAAATGCTTTTACATCTGTCCGCTGTTGTTATAGCATGAACTGCATGTTCGGAATAATGGTGGCTGGCTTTGTCGCAAAACTGACTGGTTTGCCTTATGTATTAATGTGTGGCTACTGGTTTTATAGTGACTGCTGCTTCCATCGACGATAAACTGTATTTTTCGTGGAGGACTTGTGGGTTGGAATTCTGGCGGTGGCATTATGCACAGTAAATGCTTTTACATCTGTCCACGGTTGTTTTGTAGCACGAACTGCATGTTCGGAATAATGGCGGTTGGCTTGTTGCAGAACTGACTGGTTTGCCTTATGCAGTAATGTGTGGCTGCTGGTTTTCTAGTGACTGCCACTTTCTTCAATGATGAACTGTATTTTTCATGGAGGACTTTTGTGTTGGCATTCTGGCGGCGGCATTATGCACAGTGTATCTGTGCAGGCTGTTAGTTTGTTGAGACTCCTGTTTGTTCCACTTTTCACATGGGGAAGTGAGGAGCATTTAGTGTGATATTCACTAGCTTAGGAACGTAGCATAATGGGGACGACCCGTTGCCATGAAGTTGGAACCGTGACTAATGACTGAATATAGGTCTAACACCCTATTATCAATATGTCTTACAGCATGTAACTGAGCTCTTCTGTTTACCATGTGTTATTTAGATGATCTGTGATTCATGTAATGTTTGTATCCCCAGCTTCCCGTGCCATCTTGTTGCCTCTGATACTAAATCACTTGAAGACATGTCTGATCAACCACCAGCACTTGGAGCTGACAGCCAACACTCTAGGGGATCTCCTGACAACCGTCTATACACTGAAGAAGGTTTGTGTGTCTGATTTGTGAACTTGTTACTTGGGCTGCCATTTAATCTCTAATTTACAGTTGCTGGTATCAGTAATGTGGGCTTTGTAGTCACAGGTATAATATAAGTCTGTTTAATTGATTCACTGCCAAACAAAAAAGTGAGTTTGGACCAAATAGAAATTGATGGCAGAAAATGGGAAGTAGGGGTGTGTCACGGTAATTATCTAAAAATTGGTTAACATGCTAGCAATTATATTTTATTATATATCAAATTAAAGGAGATTACACAAGGAACACATTAGTATTGTTACTATTGCTATAGGTTAGAAATATAATAATAATAATGTTAGATTTTGTAAAAGAAAATTTGAAGACAAGGGTGACAATTATTAATAATTGCCACTTACCAAGGCACTACTCCTCAATATTTGATGATAATCCAATTAAATTTACAGAATAATGATAAATATACCACTTTTCTTCATCAGTATCACAAGAACTGCTCCTTAACACCATCAAAACAAAAGTAAAACATCATATTTTAAAGCACATCATTTTCACACAAAAGGGAAAAGTCAGGAAAACACAAGGCAGATTTGTACTTATTACAATGTATATATACACTATTTTCTATTTAGTTATAAGTATTATTCTTTTAAATTTATTTATTTAAATACACCTCAGCTTATTTGTGATAGGCAAAGCAAACTTAGGGGCACAAATGTGGCCCATTAGAGCAAGCATAATTCGACTTGTGCCATCACATGCTGATGATCTTTCACTGTTAGGTTTGTTTTCCATAATGCTAAATAATTTAACTGAATAACCACATTACTGCACATGCTATCAGTTTTAGAATCTTTCACAAATTCCTTTAAATCAGAATAACTGTAATCTAAAATTGTTTAAAACGTTAGGCATATATTGTAATCAATACAAATCTGCCTCATGTTTTGTCCTGACTTTTCCATTTTGTGTGAAATTATGTGCTTCAGAATATGATGTTTTACTTGCGTTTTTATGGTGTTAAGGATCAGTTCTTGTGATATTTGTGAAGAAAAGTGGCATATTTATCATTATTCAGTAAATTTAATTGGATTATCATCAAAGATTGAGAAGTAGTGCCTTGGTTAAGTGGAAAGTTTTAATAATTGTCACCCCTGTCTTCACATTTGTTTGCAAAATCTAACATTATTATTATTATATTTCTAACCTATAGCAATAGTAGCAATACCCAAGTGTTCTTATGCAATCTCCTTTAATTTGATATATAATACAATATAATTGCTACCTTTTTAACCATTTTTAGATCATTACTGTGACACACCCCTACTTTCCATCTACTGCCATAAATTTCTGTTTGGTCCAAATCCACTTTCTGTGTGGCAGTGAATCAGTTAAACATTTTGGGCATCTAAAATAACATGGATGTCTGGAAAAGAGGATTATCGAGGAAAGTGTCCCATTGAATGGAGCAGAGGAAGACCACAATGTAGTTAGATTCAAGATGTGATAGATAATTAACACATGACAGCAAGAGAGGCAGCACATCTTACTTATGATAGACATATTGAAAGACTTGTGAAAGAACAGTGTGCACAGAACAAGTCACTGGATAATGATTATGATTAGTAACAGAGCAGAAGGCTGACTTTGCAAGTGATGGATTAGCGGAATAGTAGAGACAGCAAACACCTCCCTGAATGCAGCTTCCACAAAGGCTTTGTCCATCTAGCTCAGTGGTTCTCAACCTTTTTTGGCCCGTGCCCCCCTTCACCATATTTTCAGAACATCAATCCCCCCCCTTTCATATTTCCTATCTAAAAATCCTCCCACCCCTACACAGTATATGTAAAAATGGAAGGTAAATTGAATAGCATATACTAAAACAAGTCTAGACATCCACATAAAACATGATATGTGGGTCTACTTACTTTATAAAAATGAATTTTAGAAGGATGAGGCGTACATACCTGTAAAGTATGAAAGGAAAAACAATATCAAGTAATCGGTTCTTGTATTAATGCGATCTTGAAATGGTCTTCATTCCCCCCCTGGAAACCCTAAAATTCCCCACTGGTTGAGAACCACTGATCTAGCTCTTCCCAACCAAATAACAGCCCTGAGTGTGCAGAGAAATAGGCAGACAGTTTTTCTCCCAGTAGCAAATGATGAGTGCAAGCATTGAACCCTTGTCTGACCGCACTCATAGTAATGTCAGCAAGAGAGTTGACTTTATTGCACTGGGTTTTATCCCATATGGCTTTTCCATACCACTTTTCCACAGAGACTCCTCAGTATTGTCAGTGTAACTCCCTAACCATTACACAAATGTTCCCATTCTTCCTAACTTGGAGATGTAAGGTATAACTGGAAGAGTGGAAGTAAGAAAAGACAGATTTGAGACAATAATAAGAAAGTGCATCTGATGGGAGATGCCTTGAAGAGATTAGAACAAGAATCCCTAAGGCGAAATTTGCCTTTAGCAAGATGAAAAACATTCTGACCAATGAAAAGATGTCAATTGAAACGAGAAAAAGAGTGTTGAGGGGATACATAGAGCCTGTTCTTTTGTATGGATGTGAAACTTGGACAATGTGCAATCAAGCTGAAAAACATTTGATGGCTACAGAAATGTGGTTTCTAAGGAAAATGCAAAGAATACCATGGACAGATAGAAAAACCAATGACCAAGTACTAAAGGAGACAAATGAAAATCGTAGACTGATTAGAGAAATTAGACGAAGACAGTCAAAATTTTTTGGACATGTTATAAGACATGGATTGGAGAACTTAGTGACAGCTGTGGCAAGATCGAGGGGAACAGACCAAGAGGAAGACTGAGAGGAAAATACCTGGATGGCTTGGCTCGTGGCATGGACGAGACAGGAACACTGAGCTGATCCACGACTCTGGTGATCGAGTGAAATGGCGAGTCATGACCGCCCACGCTTTCTGGCATGGCACATGATTGATTGATTGATTGCATAGGAATTGCCAGAGTAACATTCAACAATATGATACAGCTTCTCATATCTATACAACCAAATTATGAATTAACATTAAGTGTTATCACATATTAAATAAACTCTTCATTGTTATATGGTGTAGAAATGTAGCCAATGAGTAAAGTGTACGAGGGCTGTTCAAAAGTAAACCAGATTCTTAAAACAATGTCGCAAGTAAGTGGGTCAGTGAACTAGAAACTACACATATGTGTAATAGGAACATTTACTTTTAGTCTAATAATAGTGTGATCACTGCCCAATGTTAACTCATTGATGTTTTCTTGTAAAGTGAAGGCATGCACAGTGCACTTCACAAAATGCACAGTATGCTCCAAGGAGTGGAAAAAGGAAACATGGTCCTTTTTAATTTTATTATTTACTAATTGCTTGGAAATAATTGACTCTTTAATTTCAACAGTATACAAAAACTTAAACTGCACCAAACATGTGAGCATCCTTGCGCTTTTATGAGTTGTTGCATTCACTTGTATCTATCGGCAGACTTCTGATATGAAAGATGAGGTGACCAAGATTATACAGGGTGTATTTGATGTGACAGTCAGGACTCTAGGAGCTTGTCACGAAGCCAGAAAGAAATCAGCAAGGGTGAGTGTGATGGACATTTTATGTTGTTAAAATAACCAGGGTTGTCAGATATGGCAGACACTTTGGTATGTAAAGGATCACTATCATTGAACACACATCTCCACCATGGAAGTGGTAGTCTCCTTCCATAGATCACACATGGGGAATCTCGTCACAGTGCACAAAGTCTGTGGCACCGGTAAGGATCTAAGTGTGTCTATAGCAGGATCACACGTGCTGTCAATTTTATGTGGGTTAAATTAGTTGTATATCCTTTAGAAGATGTCACAGTCAACCCCAGCATCTTTTGGGTGTTTATGATTTCTTGGCAAGTTCACGTTCATAGGTTTTCCATTGCTTTCTGAACGACTGGCCCTTATATGATTTTTATAAAAACCAACGCAAGGTGGGTTGAGGACAAATTACCCACAACCGTGTTTCGAAAATGGTATGCAGGATTATGAATTGTGTCCATGATCCCTTCACCACAAAGCCAGCTTATGTGGGTAGCTGTTCTAATTAAACAGTTTTTCTTTGCAGCAGCTTATTTGGCCTGTTCTTTTTGATTTAAAATTACTGAAGGATTTTTTTATGTGTGCAACTATACATAGGTCCTCTGAGGTTTTTGCCCTTGTCCATGACGATTAGACATCCAATTCACTACCACAGGATCAGGGGAGAGCATGCCACCCTTTTTCTTAGTTTTGTGAAAATCCAAATAGCCAGCACGCGAGATGAACCTGGTCTGTTTGAGCCAAAGATGAGCATCACAACCTCTGATCTTCCACTCCCCAGAAGCTATGAGATGTACAAGAGTTAAAAAGGCAGTGGAAGCTAGGGGATTGCATCAGTGACCAGGGAAGAACAGTGAGCTTCATGTGGTTGACACACCACCAGAAATATAGCATTGTCAGCAACTTGCACAAAGAACTTCAAGAAACAGCATTGTCAGCAACTTTTTGTCAGCTTTTAAGTAGTGCATTTTTACACCTCACATTAACCCAGTAGTGGATATGCCTGGTCTTCTCAGAAAAGGGCAAAAATAGAAAAGAACATGATCATTTGTGCCACTTGATATGGCATATGGTGATGATTACACACACTTAGTGTACATAATCAATGTGCCAGCTGCTACTATTATCTTTTTTTTAAATGTTATGTTTCCTAGATCTAGTATTTTGCAATTGTCTATTTAATAATTGCAGTCTGCTGGTAGCTTGTCTTACAGAGATGTTGAGATTCATAAAATTAAAGATGGACCCTTTAATATGCCTGAAAGCACATTGGGCATATGGAGCTAGATCTATATTTGTATAGACCCGTCAGTACTCTGGTAATGTGACCAGTAGCACACTGTCCACCTTTACTTCCCAAAACATTTTATGGTACCAATTTTAGGCTGGGTCTGCTTGGGAGCCCATGTCAATTTAAAAAATCTGTCCCAATGCAGGTTCAAACCCATGTTCAGTGAGCTAGCAGATCAGCATCTAGTCACCATGCTAGCACAGTTCTCATCTTGTTTTTAATGCTGTTTATGTTTCCTTCACCTAGTATTTTGTAATTGTCTATTTTAAAAATTGCAGAGCCTCCTGGTAGCTTGCCTTACAGAGATGCTCAGACTCATGGGGGATAATAATGACCAGAAGCTCATGAATGACTTCACCAAGTCCAGTCAACTCAAAGTAGGAGCCTTTATGATTACATATAACATAGTTTACACTTATAGGACATGATGGGACAGATTGGATTTATAATATTAATGGTTAATTCTGAACTTTGAATACTTTAGCTCCATAACTAACCACTGCGGGGACTGTTTAAAACAAGTGCAAAGGAAACTGACTCCAGCAATGCAGAGGGTAAAGATAATTCAGAACCTATGGCACAACTTCAGCAAACAAATACACGTAAACATTGAGAAGACATGTATCATTCCTGTCACATAATATGGATGTCAATCATGGATCACTTGACAATTGAGAAGATTAACAGAGGCTTTTGAACTTCAAAGTAAGAGAAAATGCCTAGAATATCATGGACCAAGGAGAAGTAAATATTGACATTTCGCAAGATTTCATCATCATAAAGTGCCATGTCAGCTGACGTAGTTATTCATGCCTCTCCACAGATGTCAGTCTTTGGTGTTCTGGATCAACTCTGTTGATGACATTCCTCCATACCACCGTCTCAATCCATCGATTGAATGTCAATAAACCTGGATGTCCTTGCATCTTGCTGACAAGCTTTAGCATTGAAGCTGCTGTAGAGACTTGTTCCCCTGACCCAGTACCATAGTACCATCTCCATGGGATCAGTGTTGCAGAGCTTTTCTTCCCCTCTCCCAGCTCAGAAATGTGGTGTGCATCACATCCTGGGAGAGGCATATTAAGGAAGTAAGCAGGTCATGATTCAGCACAGCACATACATATGGGCTGGATGGGGTTAGACCTGGGATGGTCAAGTTTCCTCCCTGGGTTTTAGGTTTAACATTGCCAACTGACTACATACAGTTCAATCTTGGAATATAAGTGAATAAATTAGGAAGAACTTGGAAACAACAGAGATGTGGTTCCTGTACGACTGTTGTGAATTCCTTGGACTGCCAGAGTAACTAACGACGACTGCCTGAAACAGGCTAATGAAACTAGAACATTATATTTAACAATAAGAAAGAGACAAACAGCTTTCTATTGTTGTGTGACGAGAAGAGAGGCATTGGAGAACATCGTGATGATTGGAAAGATTGAGGGGAAGAGAGGCAGAGACCAACCAAGAAAAATGATGCTGGGTGGATTGAGGCAGTGGCATTGAAGAATATCAGCAGCAGAGTTGATCCAGAATACCAAAGACCGAGATATGTGGAGAGACATGGACGCCTATGCCAGCTGGCATGGAACTTGATTGTAATGAGCCTTTTGCAAGATAGAAAACATACTGACCAATAAAAAGATGTCAGTTGCAGGGAGAAAAAGATGTTGTACTGCTATGTAAAATCTGTATTCTTCTATGCATGTGACACATGGACAGTAAGCAGACCAGTTGAGAAACATGTAATGGCAGTGGACATGTGGTTTCTTCGAAAAATGCAAAGAATACCTTAGACAGACACAAAAATGAATGAGACAGTTGTACAGGAAACAAATGAAAACCATACATTGATTAACAAAATTAGACATATAGCAAAGAAGGCAACTGGTCACCCAACATTATGTTTAGCATTTTTTACATGTCATTTGTATGTAATACATATTAGGTGTGCTGATATTTTTTTTCCATCTCATACGTCGATCTTGTCTCCACAGGCTCGTCTGTCGATTGCAATCATGCCCCATAAAGCTGCCACAGGACCCAAGGTAAAATATTGTCAACATGTTGTGTTGTGTGCATGTTTCCTGAGGTTTTCTGGTACAGATAGCACCAGTTCATGTGTGTTTTGTGTAAGGTAAAATATTGCCAACATGCTATGTTGATGTGTGCATGTTTCCTGAGGTTTTCTTGTACAGATAGCACCAGTTCATGTTTGTTTTGTGTAAGGTAAAATATTGCCAACATGTTATGTTGTTGTGTGCATGTTTCCTGAGGTTTTCTGGTACAGATAGCACCAGTTCATGTGTGTTTTGTGTAAGGTGAAATATTGCCAACATGTTGTGTTGATATGTGCATGTTTCCTGAGGTTTTCTTGTACAGATAGCACCAGTTCATGTTTGTTTTGTGTAAGGTAAAATATTGCCAACATGTTGTGTTGATATGTGCATGTTTCCTGAGGTTTTCTTGTACAGATAGCACCAGTTCATGTTTGTTTTGTGTAAGGTAAAATATTGCCAACATGTTATGTTGATGTGTACATGTTTCCTGAGGTTTTCTTGTACAGATAGCACCAGTTCATGTTTGTTTTGTGTAAGGTGAAATATTGCCAACATGTTGTGTTGATGTGTGCATGTTTCCTGAGGTTTTCTTGTACAGATAGCACCAGTTCATGTTTGTTTTGTGTAAGGTGAAATATTGCCAACATGTTATGTTGATGTGTGCATGTTTCCTGAGGTTTTCTTGTACAGATAGCACAGTTCATGTTTGTTTTGTGTAAGGTGAAATATTGCCAACATGTTGTGTTGATGTGTGCATGTTTCCTGAGGTTTTCTGGTACAGATAGCACCAGTTCATGTTTGTTTTGTGTAAGGTGAAATATTGCCAACATGTTGTGGTGATGTGTGCATGTTTCCTGAGGTTTTCTTGTACAGATAGCACCAGTTCATGTTTGTTTTGTGTAAGGTGAAATATTGCCAACATGTTGTGGTGATGTGTGCATGTTTCCTGAGGTTTTCTTGTACAGATAGCACCAGTTCATGTGTGTTTTGTGTAAGGTGAAATATTGCCAACATGTTGTGGTGATGTGTGCATGTTTCCTGAGGTTTTCTTGTACAGATAGCACCAGTTCATGTGTGTTTTGTGTAAGGTGAAATATTGCCAACATGTTGTGTTGATATGTGCATGTTTCCTGAGGTTTTCTGGTACAGATAGCACCAGTTCATGTGTGTTTTGTGTAAGGTGAAATATTGCCAACATGTTGTGTTGATATGTGCATGTTTCCTGAGGTTTTCTTGTACAGATAGCACCAGTTCATGTTTGTTTTGTGTTTGCTCATTTTGAACTCAAGCATAGTCCATACACGTGCTAATACTTCTTGTGCAGTGGACTGATTTTTGCGCACAAATTAGCTTTCCTTATTTCCAATCTCCCTTGCCATCAGTCAAACTCACTCAGACTTCAGAGGTACTTGCAGTTTACGCCCCCAAGTCAAGGACGAGAAATCAACATTTTAGTCCAGCTGACCGGTGTAGGGGTTGACCTGCTACCTTGGCACGAGCACACCGGAAGTTTAAGAGTGGTCTATCTTATCTATTCGGCCATGCAGGCCTCTGCACAAGTTAACTATAGTTTATCATTTCTATGTAGAGCCAGCATAGCAAGAGCACTTAGTTTCTCTTGTTTGCCTGGTAAGACAGCTGTCTGAGGTTCATTTCCTGCTACTGGCAGCATGCTTTTTTTCCCTGACCAATACAGTTCTTGGACGTTTTGTGCCATAATTTATTACCTAGAAAGTTAGATAGAGAGTTCTTGCATGTTACATATAACAAATTTTAACATACAGCTGCAAATATTGGATAATTAGTAAACAGGCGAAAAATTCCCCTGAAAGCCTTGGAGATGTGGTTTTATAGAAGAATGCTGAAAGTTAATTGGACAGCCAAAATGGGCAATCTGAACGAACGAACGAACGAACAAACTTTATTTTCAAAGGGTTAAGAATTGGGCACGCAGGCCCGTCTAACATTCTGCCCTTCTATCACTCTCTTCCATACATTATTTCATTCACACATCATTCAAGGCTAACAGAGAACAGCAACAATATAAAACTTATGCATTATAAAATCATTGGCAAAATGCGAACATCAAAACTACATGACACAGTAACATTAGATAATGGTCAGACACTTATTAGCCATGTGGAATATACTGGCCTACCAAAAGGGGACTGGCTGTTATACTAGGGTTTTGTTATTATTATTATTATCACTATTATTATGGGGGAAGGTAATCCGTACTGAGATAGTGTTCGAGTAATTTGCGATTATATGAATAAGGATTGGTGATGTCTTTTATTTCTTGTGGAAGATTGTTCCACAGCTGAGCTGCAGAGTACGTTAAGCTTGTTTTGTATAAGTCAATCCTAGGCTTCGGAATGTGTAATATATTTAAACGTTTACTGTGTCTAGCATTATATTTAAACAATCTGGACATTTTGAGGGAAGCTAAGTTGCAAAGACAACTTATTACAAACAGAAAAAGGCAGTCATTGTTTTTTGGCCACGTAATGAGAAGACAAAAGCTGGAACATGTTGTGACAACCGGAAAGATTTGTGGAAAGAGAGATAGAGGAAGATAGCGTGAGAAAATTCATGACAGTCTGTGTCATGGAATGGAAGGGAGTCAATACACGAATTGATCCATGACTTCGGAGCTCGCAGTTTGTGGAGAGGCATGATCACCCACGCCAGCCAGCAAAGCACTGGATGATGATGATGATGACAATTCTTGGACCAATCAATTCTTGTAAAACTAGAAACTTGGGAAGTAAAGGCACCTGGTATATTAACTGTCATCTGCTGGTCTTATGCCCCAGCTAACTGTTACACCAGTCTGTTATCTTGTACTTATTACTTCATGCCTGCCTGCCCAAATGCTTGTTGAGTTAAACTGTTCTATCTTTGTGCTGGGAACCACAATAGTACAGTGGCTAGCACACCTGCATGCCCGCTTGGTGGTCTTGTGTTTGAATCCCCATCAACACAGATTTTTAACAATTTTACCTCGACTCCCAGGTCTGAAAGCAATAGCAAACTACTGAACGTAAACTTGCCCAGGAATCATGAACAGCCAAAAAATGCTGGGGTTGACTGCTAGGTCCAGTAAAGGATAAGCAACTAACTTTAACTCCCAGGTCAATCCAGCCTATAATGAATATCAGGATATATCCTGGGAACTAAAGGCGGCTGGCATGATAATGAGCACATCAGCCATCCAGTGCTGGTTGGTCTATACACATTTTTACCTATAATGTAATTAGTTTAACTCCATCTATCCCACACCATGAATAATCTAACCCTCTGTGACACAGCCATTGATTACTTTAAAGTAGCAGCTGCCTGTGATGGAAGAGTTAATGGTATTCCAACAGGGTTACCGTGCATATGTTACTTGTTTCTTGTATGGAACAATTAACTGTAGTGTATTATTATTGAGATATCAATGCTAGAAAATATCCCAGAACTAGAAACAAATTACATAAAACTGGATGACACAAAACATTTAGATCTCTTGAGATCAAGAAGACTGTAAAATATGGTACCATGAAATGTCACAAATTAAATAAGGATGCCAAGAAGACATGTAAGGAAGCTAAAAATAAATGTTTCAACGAGCAATGTGGACAAACTGAAAATAACAGAGCTAACAATAATAAAACCTTCAACATGTCAGGAAAATGTACTAGCATACTGAGTATCAATTCAAAGGAAGGAAATATTTTTATTAATATATGGATATCTTATGTAGGTGGTCAGATATCTTAAAGACTTACTTGATCATAACTTAAGTGATAAACAATATATAAATAAAAATATGGACACCCATACTGAAAGATGTGGTAGTAAATGCAGTTAAATATGGTAAACCTTGGTAAAGGTTAGATATGGTAAAGGTTAGATATGGTAAAGGTTAGAAATGGTAAAGGTTAGATATGGTAAAGGTTAGATATGGTAAAGGTTAGATATGGTAAAGGTTAGATATGGTAAAGGTTAGATGTGGTAAAGGTTAGATGTGGTAAAGGTTAGATATGGTAAAGGTTAGATATGGTAAAGGTTAGATATGGTAAAGGTTAGATATGGTAAAGGTTAGATATGGTAAAGGTTAGATAATATTCTTGTAGAAATATATGATGCATTGTAAGAACTTGGCATAGAGGAAATAACACAGATCTTTAATAAGATATATTATACCAGAGAGATCCCCTCAAATAGCTGCAGGTCATTGTTATCACTATACCTAAAATAAGACAGGAACAACAGAATACAAATCACATAGACCGGTGTTCTGATGGTGAGATAGCAGGTTCAGCCCATACACCTGTCAGTCAGACTAAAATGTTGACTTCACTCTCATCCTTGACTTGGGGACGTAAATTACAAGTACTTCAGAAGTCAGAATGGGTTCGTCTGATGGCAAGGGACACTGGTAATAAGGAAAGCTAATCCACATGCAAAATCCAATCAAGTGCACTAGAAGTGGTAGCATGTGTATAATGTGTACGGACTATGCTTAAGTCCAAAGTGAACAAATGAAAGAAAAAAAACATAAACTAATAATTTTAGGTGTCATGTCACCAAAATATGTTTTTGTATCATAATGGAAGGGATCAGAAATAAAATATGACTACAAATTTCAGAAACTCTGTTTGGGCTTTACAGCAGATAAGGGAACCAGAAACGCAGTGTTGATTTTATTGATGTTTATGGAAAGGTATATAAATATGTAAAATGGCCTATATATATGTATTACAGACTATTTAAAATCTTTTCACTAAGTGAGGCATCAAAACCATCTTGATAATTTGCAAGAAAACATAAATAGGATAGATCTCAGGATAATAAGGAATATATTGGTAGCAGAATCTGCCATCAGATATGACTCAGTACTTGGTGAATTCAAACCAGTTAAAAGAGGAGTTAGACAAGGATATATTTGTCACCTATCTTTTCCACATTTACAGCAAGGCAAAACCCAGAAACATCAAATATCTTGTGTCAGAGGTCAAAGTATAAATATTCTGAGATATGCAGATGACACATTTCTAATAGCTGTGTATAAAAGTAGTCTGCATACCACCCTGGACCACATAATTCCTCACGTCTGCTAATTGTCCATGATTCACTTCCGTACATCATGATTGGCTCACTATAGCTCTTAAGACCTCTCTTCTTGACCTTAATTGACAAAGATAAATTGCTGAGAATATTTTTTATCTTATGAAATGCTGTCTTTGTTTGGAATATTCAACATTTTATGTCCTTAATACATCTTCCATCATACTGTTCCTTTTTTTAGCATCCATTTTTACATGTACTGTGTAGGGACCAAGGATTTATAGGGAGGAAATATGAAAGGGGTGGGGAATGACATTATGAACATATGGTGAAGGGGTGCAGTGGCCAAAGAAGGTTGAGAACCATTGTCCTAGACCATACCCCAAAAATATGAAATGAAACAGATCGATATGTGTGGCTCCTGTGAGAACGAGAGAGAGAGAGAGAGAAAGAGAACAAACACAGATACTATATACATATCTTACAATGAACTCAGTCCTTTTGTTTGTCTTTCATATATTATTTCTAATTTATATTTGTGTGCGTTTATATTTCTGCTCGTTGTTATTTACAATTTTATTTGTTTCTGTAGACCAGTTTGTGCAGTTCCTGAAGATCACTAGGATCGAAACGTCGGTTTTGTTGTGTTGTGGTTTATCTTATTTCTTACATATTTTCTGAATGTTATTTTATAATTATTATTTATTTTTCCTATGTTTTTTCACACTATTATTTATGTTCTTTTTGACTGAGTTCGTTGTAAGGTACGTACACTGTGCCTGTTCTCTATCCCGCAGAAGCTACACATATCTTTCTGTTCCCGGTTATATTGTCGTACCTTGCTGTAGCCGTGAGTTCTCTTATCGGTTATAAATCGTACATGTATTGTTGTGCACGTAAAAAATCCCTTGGCAGTTGGAAATCGAAAAAGAGTAGCCTAACGGCGCTGCCCGGGCAAAATTTCGAGTTAAAAATCTACCCAAAGTATTTCAGGATCCTCGCCGGTGCTAGGAGTTCGTGCACTGAGCTGAGTTTCTCCAGACTCAGGCTTGAGTTAGGAGTAGAACGGAGCACTTATGGGTTACACCCGTGTGCTGTGATGTTGATCCGCCGACTAAACCGAATCAACCAACTGTTGTTCCTCCATGCGTTGATATTAATAGCAGTGCCCTTATATTTGACCAGGAGTTTCTTTCCCGTATCATGGCGGTGTTTCGGAACTTGGTGAAAGCTGATGATCTGCCAGCTGACTGGACAACAATGAGAATGATCATTAACAAGTTAGTGCCGACATGCTGCAGTTAAACTACACTATTCTATATTGTTTTAGTAGAGGCTCGACTCTCTCTCTCTCTCTCTCTCTCTCTCTCTCTCTCTCTCTCTCTCTCTCTCTCTCTCTCTCTCTCTCTGTGCCTGTCTGTCTCTCTCTGTGCCTGTCTGTCTCTCTGTCTGTGTGTGTGCGTGTGTGGGTGGGTGGGTGCATCTGTGTGTGTGGTGGTGGGGGAAGGAAGGAGGTGCATGTGCATGCATGAATACACATGTTTTGGTCTCTCTGTAAATCTGTCTGACTCTGTCTGTCTGTCTGTCTGTCTGTCTGTCTGTCTGTCTGTCTGTCTGTCTGTCTGTCTGTCTGTCTGTCTGTCTGTCTCTGTGTTTATGTGTGTGTCAATTCCCCTTCTCTCTATATCTGTCTTCCTCTCTGTGTCTGCCCGTCTGTTTGTCTGTCTGTCTCTTTGTCTCTGTCTGTCTGTCTGTCTGTCTGTCTGTCTGTCTGTCTGTCTGTCTCTGTCTGTCTCTGTCTCTCTCTCTCTCTCTCTCTCTCTCTCTCTCTCTCTCTCTCTCTCTCTCTCTCTCTCTCTCTCTCTCTCTCTCTCTCTCTCTCTCTCTCTCTCTCTCTCTCTCTCTCTCTCTCTCATCTCTCTTTTTATCTGAAATTCCATATTATACAATGTTTATAAAAATGTTTAAAAAAAATAAACTCAAGTACATCTTGCTTGGTTACTGACACTTATTAAGGACATTATCAAAACCAACAAAATGACAACTATCTTTATCATGATCAAACAAAACTGATCCTATTCCATTAGAAGAGAACACATAGACTAAACAGCCACTTGCACAGATTGAGCAGGCAGAACAGTCAGTTAGTCATATCCTTCAAGATAGTCATATACTTAGTCATGTGTGGGCTGAAAATTGGCCCTAAGGGATAGACATCCACTCAACGCTTTCTGGGAGTCTTAATGTATTCTCTATCTGAGAGTCTTGATGTATTCTCTATCTAGGAGTCTTGATGTGTTCTCTATCTGGGAATCTTGATGTATTCTCTATCTGGGAGTCTTGATGTATTCTCTATCTGGGAGTCTTGATGTATTCTCTATCTGGGAGTCTTGATGTATTCTCTATCTGGGAGTTTTGATGTATTCTCTGAGAGTCTTGATGTATTCTCTATCTGGGAGTCTTGATGTATTATCTATCTGGGAGTCTTCATGTATTCTCTACTTGGGAGTCTTCATGTATTCTCTGTCTGGGAGTCTTCATGTATTCTCTATCTGGGAGTCTTCATGTGTTCTTTATCTAGGAGTCTTGATGTATTCTCTATCTGGGAGTCTTGATGTATTCTCTATCTGGGAGTCTTGATGTATTCTCTATCTGGGAGTCTTGATGGATTCTCTATCTAGGAGTCTTGATGTATTCTCTATTTGAGAGTCTTGATGTATTCTCTATCTGGGAGTCTTGATGTATTCTCTATCTGGGAGTCTTGATGTATTCTCTATCTGGGAGTCTTCATGTATTCACTATCTGGGAGTCTTGATGTATTCTCTATCTGGGAGTCTTGATGTATTCTATATCTGGGAGTCTTGGTGTATTCTTTATCTGGGAGTCTTGATGCATCCTCTATCTGAGAGTCTTGATGTATTCTCTGAGAGTCTTGATGTATTCTCTGTCTGGGAGTCTTGGTGTATTCTCCATCTGGGAGTCTTGATGCATTATCTATCTGAGAGTCCTGATGTATTCTCTGAGAGTCTTGATGTATTCTCTATCTGGGAGTCTTGGTGTATTCTCTATCTTAGAGTCTTGATGTATTCTCTATCTGAGAGTCTTGATGTATTCTCTGAGAGTCTTGATGTATTCTCTATCTGGGAGTCTTGGTGTATTCTCTATCTGGGAGTCTTGGTGTATTCTCTATCTGAGAGTCTTGATGTATTCTCTATCTGAGAGTCTTGATGTATTCTCTATCTGGGAGTCTTGGTGTATTCTCTATCTGAGAGTCTTGATGTATTCTCTATCTGAGAGTCTTGATGTATTCTCTATCTGAGAGTCTTGATTTATTCTCTATCTGAGAGTCTTGATGTATTCTCTGAGAGTCTTGGTGTATTCTCTATCTGAGAGTCTTGATGTATTCTCTATCTTGGTGTCTTGAAATATTCTCTATCTGGGAGCCTTGGTGTATTCTCTATCTGGGAGTCTAGATGTATTCTCTATCTGAGAGTCTTGATGTATTCTCTATCTGGGAGTCTTGGTGTATTCTCTATCTGAGAGTCTTGATGTATTCTCTATCTGAGAGTCTTGATGTATTCTCTATCTGAGAGTCTTGATGTATTCTCTCTCTGAGAGTCTTGATGTATTCTCTGAGAGTCTTGGTGTATTCTCTATCTGAGAGTCTTGATGTATTCTCTATCTTGGTGTCTTGAAATATTCTCTATCTGGGAGCCTTGATGTATTCTCTATCTGGGAGTCTAGATGTATTCTCTATCTGCGAGTCTTGATGTATTCTCTATTTGAGAGTCTTGATGTATTCTCTATTTGAGAGTCTTGATGTATTCTCTATCTAGGAGTCTTAATGCATTCTCTATCTGAGAGTCTTGATGTATTCTCTGAGAGTCTTGATGTATTCTCTATCTGGAAGTCTTGATGTTATCTCTATCTGGGAGTCTTGACATATTCTCTACCTGTGTGTCTTGATGTATTCTCTGTCTGGGTGTCTTGATGTTTTTTTCTATCTGGGAGTCTTGATGTATTCTCCATCTGGGAGTCTTGATGCATTCTCTGAGAGTCTTGATATTTTCTTTATCTGGGAGTCTTGATGTATTCTCTGAGAGTCTTGATGTATTCTCTATCTGGGAGTCTTGATGTATTCTCTATCTGGGAGTCTTGATGTTATCTCTATGTGGGAGTCTTCATGTTATCTCTATCTGGAAGTCTTGACGTATTCTCTATTTGCAAGTCTTGATGTATTCTCTATCTGGGTGTCTTGACGTATTCTCCATCTGGGAATCTTGATGCATTCTCTATCTGGGTGTCTTAATGTATTCTCTATCTGGGAGTCTTGATGTATTCTCTATCTGGGGGTCTTGATGTATTCTCTATCTGGGAGTTTTAATGTGAAATCTATTACAGGAACACACATTCAAAGAACCAGCTTTCTTGTGCCGCCGCCACCACTACCACCACCACCACCACCACCACCACCACCACCACCACCACCACCACCACCACCACCACCACCACCACCACCACCACCACCACCACCACCACCACCACCACCACCATCATCATCATCATTATCATACTATGTCTTGCCAGATGGTGCAGGCGTTCATGTCTCTCCACAGATCCTAGTTCTTGGTGTTCTAAATTAGTCCTATCAATTGTATTCCTTCATACCCCAGTATTGGACTTTCCAGCATCCTTTCTTTCAGTCCGCTTCTGCTTCTTCTACCACTGATCTTTGCAGTGGTCATGAAATTCTCCAATGCCTCACTTCTAATTACATGATGACAGAAAACCACTGTTTGCCACTTTCTTTGTGTTGTGTATGTGTTACTTTCATTAGCCTCTTACAGGCAGTTGTCAGTAACTTTGGGAGTCCAAGCTATTCCACGTGTAAAAGTAAGTCAAGAACCTCTTTCCATTCTAAGAGACTGACTAGGTATATGGTGCTAGTCACTCAAATGGTGATGTGGTCAATATCATAGTGGTCACCTTTGCTTCCCAGGACATTTTTTGGTACCCATTTTAAGCTGGGTTAACCTGGCAGCCCAGGTGGGGATTCAAGCACATGACCAGTGGGTCGGCAGGCAAGCATGCAAACCTCTGTGTTACCATGGCTCCATAATTCTTGTGTAGACAGTAGAAAACAGAGGAGAAAAGAAAAAGATGAGGAGAAAAGAAAAGGGTGGAGGAGAAGGAAGGAGAAGCATATGCGTGTTTAAACAATTTTATTATTACCTTTCTGCTTTTATTTACAAGCGGCGGCAGCAAAGTAATTCTGCTTGCATCAATGATGAACTAACTGTATTCTAAATGGTGGACTTTTGTGTTGACATTCTGGTGGCTGCATTACGCACAGGGAAATGCTTTTACTATCTGTCCACGATTGGTTGTGGCGTGAACTGCATGTTCGGTAACTGGCTTTGTCGCAAAACGGACTGGTTTTGCCTTATGCTGTAATGTGTGGCGACTGGTTTTCTAGTGACTGCCGCTTCCATTGAAGATGAACTGTATTTTTTGTGGAGGACTTTTGTGGTGGCGGGATTATGCGCAGCATACCTGTGCAGGCTGTTGGTTGTCGAGACTCCAGTCTTTTCCACTTTTCACATGGGGCAGTGAAAAGCATTTTATGTGATATTCACTGGCACAGGAATGGAGCATAATGGGGACGACCTGTTGCTGTGAAGTTGGAATCGTGACTAACTTATTAACTGCTTCTACTTGCATTTTAACACATACTGATAAAAAAATGCTAAAGAACATTGTTTCATGATATATATTTTAAAAAGTACTAAGTTATAGTTTTAAATATTGCTGACAGTGTGATATTGACATCCATTAAATACATTGCTGAAGACCTTACAGTGAACTTTCATGGAGCAGATTTTGATAGAGAGGTAAGGTACCACACAGATAGATATTCAGTTATGTCAGTTAGTGAATAATTGTCTTTTTATATTATTGTATGTGCAGATACATTCATGAGAGTTTGGAATTGGCTGAATATTAATGTCATTTGATTTAGTCTATATAATGATGAGTCATATACAATAGAGTGTGTACATAGCAATTAATGAGTGTTAATGAAAGTGACAAATTGTGTGTGATAAAGCAAGATAATGTTCTGCAAAGAACCTCCTTCACGATGATGATGAAGATGATAGTAATTGATACTGAGTTTGAGTGAAAGAAACACCAGACCACTTCTTATACGACTGCCAACAATTTGGCAGAGAATGGAAATGTGACCCACAAGATCAACTCTACAAGATCAATTGGTTTGTACAGGTAAAAATCTCAAGCATACCACTTTGTTCATAACCCAAATTGGAATAGATGAATGGCTGAAGTTTATACTAAAAATAGATTGAGCGAAGATAGAAAACTGACTTGTCGAATATTAACCACAAAAAAAGAGGTTTCAAGATGTAACATGAATAGTGAAATAAATAAAGTATGTCACAAGAAAATAAGAGACACATAATTATTGATAGTAAGAGAACACTTAAAGATAAAAGAAAGACAACAGAGTAACTGCTAATACAGCTATGTATTATTCTTTGATGGAGACTCATTGTCAGACATTTGTTACTGAATCATTTGTTGTGCAAATTTTGCCTGGTTACTTACACAAACCTAGAGGGTACAGCCGACTACATATCTAGGCTACATGGCCCAGGGTGATGCATTTAGGCTGGAAACCTGTACAGAATGTTACTGAGTGCATCTTGCAGTGCTGAGTATTGTAAACAATTGTAATGCAGTGGTAAGTATTTGTGTATTTATACACAGTTTATGCACTTATAGTGAGGACAGGAAGGAAGTAGTGATTAGAGAACACACCAGATAATATAGGTAGCCATGGGAGTGCAGTGACTTGTATGCTGCCAGCTGGCCTGGTGGTGAATTCAGCCAGTGTTGTCTCCACTTCTTTTCTATCCTCAGTTTGAGTGTCATTCAATACCAGTGAATTTGTTTCTCATGATAATTGTGTTGGTTGTGTGTATTATGGTAACTTAAAAAAGTCGCTTAAAAGTCGACAGGGTTGACTTCATTGCACCAGGTTTTATCCCATATGGCTTGGTCTCTTTCCGCAGCGCGGAAAGCGTCGCACAAAGCACGAACTCCGTAGCTTTTAGCGACGACCCACAGGAGTCTCCGAAACATTTAACTTGTAAACCGAAGGGTGCGGCCCGGAGTTGAACCCACAACCTTCGGAGCACGAGTCAAACGGCTTGACCACTTTGCCACAGAGTAACTGTACCTCGCTAGTGTGCCAGTGGATTTTCTTGTCTGTGATGAGGAATAATGAGCGCTTGCCCATGCATTCACCACATAGTATACAGGCTAGGATCTTTAGGTAGTCACTGAGACTTATGAGTAATGAATTCACATCCCTTGGGTTTCATTATAATATAAGGCCAGAATTTGGGACTATTTCAGCAGTCATTTTGGGGGGATAATAATGTCTTTGTTTGTTTTCTTTATTGTTCACCATTTGACAAATTCATCTTTTTTATGGTTTTTTCCAGCTGTGGTACAACTTTTTCCTGCTTACAGTGGATTTTATAACTCAGCCAGCATTGCAGCTTGAGAAATATTCAGCTGCTAAAAGCAGTCAGATCAAAAGAAAGTAAGTTGCACACAGAAAAGAAGAGACTAACGTAGATGAAACATGTGAATGTTTATGTACACAACTTAGTCTGAGGTAGATCTCTTGTTTTAATTGAGATTGCATTCTTCAGCTTTCTAAAATACACTGGAAAAGGATGAATTATAAAGCATTGGTGGGTGGGTGTGTATGTGAGAGAGACAAAGAGACACAGACAGAGAGAGAGAGAAAGATACGTAAAGTAGTTTATAATTCCTACACCTGGTTGCATAGGAAGATGTAACTTTTACTAGTAATGAGTTTAGATTTTTATGATTAATTATGCATATATCCAACTCCAGAAAAAATATGCCCTTTCAAGTTTGTTACTCCATGAATCAGATATAACATGCACATACAGTGATTGTGTTATTTTCTCCACAGATACAATGATATGAGAATTCTTGTCGGTTTCAATATATACTCCCTCTGGAACAACCTTGGTAAGTTTCATTTTCAGGCAGCTAAGGATTAGAAATAATCGTTCTCAGTAAACTAACTAAACATATAATGTATTGTCCCAGAGGTCAGTGAAAAGATACACATTCTTTCTTATTTTTCATCAATATCTTGTTCAACCTTTTGGGTTATAAAATTAAGTATGCGTTTTTGTATATTGTAAATATAATTATATCATTTTTCAACGTATGTTATTTTATTTTATTATGTAAGTATAATGCAGTTTTATCTGTCAATCAGGTCTTAGTCAGATATGACTGAGCTACCGTATAACAGTAGACGGTACTACCTGGTCTCTGTTAGCGCCGAATGTTGGGCGGCGCTTACCAAACCCGACACCCCACATTGTGCCAACGGCTTCGGGCGGAAGAGCGCAATTGGGAGGGTACAAGCCTTACCCTGGTGCGAGGAAATGCAAGCTAAAGACAAAATTGTCATGGCAGGGCAGACCAGGCCCTAAGCCTTGGTTGGCGACTGGTCTAGGATCGAAGCTCCGACAGGCGGACAGTTAGAGCATTGCTTTGCTGATCCGGCAGCTTCTGCAGCTTGTCTTGTTCCAGATGTAGGGGTGTTACCTTTCCTCTGGAGTGAACTAGGCAGGCCGAGAGAGGGATCATGCTGCATGGGCAACACATGATCTCTATATTTTAGCCCAGGCTTTGTGCTATGGAGAGGCAATAACTCCATCCCTGGTCTTAACTGGTCTCGGAATCAAAGCGAGAGGCAACTGTTACGGGTTATAAGTCCTTGTCAGTTGGCGTAGACATGGGGCGCCACGCGTTGCCTCTGACGGTGGGAGACACCTATAGGTGTCACTGATCAGCTACCGCCCGCCTCAAGCTGGGCAGCCCCCAGCCAATTGGGTGCTGATCCGCCACAGCCTGCCTGCTTCAATGGGTGCTTGGGGCTAGGACAAAATCTGAATCGCAGGCTGTAAAACCAATGCACCAGGTACAAACAAACATAAAAATAGAAACCTTAAGCTACGGCTTGCAACCTGGAACGTGAGAACCATGTGTCCAGGATTTTCCACTGACTTGACCAATATTGACGATGTGAGAAAAATGGCTGTGATTGATGCCGAACTCAATCGTCTTAACATTGATATTGCTGGCCTGCAGGAGACTCGCCTCGCTGAGGAAGGGTCACTCAGGGAAAACAACTACACCTTTTTCTGGAAGGGTAGAGGGCAGGCAGAAAAAAGGCAACACGGTGTGGGCTTTGCAGTGAAGAATTCGCTACTGGGAATGATTGAAATTCCAGCAGGAGGAAATGAAAGACTATTATCCCTGCGCTTGGCAACCTCTTGTGGGTTTGCCACCATTATTACTGCATATGCACCGACACTTGATTCCTCTGATGATGTGAAGGATTTGTTCTATGAGGAGTTAGACTCCGTGATCAAGGCAGTTCCAAAATCTGACTACATTTATATGCTCGGTGATTTCAATGCTCGTGTGGGAAAGGACTCAAGTTCATGGCCAGTGTGCCTTGGAAAATACAACATCGGTCGCATGAATGAAAATGGGCAAAGGCTGCTGGAGCATTGCACCAGTAATGACCTATGTATTACAAACTCTTTTTTTAAAACAAAAGAGATGCATAAGGTCACATGGAAACATCCAAGATCCGGCCATTGGCACCAGCTGGACTTCATCATCACACGGAGACAACATCTGAACCATATATCATTGACTCGTAGTTACCACAGTGCTGACTGTGATACGGATCATTCTTTGGTTGTTGCAAGGGTTAGACTGAGACCAAAGAGAATCTACACAGCTAAACACAAATCTAGCCCCAGGATTAATATTATTAACACTCATGATCCTGAAAAGTGCTTTCAGTTTCAACAGCAACTTGAAGATGCTTTCACTGATACACCAGAAAATTGTACAGTAAATGAAAAGTGGGGTCAAATTAAGGAAAATCTTTATAAAACTGCCGTAGGAGTTTACGGCACTGTGGATCATAAGAGGCAGGACTGGTTTGCGGCCAACAGCGAGACTCTGCAGCCCCTGATTGATAAGAAGAAGAAAGCTCTCTTAAGAAACAAGGAAAGACCAACGCGTAACACTCTGAGTGAGCTAAGGCAAGCTAGGAAGGATGTGCAAAAGGCTGCCAGGCAGTGTGCAAATGATTATTGGATCAAGTTATGTGAGTCCATTCAAATCGCAAGTGATAAGGGAGACATAAGAAGCATGTATGAAGGAATAAAGAAAGCTTGTGGTCCAGTGATCAAAAGAAGTGCACCATTGAAAACCTTGACTGGAGAAGTCATCACTGATAAGAAACAGCAGATGGACAGATGGGTAGAGCACTATTTGGAGCTTTACTCAAGTGAGACCAAACTAGCGGATGATGCCCTCAACGCCATAGAGGCTCTACCAACTCTTGACCACCTGGACACACTTCCCACCATAACAGAAGTTAAGTGTGCTATAAATGAACTTGCATCTGGCAAGGCTCCAGGTAAGGATGGGATTCCAATAGAGGTTATCAGGAGTGGGCAAGACACACTCACTATACAGATCCACCAGCTAATAGAGCTATGCTGGCGTGAAGGACAAGTCCCACAGGATTTCAAAGATTCAAGCATCATAACACTGTACAAGAACAAGGGCGATCGGAGCGACTGCAACAACTATAGGGGTATCTCACTTCTGTGTATTGTTGGAAAAGTATTTGCCAGAATTGTTCTGCGCAGACTTCAAGTCCTAGGAGATCAAGTCTACCCCGAATCACAGTGTGGCTTTCGACAGAACCGGTCTACCACTGATATGATATTCTCATTGCGACAAATGCAAGAAAAATGCCGTGAACAGAATCAACCACTGTTTATTGCCTTCATCGACCTCACAAAGGCATTTGATTTGGTCAGTCGTGAGGGTCTGTTCAAGGCACTAAAGAAGATTGGCTGCCCACCAACTCTTCTGTCCATTGTGGAATCGTTCCACACAGGCATGAAGGGTATAATCAAGTTTGATGGTGCAACTTCTGAAGAATTTGAAATCAACAGTGGAGTTAAGCAAGGTTGTGTACTAGCTCCCACCCTCTTTGGAATATACTTTTCACTTCTACTGAAATATGCATTTCGTGATCAGGATGGTGGTATATACATTCACTCACGCTCAGATGGCGGCCTCTACAATGCTCAGAGATTGAAGGCTAAGACCAAAATTAGGAGGGTACTGATCAGAGAGTTGCTTTTTGCAGATGATGCTGCAGTTACGACCCACTCTGAGGAAGAATTGCAATGTATACTATCTGCATTCTCCAATGCTTGTTCTGAATTTGGTTTAACAATTAGCAAAAAGAAGACACAGATTATGTCACAAGGTGCACATGAGGTACCATCAATCTTTATTGACGACGCCGAACTAGAGATAGTAGACCATTTTACATATCTAGGATCAGTGGTAAATAGCAAATTATCCCTAGATCAGGAAATCAACATCCGGATTGGTAAGGCAGCAACAACAATGAACAGGTTAAGAAAAAGAGTCTGGGAGAACAGGAAGCTTACTGCCAAAACAAAAGTCCTTGTCTATCAAGCCTGTGTCCTTAGTACTCTTCTCTATGGCAGTGAAACCTGGACAACTTACTCACACCAAGAGAACAATTTAAACAGCTTTCATATGCGGTGTCTGCGAAGAATTCTTGGTATTAAGTGGCAGGACAAAATCACAAATACTGAAGTATTGGAAAGATCAGGTTGTGTGACAGTTTATTCCATGCTCAGTCTTCGTAGACTTAGATGGATAGGACATCTTAGGAGGATGGATGATGGTAGAATACCAAAGGATATCTTTTTTGGTGAATTACAGATGGGTAAGAGATCTCAGGGTCGGCCTCTACTACGATACAAAGATGTGTGTAAGCGGGACATGATTGATACAGGCATTGATAATGCACATTGGGAGCAAGTCGCCGCTGAACGTGTTGCATGGAGGGCAAATATCAGAAATGGAATAAAGTCAAAGGAGAAAATTATTGCAGAAAAGTCACACACCAAGCGTTTGAGACGTAAGATGGTGCATGATGGTGGAAATGACCACGTGTTCACATGCACCCACTGTGAACGGACATTTACAGCGCAAATTGGCCTTATCAGTCACACTCGCTACCGCCATAGTTAACAGTTATTATGCCTTGTTAAAGCACAAACTATCGTCTGTCAAGACGGCAAGGTGCCAATGATGATCTGTCAATCAATCAATCAATCAATATGCCATGACGGAAAGTGTGGATGGTCATGATTCGCCATTTCACTCGATCACCTGAGTCGTGTATCAGCTCATTGTTTCTGTCTCGACCATGCCATACCTAGATGGCCAAGCAATCCAGGTATTTTCTTCTTGGTCTTCCCCTTGGTCTGTTCCCTTCGATCTTGCCAGTTGTCACTAAGTTCTCCAATCCATTTCTTCTCATAACATGTCCAAAATATTTTGACTGTCTACGTCTAATTAATCAATTTACAATTTTCATTTGTCTCCTGTAGTATTTGGTCATTGTTTTTCTGTCTGTCCATGGTATTCTTTGCATTTTCCTCAGAAACCACATTTCTGCAGCCATCAGATGTTTCACATCCATACAAAAGAACAGGCTCTATGTAGTCCCTCAACACTCTTTTTCTCGTTTCAATTGACATCTTTTTATTGGTCAGAATGTTTTTCATCTTGCTAAAGATGTTATGACGGTTCCGAGATAATTGTACCGATTCACTTGTTGAAGAATATTCCTATTTACTTGTATATTACATTGTGGTATTTTGTTCATCCTAGTGACGACCATAATCTGTGTCTTTTTACAATTTAATTCTAACCCCAGTTGTTCACTATGTGCAACAACCGCATCTACTAATTGTTGCAGATCCTGCTCATTGTCTGCAATCAATACTGTATCATCTGCATATCTAATGTTATTGATGTTTCATCCTCCAATGCTGATTCCATTTATATCTTCTACATTTCTGAAAATATGTTCACTGTATAGGGAAAAGAGATATGGAGAAATTACACATCCCTGCCTAACACCTCTCTTAATAGGCTGATATTGTCCCACTTATCTATCAATCCTTAGGGCAGCTTGTTGCTTCCAAAATATGTTTTTTATAAGTCTAATGTCCTTCCCATCAATTTGTAGGTCTGCAAGCATATCCACCATGTTGACATGTCTAACTCTATCGAAAGCCTTTGTGTAGTCAATAAAGCAAAGATGTGTATCTTTTGTTTATCTATCATATAGCTGTAAATGTTTATACTGATTACATCTGATTATACATCATTTGTGAAATGACTAAAGAGCTACATCTTTGCTTCATTGACTTCACAAAGGCTTTGGATAGATTAGGACATGACAATATGATAAAGTTGCCTGCAGATCTATAAAATGATATAAAGACCTTATACTTGTAATAATCATATTGTGGAAACAAGAAGCAAAAAATCATTTAAAAAAAGCTTGTTGTTTCCACTAGACTTATAAAAACCATATTTTGGAAACAACAAGCTTGTATGATTGTAAAAATCATATAGTGGAAACAACAAGCTGCCATAACATTGGATGATGAAATAGGGCAATACCAGCCTATCAAGAGAGGTGTGCGACTAGTTTTTATAATGTCACCTCACCTTTTTTGCCTATATAGTGAATATTTTATGACAAATTTAGAGAATATAAGAGGAATTGCCATCTGAGGACATAACATCAATAATATAAGATGTGCAAATGATGCAGTATTGATTGCATACAATGAACAGGACCTGCAGGATTTAATAGATTTGGTTATTGTCCACAGTGAGCAACTAAGGTTAGAATTAAATTGTAAGAAAACAGAGATTATAGTTACATCCAAGTAAATGGGAACAATCTTAAACAAGTATAATATAACAACTGATGGAATATGCCTTGTAGTGATTAGAACAAGAATTGCTATGGCAAAGGTAGCTTTTTGCAAGATGGAAAACATACTGACCAATAAAAAGGTGTCAGTTTCAGTGAGAAGAAAGATTGTTGTATTGCTACACAGAACCTATACTGTTGTATGCATGTGAAACATGGACAATAAGCAGACAAACTGAGAAACATGTAATGGCAGTGGAAATGTGGTTTCTGAGGAAAATGCAAAGAATATCTTGGACGGACATAACAAACTTAATGAGACAGTTCTACAAGAAACAACTGAAAACCAAAATTAATTGCAGAAATTATACACATACAGTCAAGATTTTTTGGACACTTATTTTAGGAAGAATAAATGAGAGCTGAAGAAGAGAAGTACAGTTCTGCCACATGGCCCCCTTGGCTGTGGTAGTTTGGTACCAAGTTGGAACAAGAGCTATTACACTAGCTTCACTCTGATAGATGTGTTTGGCTTAGATAACTGAAATGTCAGCGCTATGGTCCTCAAGGTTAAAATACAATCTTCCAGAGGATTCATAACCATGAAACCAACCATATTATGATAACAACCGTCTTTTGTCAGAGTTAAAGTTAGTTGCATATCCTTTACAGTCAACACCAGCATTTTTTGCAGTTGTGATATCTTGACAAGTTTACACTCAGTAGTTTGCCATTACTTTCTGAATGACCAGCACCCACAACATTTCATTAAAAAAACCAATACATTGCGGTTTGCTGCCAAATCACGTGCAGCTGTTTCAAACGCGGGTATGCGGGTTCACGAACAGCGTCCATAACTCCTTCGTTTTATGTCATAAGAGGTACAGTAATAATTATCCGAGGCTGGTGGAGTTAAAGTACATCTAAGGTTTAAACTTAGTGTCAGCTGACAAATGTGATGAGAAATGAAGAAGTGGGGAGCAAAAAGATAAATACCTGGATGGCCTAACTACATGACATAATCAGGACAAATGTACAGACCAGATCTAAGAATCTGGTATCATGTGAGATAGCAAAAACATGGCCATTCAGTTTCATCAGCATGGCACATGCTAATGGTGATGACGTAACTATTATAGGTAACAACCAGGACCATATGAGCACAGTAAATACATGTGTGAGAATGAAATAATTAACATATGAAAGTGGTTTTGTAAAATAAGGAATAACTAATCAAAGTATGGTGATATGCTCAGTGCAAGATGAGTTCATGTGAAATTGATTTTTCCAACACAGGCCAGAACAAACAGCATCTCATGCTAGAGTTGATTGGTCCATTTCTCAAATGCACCATGGTTCCACAGCTAGACCTGAGGAAAGCCACGATCCCAATATTCTTTGATATCATGCAAAGTGAATACCAGTCTAAGAATCATCTGCGAAGAGTAAGTGAATCTGTTGTGTGGTAATGCTTATAAATGATACCAGTGATGATGGTGCTCATACCAATTTAATGCTAATTCTACCTTAGACTAACAGTCTCATCTAGAATCTGAATTAGACATTTGAGAAGAACACAAGAAGATGAAATATTTTATAATTGTTGCTGCTACTTATAATACTTTTTTTTAAAAATATCAATTTCCCAAGCCAGGAAGGTTATTTGCAGCAAGTACAGTCTGTTTAAAATAGTCACTTATAAATTATAATAAACATTCATTAATTTATTGTTGTTGTTGTTTTGTTGTTACTTTATTTACTGTCTTCCACTTATGCCGTTAGGCATCATAGTGGAGGGGTTATTGAGGTTCCAGCACCTGTGATTAGCGTCCTTCCTCCAATTTCCTAAGCATATTCATAAGCAGATTCATAAGCAGTATTGTTCTAAGATCTAGTAATTTCCCTACTAATTTGTTGGACCTGTTACAGGTTCCTTACCTACTTAACCTTTTTTTATAATTTGCTACTACCACCATGTTACACTCACGGCCCAACTCCTCATTATGAATTAAAGGCATTCAGTGTGTCACATTAATTCATGCACCTGGCTGCACTCTTCCATATAACAACTTTAATATATGCTGTTGGAACTGGAATGAACGTGGCTGCTGGGACCAGACTTGCCCTCCAATAAAGCCTCATTAAAAGGTTTAAAGTGTATTCATTCCAATTACGAGGCCTTGGTATAGTCCCGTATTGTTTGGTGCAAAAAAAAGGTATGACATAATGTCTACTGTGGATCTTAATGTTAAAACTAAAATTCCAATGAATCAAGAGCTTACGAAAGCTGGCAGTGGATAGGACACACTTTGAGAAAACACAGTTATAAAGTTCTTCCCCTGTATCCACAAGCCAAAGAAATATAGGGAGACCTAAAGACAGATGAGGAAAAGAATTATAGGCAGAAATAAATAATAATATTGGAAGGACATAGAAGGACTATAAGAGATACTAAGCTACAGGGGCTTAACTTGAGATGGTCGAGGACCTATACTCTGTATGTGTATGTGTTGAAGCTGGGAGGGGGGGGGGAATAAAAGAAAGAAGGAGAAGACAGTCTATGTTAATTTCTCTCTCTCTCTCTCTCTCTCTCTCTCTCTCTCTCTCTCTCTCTCTCTCTCTCTCTCTCTCTCTCTCTCTCTCTCTCTCTCTCTCTCTCTCTCTGTTTTTCTTTTTAAAGGATGAGATTTCTTTAGTCCATATTTAAATTGCTTCATATCTAGTTTTGTGTTGCCCTTTTCCATTTTTCTTGGTTATTTTAAATTCTGCCACTATAAGGATACTATTAATTGTTAACAAATTTATATATTTCCCTTTATTTTCTGTTTCATAGTTGTGACATTAAGTACATTAGACCTTAAAAGTCTTTAACTTTGTGTCTAACTTCTCACAGATTTGTTCTTATATACTGTAATTGTCAGAGTCCTAACTATTAGCTCCGTCTAGCTCACTTGACTTGGACAGGCAAATTACAACATCTACGTCACATATACTAATAACACATGAATGCAATCGGAAACTGGCAGGAGCTATCTCCTGAACAATCATTTATTACAATATATTACAGGCTGACAACATGGTCGCACTTCACGCTCAAACAATCGTTCACCACCAGCAGCCACGCGCTAGCTCACAATGGCGATCTTTACACTGTCGCCCGCATGATCATTCACAATCACAACTTCACATCATCCCGCACATATCACAGTTCGTACATTCCTCGAATATCAATACACAACGTTCATCTCCATCTATCCGTCACAAAACACTATCGTTCTATCGCTCTCTAGATCTCCACACGTCCGTCTCTATTCGCTGCCTCACACACACTGCCCTCTCTCCTCGTTGACCTTCCCACATCACGTGGCTCTGTTCACGGGCTTCTTGCCTGACCGTCCGCTAGCCAAGCCGTGATGTCTCCTACTGTCTCCTATGAGGTAGAGTGATGTTAACAACATTATTAAAATATGGTACAAAGTCTGATGGGTAAAACTCAGCTTGTTCTGAATTTGCAGTGTTTGGTCTTGTTTTCGTCTCAGTGATGTTTCCTTTTTCTAAGTTCTTTGCTGAATTGTCTGTTGTAATGTTTATGGCTGCATTTGCTTTTGCTTTCTGTATTCTTTTTACACCTTCACATTCAAAACGTCTATGGCCATACGCGAGGCAAAAATGACATTTTGTTCTATATTTCCTTTGATTTACCTTCCCCAGTTTTTGTGCTATAATATTATTTAGGTATTCTTGATAAGTGGGATTTTTATCGCATATTCCATTTTCTGTATGTGGAGTGCTACAATGTTTGCACAGTACTGGTTTTGTTTTCTGTGGTTTGTTTTGACAATCTGTGGCTGCAGATGCCGTTGTTTTCACAGTACTTTTCTGTTGAGTGTTCTTAACCAGGTTTATACTTTGGTTGTAATATTCGCGGCATTTTTCTAGTAAGTTTTTGATAGGTTCTGTTTTGTGTTCTTCTAAATATTTTCCGCATTCGGCTGGTAGTGTTGCTTTTAGTTTTTCTATTAGCAAGAAATTTATTACTCCTTGATTGTTGTCTGAATGTTTAATTACCAATATTAGTTTTCTGAAAGATTCTTCTTCTTTTCAAAAGTAGCGTTCTTTTATGCACTTTACATGGGAATGTGGTTCATGTGTACTTCTGACACCATTATACCTGTCAGAGTCCTAACTATTAGCTCCGTCTAGCTCACTGGACTTGGACAGGCAAATTACAACATCTACGTCACATATACTAATAACACATGAATGCAATCGGAAACTGGCAGGAGCTATCTCCTGAACAATCATTTATTACAATATATTACAGGCTGACAACATGGTCGCACTTCACGCTCAAACAATCGTTCACCACCAGCAGCCACGCGCTAGCTCACAATGGCGATCTTTACACTGTCGCCCGCATGATCATTCACAATCACAACTTCACATCATCCCGCACATATCACAGTTCGTACATTCCTCGAATATCAATACACAACGTTCATCTCCATCTATCCGTCACAAAACACTATCGTTCTATCGTTCTATCGCTCTCTAGATCTCCACACGTCCGTCTCTATTCGCTGCCTCACACACACTGCCCTCTCTCCTCGTTGACCTTCCCACATCACGTGGCTCTGTTCACGGGCTTCTTGCCTGACCGTCCGCTAGCCAAGCCGTGATGTCTCCTACTGCCCTTGACCTCAGCTATACTTACACTGACTCTCGCTTACATACCGGCACTTACACTATTCCTTACATATAAGTCCCTGACAGTAATATATACTTGATAATATACATAATGCATTTCATTTATATGCAGAATAAAAGCTATTCTTCAGTGTCTGACCATTTTCTGAATCCGACAAGGGTGTGATCCCCCTAATGGTTGAACTTGAGGAAGAGGGGGCATGTGGGGGGAGGGGATAGGTGTGTGAGTGTCTAGTGTACAAAGTACAAATATATGCTTACATGCATGCATATAATCACACACATACAGACACAAATATACTCGCTCACTCAGTCTGTTTGTCTCTGCTCTGTCTGTCCTCTCCTCTCTCCAGCTCCCCATATTTCTCTTCCTCTCTCTCATCTCTTCCCTCCCTCGACTTGTCTTCTTCAATGGGTTACATGAATTCCATGTGTGCTAGGTCGAGGGTGTGATGATTCAAGAACTGGACTCCCATGTGCTAGAGCATCATGGAGATGAAGATTACAAGAACTTGTTTAACTCCATGTAAGTACAACACTGTAGTTATGTCACTGTTAGCTAGTTACATGTCCTTTACAGGATGTCGCAGTCAACCCCTGCATTTTATGGCTGTTTATGATTTACAAGGCAAGCTTACTTTCAAAAGTTTGCCATTGGTTTCTGAATGACAGATGCTCATATCATCGTATGAAAACTAGCGTAATGTGGCCTGCTTTCAAATCGCCTGCTGCTGTGGTTCGTACGTGGTGTGCAAGATTGTGAATCACATTTGTAACCTCTTCGCGACAGCGCCGGCTTGTGTCATGTACGCAAGAGTTTACCATCTGCACAGCAAGGCAATACCAGTTTCTTTGTGTGTTAGTAATAACCAGTTAATGAACAGACTCAAAGGTCAGGTTGGTTTGGGAGAATGTTTATGTGGTTTAAAATGGATAAAAATAACATTTGTCCCAAAGGAGTTTCCTGCCATGTGTCATGTGATATGAAAGGGCTATCACATTTTGTAGGCCTGAATACATGACAGAATAATTGACTAGTCTTTACCTTACTTAGCAGGCAACTATACTCACCTACCAGCAAAGTGGGCCAGGATTTAAACAGATTAAAAGCTGGAAAGCAGAAAATATCAGCTTCACAAAATAAACACAAACAGCAAAGTAAACATATATTAATTGTGTATGTAAAGTCCTTAGTTGTTTATAGAAGCTCTGTGTCTGTTTATTTTGTTGAATGCCTTCCAATGTTTTATTTTCTTCATGTTTCTCATCACAGCCTGAAATTGACGGCAGCAAATTCTTCGAAACATTGCTATATTTTCTGTTGTCATTGTCATTGTATGAGCCAGCATTGCCTGAACATATATATATATGATGCACTGCCATTGAGTTGAGTTGAGTTGAGTTAAAAACATCTTAAATCACCACTGTAACTCTGATGTTAAGAAACAGTTTGTATTTCTATTTAACTCAGATGTTAAGAATCAGTTTGTATCACTGTTTAACTCAGATGTAAAGAGGCATCTTACATTATCACTGTATTCATTCACTGGCACCTTGCCATCTTGATAGACGATAGTTTGTTACAATGTGCTTCAAAAAGGCATAAAAGCTACAACCCATGGCTGTAAGGCCAATTCGCGCTGTAAATGTTTGTCCACAGTGGATGTATGTGAACACATGATCATTTTCACCATCATGTAACATCTTACGTCTCATATGCTCAATGTGTGACCTATCTGCAATAATTTTCTCCTTTGTCTTTATTCCATTTCTGATATGTGCCCTCCATTCAGCATGTTCAGCTGAGACTTGCTCCCAGTGTGCATTATCAATGCCTGTATCAATCATATCCCGCTTACACACATCTTTGTATTGTAGTAGAGGCTGACCCTGAGATCTCTTACCCATCTGTAATTCACCAAAAAAGATGTCCTTTGGTGTTCTACCATCATCCATCCTCCTAAGATGTCCTATCCATCTAAGTCTACGAAGACTGAACATGGAATACACTGTCACACAACCTGATCTTTGCAATACTTCAATATTTGTGATTTTATCTTGCTACTTAATACCAAGTATTCTTCGCAGACACTGCATATGAAAGCTGTTTAAATGTTTCTCTTGGCGTGAATAAGTTTACCAGGCTTCACTGCCATAAAGAAGAGTACTAAGGACACAGGCTTGATAGGCAAGTACTTTTGTTATGGCAGTAAGCTTCCTGTTCTCCCAGACTCTTTTTGTTAACCTGTTCATTGTTGTTACTGCCTTACCAATCCTGATGTTGATTTCCTGATCAAAGGATAATTTGCTATTTACCCCTGGTCCTAGATATGTGAAATGGTCCACCATCTCCAGTTCGGTGTCGTCGATAAAGATTGATGGTACCCCATGTGCATCTTGTGACATAATCTGTGTCTCCTTTTTGCTAATTGTTAAACCAAATTCAGAACAAGCTTTGGAGAATGCAAATAGTAGATGTAATTCTTCCTCAGAGTGGGTCATAATTGCAGCATCATCTGCAAAAAGCAACTCTCTGATCAGTATCGTCCTAATTTTGGTCTTATCTTTCAATCTCTGAGCAAATGTAGAGGCCGCCATCTGAGCGTGAGTGAATGTATATACCACTATCCTGATTACGAAAGAAGTGAAAAGTATATTTCAAAGAGGGTGGGAGCTAGCACACAACCTTGCTTAACTCCACTCTTGATTTCAAACTCTTCAGAAGTTGCACCATCAACTTGATTATACCCTTCATTGCCTGTGTGGAACGATTCCACAATGGACAGAAGAGTTGGTGGACAGCCAATCTTCTTTAGTGCCTTGAACAGACCCTCATGACTGACCAAATCAAATGCCTTTGTGAGATTGATAAAGACAATAAACAGTGGTTGATTATGTTCACTGCATTTTTCTTGCAGTTGTCACAATTAGAATATCATATCAATGGTAGACCGGTTCTGTCGGAAGCCACACTGTGATTCGGGGTAGACTTGATCTTCTAGGACTTGAAGTCTGCGCAGAACAATTCTGGCAAATACTTTCCCAACAATACATAGAAGTGATTTAGATGTTAAAAAATGCTTGTAACATCACTGTAACTCTGATGTTAAGAAACAGTTTGTATCACTATATAACTCAGATGTTAAGAAACAGTTTGTATCACTATACAACTTAGATGCTAAGAAACAGTTTGTATCACTATATAACTCAGATGTTAAGAAACAGTTTGTATCAATATATAACTCAGATGTGAAGAGACAGCTTACATTGTCACTGTAACTCAAATGTTAAGAAACAGTTTGTATCACTATTTAACTCTTAACTCAGATGTTAAGAAACAGCTTATGTTATCACCGTAACTCCATTGCTAAGAAACTGTTTGTTCCACTATATAACCCAGATGTGAAGAAACAGCTTAAATTGTCACTGTATCTCAGATGCTAAGAAACTGTAATATTGATCACCAGACTGCTTGAGAAAATCCAGACCACACCACAGTTGCAAGAGGAAGGAAAGAGGTTTATTTTCTCTCTGACAGACTTACTAGAGAGACTGCTGCATTATAGGTAAGACATTAGTTTGTTTTCATTCATCATTTTCTCTCAGGTAACTACTTGTATCTCTCTTATATTTTATATTTTAGCATTTGCTCGCTTTTGAACTCAAGCGTAGTCCATTCACATGTTACTACTTCTAGTGCATTGGACTAATTTTTGCACATGGATTAGCTTTCCCTACTACCTGTGTCCCTGACTATCAGGCGAATCCACTGCGACTTATGATTTACTTTTAATTTACGCCCCCAAGTCAAGGACGAGAAGTCAACATTTTAGTTCAACTTACTGGTGTAGGGGTTGAACCCAATACCTTAGCATTAGCACACCGGAAGTTTAAAAGTGAATGCTCTTATCCATTTGGCCATGCTGACCCCGTCTCCATGATATAATTGGCAATCTGTCTCAGGCTTCTTTCATCATTAAATACTTATTCTCTAGTTGAATTAGGGAAGGTGGTGTCACCTCTCTGCTCCTCTCTCTGATATAATTGTCAATCTGTCTCAGGTTTCTTTCATCATTATACACTTATTCTCTAGTTGAATTAGGGAAGGTGGTGTCACCTCTCTGCTCCACTCTCTGATATAATTGGCAATCTGTCTCAGGCTTCTTTCATCATTAAATACTTATTCTCTAGTTGAATTAGGGAAGGTGGTGTCACCTCTCTGCTCCTCTCTCTGATATAATTGTCAGCCTGTCTCAGGTTTTCTTTCATCATTATACACTTATTTCTCTAGTTGAATTAGGGAAGGTGGTGTCACCTCTCTGCTCCACTCTCTGATATAATTGGCAATCTGTCTCAGGCTTCTTTCATCATTATACACTTATTCTCTAGTTGAATTAGGGAAGGTGGTGTCACCTCTCTGCTCCTCTCTCTGATATAATTGGCAGCCTGTCTCAGGCTTCTTTCATCATTATACACTTATTCTCTAGTTGAATTAGGGAAGGTGGTGTCACCTCTCTGCTCCTCTCATTGAGCCAGCAGTCATTCAGAACATGTTCCTCTGTTTGTTGTTTCTGTTGATGATATTCCTCCATGCCACTATCTTAGTCTATCCAGCATATTTTTCACGGTCTGACTCTAGCTGTCTTCTACCACTGATCTTTCCTGTTGTCATGATGATTTAGTCAGTGGCTGTCTCCTCACTCAGTGACCAATGGACACTGTCTTTTTCATATATATATATATATATATATATATATATATATATATATATATATATATATATATATATGCTTTGCAACAGACTCTAGATCGTCATGTTGTCATTCTTATAGGATGTAGCCAAATAGAGTGCCTTCTACCCAGTATGCCTCAAGGTGTGGAAAAAGGAACTTTACTTGTACAGCTGAAATTATAGATACATCTGTCGATGAAAATGTGAACATTAATTAATTCTGCCACAGATTACTTATATAGGAACTCTGGCTTAATATATAAATGGTAATTAACTGTTGCCTGCTCTGTGGCAAAAGGGTTATGAATGCAATTTGTAATCCCACATACCATGTTTGAAACAAGCTGTGGGCGATTTGGAAGCAGACGCCTGGCATTGGTTTCCATACAAAAGTATGAGTACCAGTCATTCAGAAAGCAATGGCAATCAACTGAACTAATCTTGCCAAGAAATCATAAACAGCCAAACAATGCTGGGGTTGACAGTGACGTCCTGTAAAGGATATCCTAGTAACTTTTTAAATGAGCTGTTATATGTTACAGATGAGCCATAGTAGCGCAGTGTCTAGCACATTAGCCTGCAGCAGCTTGGTGATCATGGGTTTAAATTTGCATTGACGATGGATTTATAAAACTGACCTGACCCTACCAGGTTGACCCAGTCTAAACTGAGCACCAGGAAATATCTTGGGAAGTGAAGGCAGACATGTGATATTGAGCACATCACCCCTCCAGTGTATGTGGGTCAATACAATTATAGGACTGACATGATAAAACTGGTACGCCTCAGTGATGGTAAAACAAAGGGTCCTTTACTCTACCTTTCTATATGTTACAGAGAAATTATGAACAGAGAAGAACAGGGAGATACAAAGATGTATTGCACATTCAATATTTTGGTAAGTAGATGTCTGGCACTTGTGTTAGGCAGGAAGATTCAGTTGTCATCTGTACTTCATTATTTTGTGTTAGCTGTTCAGGAGTTGTGATGGTGTAGTGGTAGGTGCTCTCACCTACCAGTATAGTAGTTATTAGGTTTTTCCCAGCTGACATTTTTTTGTGACTGGCACAGCTATGAGCTGTTGGAGATCACAAGATATGGAGAAACATGATCTTCCCTTGCATATCTACAAGGCATTTGATTTATATATCTATATGTGTGTGTCTGTGCGCATACCTCACTCAACGCGGGTATGTGAGAGAGAGAGTGGAATCCAGGGCAGAAGACCATGAGAGCAATAAAAACAGCAATAAAAGTACAGTGTAGAACTAGATATTAAAAAAACAATTGAATGTTGTGGACTGAGTGACATCAGCTGAGGTAGAGAGAAATGTAAACTGTTTGTGCATACATAAGAATGCCTAAATGATGTGAATAGCTGAACATTAGTGTATATATATATATATATATATATATATATATATATATATATATATATATATATATATATATATATATATATATACATATTGTGTGTTGTTGTGTGTGTATGTTGTGCGTGCGCGCGTGCGTGCTTGCGTGCGTGCGTGCATGCACGTGTGCAGTGTGCATGCGCACACTTGCGTATATACATACATACATGCGTGCATGCATGCATGCATTACTTGTTCTCTATAGATAAGTTAAAAGTTAGTTGCATATCTTTTACAGGGCCTTGCAGTCAACACCAGCATTTTTTGCTGCTTGCAATCTCTTGGCAGTTTTACGTGCAGTAGTTTGCCATTGCTTTCTGAACAACTAACACCCATACCAATTAGTAAAAAATCAACGCAACGTGGTCTGCTGCCAAATAACTCACAGCTGTGTTTTGAATGTGGGTAACTGTAACTCCTTTGCCATGGAGCCATATAGATAAGTAGTTAGGTAATTGATTAAATGACAAATACTCTCAACAGTTGTGAAGTAATGAGCCCTCACACATACTTTGTCGCAAAACTATGATGTAAGGTTATCAACTCCTTTTCTTTCTCTCCCCAAAAAAATCTCTGGCACATTTACTGAGGCTAAAACATACTTAGTGAAGATTTGCAAAGTCTTTGTCTATCTGCTTCACTACTGTGTGGGTGATGGACTAAGCAAACAGAATGTTGAATGTGATCTGCAGGTGGTCCTCTGTCCAGCAAACAAAGAAATACCAGACTGCTGAATCAACACTAAACTCCAAAGCTGTGTAGAGCTAAAGATGAACCCCAAAAATATGGCTGAGTTTATCAAAAGAACTCACTTGATGGTGTTACCATCATACATAGCTTTGTCATATAGAAGAACGAACGAACAGACTTTATTTTAAAAGGGTAACAAATTAGGCATGCAGGCCCGTCTTACATTCGGCCCTTTCAATCACTCATCTTTCATTCATAAAATGTGCATGTTACATTTACATAGGGGGTAAAAAAAACATTGTCAAATGGATTTTGTAGGCATAAACAATGCATATTACGCATGGTACATTCACATGGGAGGGGGGGGGGGGGGGAGACATTGTCAAATGAAAGTTGTAAATATAAACAGTGCATATTGCAATGTTGTGAGACACATCCCCCTTCCACCCTCACACCCCACAGCCACCCACACATTCCGCAGCCACCCATACATCCCCCACCACACCCCCACCCACCCATACCTCCACGCACTCACACAGACTCAGGCAAACATACATGTCGCCACCCACCCACTGATCCCCCACCCACACATACATTCCCCCGCCCATCCCATAACCAACACGCACACACCCACCCACACATTCTCCACCACCCACCCTCATACCCGCAACTACCCAGCAAAACACACATCACAAAACCACACACATACCCCCGTCAACTTACACATCCCGCACCTATCCACACATACATCCCGCACCCTCACAATTTTTGCCACCCACCAACACACACATCAGCCAACCTACACCCACTCACCCACCTAATATCCGCCACCTCTCAACTACACATCCCCCACCTATACACACATCCCCACCCACAAACACATCCCCACCCACATACACATCTCCCCACCTGCCTACACATATCCCCCACCCATAAACACCCAAAAACACACACCTCCCACCCACACACACCCCACCACCCACATAGAAGAAGACAAGCTGAGGCTGGGTTGACATCCAGGTTTCATTAAGTCATCAAGTGCCATATCCATATTTTTTTGTTTTTGTGCTTGCTCTTTTTGAACTCAAGCATAGTCCATACACACTACTTCTGATAGTCCATACACACTACTTCTGATAGTCCATACACACTACTTCTGATAGTCCATACACACTACTTCTGATAGTCCATACACACTACTTCTGATAGTCCATACACACTACTTCTGATAGTCCATACACACTACTTCTGATAGTCCATACACACTACTTCTGATAGTCCATACACACTACTTCTGATAGTCCATACACACTACTTCTAATAGTCCATACACACTACTTCTGATAGTCCATACACACTACTTCTAATAGTCCATACACACTACTTCTGATAGTTCATACACACTACTTCTGATAGTCCATACACACTACTTCTGATAGTCCATACACACTACTTCTAATAGTCCATACACACTACTTCTGATAGTCCATTCACACTACTTCTAATAGTCCATACACACTACTTCTGATAGTCCATACACACTACTTCTAATAGTTCATACACACTACTTCTAATAGTCCATACACACTACTTCTAATAGTCTATACACACTACTTCTAATAGTCCATACACACTACTTCTAATAGTCTATACACACTACTTATAATTCTACATACACACTACTTCTAATAGTGCATACACACTACTTTTGATAGTCCATACACACTACTTCTGATAGTCCATACACACTACTTTTGATAGTCCATACACACTACTTCTAATAGTCCATACACACTACTTCTAATAGTCCATACACACTACTTTTGATAGTCCATACACACTACTTCTAATAGTCCATACACACTACTTCTAATAGTCCATACACACTACTTTTGATAGTCCATACACACTACTTCTAATAGTCCATACACACAACTTTTGATAGTCCATACACACTACTTCTAATAGTCCATACACACTACTTCTGATAGTCCATACACACTACTTCTAATAGTCCATACACACTACTTCTAATAGTCCATACACACTACTTCTGATAGTCCATACACACTACTTCTAATAGTCCATACACACTACTTCTAATAGTCCATACACAGTACTTCTAATAGTCCATACACACTACTTCTGATAGTCCATACACACTACTTCTAATAGTCCATTCACACTACTTCTGATAGTCCATACACACTACTTCTGATAGTCCATACACACTACTTCTAATAGTCCATACACACTACTTCTAATAGTCCATACACACTACTTCTAATAGTCCATACACACTACTTCTAATAGTCCATACACACTACTCCTGATAGTCCATACACACTTCTTCTGATAGTCCATACACACTACTCCTGATAGTTCATACACACTACTCCTGATAGTCCACACACACTACTTCTGATAGTCCATACACACTACTTCTAATAGTCCATACACACTACTTCTGATAGTCCATACACACTACTTCCAATAGTCCATACACACTACTTCTGATAGTCCATACACACTACTCCTGATAGTCCACACACACTACTTCTGATAGTC
Source organism: Cepaea nemoralis (assembly GCA_014155875.1). Classification (NCBI taxonomy): domain Eukaryota; kingdom Metazoa; phylum Mollusca; class Gastropoda; order Stylommatophora; family Helicidae; genus Cepaea; species Cepaea nemoralis. The sequence goes on from JACEFZ010028451.1 coordinate 290,234, forward strand.
CATACACACTACTTCTGATAGTAATAGTCCATACACACTACTTCTAATAGTCCATACACACTACTTCTGGACTAAATTTTGCTTATAAGTTAGCTTTCCCTATTACCAGTGTCCCTCGCCATCAGACGAACCTACTCTGACTTCAGAGGTACTTTTAATTTACATCCTCATGTCAAGGATGAGAAGTCAACATTTTAGTCCAACTGTCCAGTGTAGGGACTGAACCCCTTACCTCAGCATCAGCACACCAGATGTTTAAGAATGTGCGTCTTATCCAATCGGCCATGTTGACATCATATACATATTAAAGGCCAGCTATAATGAGCCTCCAACACCCTGTGTCCTGCATCTTCATGGTGCATTTGTATAAGCTCCTCCACTACATACTTGATGTTGTTGACTCACATGCAATGTTGTCTTCCTCTGGCACGCTTCTCCTTAATAGTTCACCCTAGCACATCCTTTAACCAGGAATTGTGTCTTTTTATATGACAATAGTACCTTAATAGCAGACTGTACTACCTGCTTTCTATTAGCTGAATGTTTTGCAGCACTCACCAAACCCTGCACCCCACATTGTGCCAAAGGCTTCGGACAAAGGAGCACAAATTGGAGGGTTTGAACCTTATCCTAGTGCAAGGAAATGCAACCTAAGGTCTAAATGTCATGACAGGACAGACCAGATCCTCAGCCTTTGTCGGCAACTGATATAGGATGGAAGTTTTGACAGGTGGACAGTCATGGCATTGCTTTTTCTGCAGCTTGTCTTGTTCCAGATGTATTGATGTTACCTTTTCTCTGGAGTAAACTAGGCAGATCGAGAGAGGGATCATGCTGACATGAACTCCATGTAACACATGGTCTCTACAATTGAACCCAGGCTTTGTGTTATTGAGAGTTTTAATTTGTAACTCAACTGTCTAGATGTGAGAAACTGTTTCAAATTGTTGAACATTGCTTTAACTGGTCCTATTCTCTTTTGTATTTCTGCCGTACACCTGCCATCTTCTGAATGTTGACTTCTCGTTCAGAAAGCAATGGCAAACTACTGAAGGTACAATTGCCTAGAAAACCATCATGGGGTTGATTCTAACATCCTGTAAATGACATGCAGCATTTAAATAATAGTTTAAATTTAAAAAAAAAAACAGTTTAAAAACTTATTAGGTCAGAAAAGAATCCACCTAAGTTGAATATCAAACACTGACCACTGTGTTGCTAAACTGTTATACCTTTTCACTGCATTGCTGTATATATGCAAGGATACATTTATTTCCTGTAATTGATTTTCATACATTATTTCCTGTATTTAATTCTCATACAGTATTTCCTATAATTGATTTTCACACTCTATTTCCTGTAATTGATTTTCACATGCTATTTCCTGTAATTGATTTTCACATACTATTTCCTGTAATTGATTTTCACACATTATTTCCTGTAATTGTTTTCTGACATTATTTCCTGTCACTGATTTTCATATATAATGTCCTGTAATTAATTTTTACCCTCTAATCAGAACTTCTACAAGGACAGCAGACGTGACATGTACATACGTTACATATCTCGCTTGTATGAGCTTCACTACTCCGCATGCAGCTTTGTGGAGGCTGGCCTAACTTTGCAGCTGTATGCACAGTTGTTGACGTGGTCAAATAACTTACACCCAGCAGAGATGTCATACCCAAAACAAACAGAAGCAGCAAGAAAGGAGGAGCTTTTCTCTCGCATCCTCAACTGTTTTGACAAAGGAAAGGTATGTGATGTTAGAATGATTATGGCTTTAACTGTAGTTACTTTTGTGATATTCTAAGTCAGTCATTTACTGTCATTTACTGCCAATATAGTACCTTGCGGTGTATGGCAGAGGGGTCTTTGAGCCTGAGGAATAAAGGCCGCCTGGCTAGTGCAGTCGCCGCGAACTGTGCAGGTTAGGATTTTCTTTTTGCCCCCGACAGAAAAAAATCCGACACCTTACCGAGGGATCGAACCCGAGCCTCCCGAATGAGAGTCTGGCGTTCTAGCCTCTCGGCCAGCCACTCCTCTAAGTCAGTAACTCCCCAAATTTTGTTGAGCTGCTGTCGCCATAAGTCCTAAACATTAGTGGTGGCCCCATTCATGCACACATACAAATACACATTCATTTCTTGGCATTAAGTCTGTTGTAAATTTGCAACCTCACCACCTACCTTGATTAGTCTGCTTGCCCAGTTGAGCGATAACAACTTTGGGAAGTATTATTTTTCTATACTCATGTAAGTATTTCATGTTTTCTTAGTATTGTTCCCTCTCTCTCTCTTCATACCTGTTGAGCATCTGTGCAAACAAATTAATGAGAAAAATACAGATATTATGAGACCAATGAAAATTTTGGTCCGTTTATCATTGTTGGAAGTCCAGTTCCGGGGACTTCTCTCAAAAGGAGTATTGCTGCTGCATGACAATGCCTGCCCTCATATGGCTGCACATATAGTGGATACACAATGTGCTCTTAAATCAGAGGTCTTGAAACATCCAGCATACAGTCCAGACTTGGCACCATTGGACATTCACTTATTTGGATGCTTGAAAGAACATTTGCAGTCAGAGGTTTGCAGATGACAACGAGGTAATGGAGGCGGTGTAAAAGTGGTTTAAGATCACACTCAAAAACGTTTTCCTAGAAGGCATCAACAAGCTAGTGGACCAGTAGACCCCTAAAAGAGGTATTTCTCAAGTACCAGTTTGTTTCCTGAAATAAGATTTTCTGTTGCTCATACTTTTCCATGCACCTTATAATAAAATTCTTGTTAATTAATGATTTTCCCCTTGTTAATGAGACAAGGTTGAGAAATATCATACACAACATTTTAGTTTGCACTATTGTACAAAAGTTATTCATAAACATCCTGTTACTTAATAACTTTTCTTCACATTTAATAGGCCATCCCATCATGTGCCATGCCGATAAGCATGGGCGGTCATGATTTGCCATTTCACTCGATCATCAGAGTTGTGGATCAGCTCAATTTTCTTGTCTCGACCATGCCATGTGGCCAAGCCATCCAGGTATTTACTTCTCTGTCTTCCTTGTTCTCTTCCCCTCAATCTTGCGAGTTGTCATGAAATTTTCCAATTTATTTCTTCTCATAACGTGACCAAAAAATGTTGACTCTCTATGTCTAATTTCTCCAGTCAGTTTATGATTTTCATTTGTTTCCTGTAGGACTTGGTCATTAGTCATTCTCTCTGTCCATGATATTCTTTGCATTTTCCGCAGAAACCACATTTCCACAGCGATCATATGTTTTTCAGCTTGTCTGTTCATTGTCCCGCTTTACATCCATACAAAAGTACAGATTCTATGTAGCACCTCAACACACTTTCTCTCGTTGCAGTTGACATCTTTTTATTGGTCAGTATGTTTTTCATCTTGCAAAAGGCTAGCTTAGCCATGGCAATTCTTGTTCTAATCTCTTCAAAGCATCTCCCATCGATGCTATTACTGTTCTGAGATAATTGTACTGATTCACTTGTTTAAGAATATTCCCATTTACATTGTGGTATTTCGTTCTTCCTAGTGATGACCATAATCTGTGTCTTCTTACAATTTAATTCTAACCCTAGTTGTTCACTGTGTGCAACAACTTCATCTACTTAATGTTTCCAATATACATTTTTTACAAGTCTGAGGTCTTTCCCATCAATTTGTAGATCTGCAAGCATCTTTATCATGTTGACATGTCTTACTCTATCAAATGCCTTTGTGTAGTCAATAAAGCAAAGATATAGATCTTTGTTTACTTCTATAGAAAATTCAATTACTGTTCTAAGCATATACACAGCATTTACTGTACCCATGCCTTCTACAAACCCACATTGTTCTTCTCCTATTTCAGGTTGTATTTTCTTCTTAACTCTTTGCATGATGATTCTTAGCAAAGTCTTCATGATTTGACTCATTATACTAATTGTTCGATGTTGATCACATTGCATGGCTCTTGATTTTATTGGAATTGCAATAGAAACTATTTAATAGTAATATATATATATATATATATATATATATATATATATATATATATATATATATATATATATATATATATATATATAAATTTATATTTGACAATGTCCATAGGCTTGGGAATACGGATTGCCACTGTGCAAGGAGCTGGCTGATTATTATGAGAAAATATATGAGTACAGAAAGCTTGGGCAGATATTGGTAGGTAATGTGTACATTGTGACACTCACATATTGGTTTTGTTAAGCTGACATATTTTTTTTAAGTATTGACAGTGTCATTTTTCAAACATGATTGGCTAGACATCTGTAAAGAAGGTTGGCAGAGGCCGTACTGGTCGTTGACCATAACCATTGTCTGTATATTGTGGTATTTCCTTCTTCCCAGTGACAACCATAATCTGTGTCTTCTTACTATTCAATTCTAACCCTAGTTGTTCACTGTGTGCAACAACCGCATCTACTAAATGTTGCAGGTCCTGCTCATTATCTTGCAATCAAGACTGTATCATTTGCATATCTAATGTTATTGATGTTACTTGGATGTGACATTGTTGTATTTCTTTTTTCTTGGAGATGACCACAGAAAATCAACAGACACATTGGAAAAGCAGCCACAACACTTTCCAGGCTAACAAAAAGAGTTTAGGAGAATAATAGACTAACAGAGCATACAAAAGTTCAAGTACATAAAGCTTGTGTTGTTAGCACACTATGGGTCTGAATCCTGACCTTGTACTCACGACAGGAAACAAAGCTGAATTCTTCCATATGAGATGTCTGAGAGGTATACAGGGCATATCGTAGAAAGACCACATAACAAACAAACACGTGCTTGAAAGAGCGGATATTACCACTGTGTATTCCTTCCTCAAGCAGAGACGCCTCAGGTGGCTGGGCCATGTATCTAGAATGGAGGATGAATGTATTCCCAAAAAATCTCCTATACAGAGAACTAGCAACAGGGAAGAGGCCAACTGGAAGACCCCCAAATGTGATATAAGGATGTGTGTAAACAAGATATGAACACCCTCGACATAGATCCAGACACGTGGTAAAGAGTTGCAACAGACAGATGTTCCTGGAGAAGAAATGCACAAAACGGACTGGTGCTGTTTGAGTGCAGTTTGATCCAACAAACTGAGAGTAGGAGGCACAGGCATAAAATGCTCGTCTTATAGATGCGGAAACTGTGACAGAGATTTGTCATAATCTCCCCACCTGTTCTAACGCATCGTCGTCAACGGCGATTACGGCCAGGTCCACCTGTGAGCGACGCTAACCATGCTGTGGTAGGAATGGTCAGTCGGTGCATGCGTGGGACATGGAGTCCACGCAGGGGGCACAACTCCGACTAGTGACAACTCACAGTGGTTAGCGGCAAGACGGCCCGGTGAAGTTGTACAGGACAGACGGATTGAATGGTGTTCGTATACTTGTGTAGATGAACGATAATAGATAGAAAGCCTGTGTGAGTATAGGAGACTTTGCGCTTGTGAGTTGTATACATTACATTGATATGTCTATTGTCTATTGATTGTATTATGGCATCGATATTGTAATTGTGCGATGCATGTAATGGTTGTGATGAGTGAGACGCGTGAATAAAGTGTTTGAATTGTATTTGTAGTGTGTCACGTCAAGTCATTCTGTGACAGTGTTTGTATCACATCTGTTGGTGATTACGAGCCTGTGTTATTGCTGAATGCAAGAATCTGACAAGATTGTCACTCTTGCATTGGACTATACAGTCACCAGCGGGGCTGCCAGGTACCTTCCCAGAGGCAGAACTCTACAGTCCTTCAGGACTGAAAGAGGCCTACTACTAGGAGATGACCATAATCTCTGTTTTCTTACAATTTAATTCTAACTCTTAATTGCCTACTCTATTGAGCTAATACTGACAATGAATTAACACAAAATATGATTGGGAGACTCATCAGACAAAAAACATAAAGTTAGAAGTGAAAAAAGCTTTATCAATTAAATTAGTTTTCTAGTTAAGTATTCTTGTTTTATGTTTTTGTTTGTTGATAAAAGTCAAAATGTTTGCTTATATCTATCTATATGTCCTTATGTTGTCAAGCTGCCCAGTCATATTTTGCATTTTCAGATGACACAGAAAATTGGAGAGTTATGATGGCCAGTGCTTTCGACCATTTTTTGTTTTATTTCCCAACAGTGAAAATTCTGTTCAACTAACTTTCTGTCTCTTTGAGTCTTTATCTGTTTCTCCACACCTGATTCTCTGTTCATTTCTGTTTTTTTCTATGTCTGTTAATCAGTATATCTCTATCTTATTCAGTCTTTTAGTCTATCTATATGCCTCTCTATATTTCTCTGCAACCCAAAAGTATCTTTGTCTCTCTATTTCTGCTCTTCCATCTCTATCTGTTTATCTGAATGTCTCTCTCTCTCTCTTCTCTCTCTATCTCTATCTATCTCTCTCTCCCTCACTCTCTCCCTCCCCCCCCTCTCTCTCTCTCTCTCTCTCTCTCTCTCTCTCTCTCTCTCTCTCTCTCTCTCTCTCTCTCTCTCTCTCTCTCTCTCTCTCTCACACACACACACACTATTGCTGTAGTTCTCTTCACTATTTTCAAGTTTATATTTTCTTTTGATTCCTCAGCAAAAACAGGCTTACTTTTTATATCAAATTTTGGAAGGAAATAAGCTGCGCCAGAAACCATCTTACTACAGGGTGGCATATTTTGGCAACACCTTTCCTACTTACCTCAAGGTTAGCTACTGTAATTGGTGTAAAATCCAACTGAATTATATGTACACATTTGACTGAAACCAGAATACATATTTGTTTGCAATAAATTATCGTTAGCATAAGAAGTGTTAAGCCTTCGCATATTCTAGGTCATGGCATAACAATGTGAACTTGACAGTTCACATCCTCATTGACTTTCCTTCCCAGACAATTCCCAGAAAATTCTGAAAATGGTTGAGCATTGGTAATGCAGTGATTAGTCCTTTGACCTACTGACACAGTGGTTTGATGTATTTTATAGTAGATTTATTCTCAAGGGGTATAGTAGAGGAACTAGCATGAGACCATATGGGAACTATGCACAAGACCATATTGGAGCTTTACATGAGATCGTATAGGAACTCTATACATAAGATTATATTGGAACTGTATACATGAGATCATATGGGAACTTTACATGAGATTATATAGGAAATCTGCATGAGATCATATGGGAACTCTATACACGAGATCATATGGGAACTCTACATATGAGACCATATGGGAATCTACACGAGATCATATAGGAATCTAGATAAGATCATATGGGAATAAATATGAGATCATATGGAAATTAATCAACATGAGATCATATAGGAATCTACATGAAATCATAAGGGAATCAACATGAGATTATATGGGAATCTACACGAGATCATATGATATTGGTACAAGCAACAAGGCAAGCGAAACACAGAAAATTACATCTGTCTCCTCTGTGCGAGATTTCACCGCAAAAGCAGTAGGATAATAGAAGAAAAAGATGAATGGAGAAATAAATTATCCATTGAATTAGAGCAGTGGTTCTCAACCGGTGGGGAATCCCCCCCCCCCCCCCCCCCCCCAGGGGGGAATTTTAGGGTTTCCAAGGGGGGAATTAAGATTGTCAAGATCACGTTAATGCAAGAACTGATTACTTTTAATTGTTTTTCCCTTTATACTGTACGGTTCTGTACATCTCACCCTTCTAAAATTCAATTTATAAAGTAAGTAGACCCACAAATCATGTTTTATGTGGACGTCTAGACTTGTTTTAGTATGTGCTATTAAATTTAGCTTCCATTATTATGTATACTGTGGGCTGCGTGGTCTCGAGGTATGGTGTCCGCCTCGAGTGCTGGAGGTCCTGGGTTCAAGCCCTGGTGAGGACCGGGAGTTTTTCACATGGACTTCTAGTAATAAAATTTCCCCTGGTCTCTGGGTAGTGAGATCGGACGCCCGTGTGTATTGTTGCGAACGTAAAAAATCCCTTGGCAGTTAGAAATCGAAAAAGAGTAGCCTAACGGCGCTGCCCAGGCAAAATTTTGAGTTAAAAATCTACCCAAAGTATTTCAGGATCCTCGCCAGCGCTGCGAAGTTCGTGCACTGAGCTGAGTTTCTCCAGACTCAGGTTTGAGTTAGGAAAAGAACGGAGCACTTATGGGTTACACCCGTGTGCCGTGATGTTGATCCATCGACTAAATTAAACTAAACTAAACTAAACTAAACTAAACTAAACTAAACTAAACCAAATGTATACTGTGTAGGGGCGGGGCAGGATATTTAGGTAGGAAATACAAAAGGGGGGAATGACGTTCTGAAAATATGGTGAAGGGGCGCACGGGCCAAAAAAAGGTTGAGAACCACTGGATTAGAGGGAGTGATATGTGTACAGATATGGACTAATGTGTGAATATGTGGACTAATGTATGTGGGAGTGTGGACTAACATAGTGGATATACAGACTATTTTATGTTGAAATGTGTAACTGTAGATGTGTGAACTAATATGTATAGATACATTGACTGCAGTAATTAGATGAACCCCTGCATGTGGGTTTGTATGGTAAAATGCCTATATTGTTGCGGTTTCTTACTCAGAATAAAGCTTTCATCTACCGTGGCGATGAGTGCCTGAAACTGTCTACAATCATGAATGATCTGATGACTGAATACCCAGCAGCTAATATATTGACAACTAATTCTCCCCCTGACAAATCTTGCAAATTGGGAGATCACCAGTGTAAGTGTGTGTATACATGTGATTGTGATAGAGGAGAGGACAGACGGGGTGGAGTGGCTTAGAGGTTACAAGTCATGCCATCTTATAGATATTACAGACCAATAGAAATCTGTCAGTTGCAGTGAGAAAAAGAATATTGAAGTGTGATATACGAGGGGAAGTGAATAAATAAGTCACAAATGGCTGTGGAAAAATACTAAATATGATAACAACTTGAAACCAGTTTATTTTTATACTTACATTGTCCCTTTATTTCTCAACATAATTTCAACCAACATTGATGCACTTATCCCATCATTTTATCAGTCATCCCAAACCGGTTGCATAGAACTGCTTGCTCTGTTTTCTAAACCACGTTTTCACTTGACATTCAACTTTGGCGTCATTCAGGAAATGTCTCCCACCAAGGTGGGTTTTCAGTGGACTAAAAAGGTGGAAATCACTAGGGGCTAAGTTGGGGCTGTAAGGTGGATATTCCAGAACTTCCCACCTTAGTTGGTTAATTTCCTCTTGAGTTAATCGAGCCTTATGTGGTCTGGCATTGTCATGAAGAAGCAACACTCCTCTAGTCAGTTTTCTTCGAATTGCATCATGAAGCATCGATAGAACTTCACAGCAGATGCTACAGAGTCTATCATTACTCGCCTATCACCTCTAATCATCTCCTCCACCCGCTGCACGGATGTTTCTGTTGCAATCTCAACAAGATGACCAGATTGGATTTCATCAACAATTTTAGAGCGTCCATGAGAAAATTTTTATAGCCAGCTGTGCACCAATTTACGGGACAAACTTTTGTCAGCATAAACAGGAAGCATTTCCTTATGAATGTACTTTGCAGGCAGTCCTTTTGCCTACAAAAAACGCACAACAGCACGTTGCTCTTTGGTTGTACACTCCGTAAGTACAGTCGCCATTTTGTTTATGCGCTGCGCATGCGCATGAGACACCTAGCGCCACCTGACGAACAGGAATATAAAGTTCAATGTTGCTGTCACCTAATGACACCTGTAGAAAACACCAACTACATTTACCTGCTATCCCACAGAACTGTGTGACTTACTTATTCACTCGCCCTCGGAGAATCTCTACTGTTTTATGTACTGGGACAACTCGTGCCACTTCTGTCACATAGAAAGATACCTATAAGTACTAAAGCATATCTCAAAAGAGCTATGTTTTGGCTGACATTAGGCTACCAATGTCAAACATGGATGTTTACTGCAAGTAAAAATTTCAAAATCATAACACCAGAGATGAGATGCCTTAGATGAGCTGCAGGAGTAACTGAGAGAGACAGAAATTAAGAAGAAGACTAGGTATGAAACCGGTCATGCATTTCATTAAAGAACAACAGATTAAATGATTTGGCCACCTCACAAGAATGTCCTGTTACCATCTACCACCAAGAGCCACATTGAAGAAATATAATTGATACAGGAGCAAGTGGACGACCACATAAACGATGGAGTGATTGTATCAAGTACAACCTTAGACAAATGAATATCAACTTACAAAGAGCATAAAAGATCTTTACATCTCCCCTCAACATTTCACTTAGGTAAAGGGAGGAAGAAAAAAATAAGAATAAAACCCCATGTAAACGACTTATCGTCACTAGCAAGATAATATTTAAAGATTTAAAACTTAGATTTGTTGTTATACAAGTATTAAGTCATCTGACGTAATCAGAAAGGGAATATGCCAGTAAATTATGCAGTAATTGTCAGACAGTTACTATTGAAACACAGATTAATAGGTTGTTATAAATGTATTAATTTGCATTTATCTTAAAGATTTTGTTAGTCCCTAGAAATCTTCAGTACCAGAACTAAAATTCTGAAAGTTGGCTGCAATCACTTTTGCCAATAATTCCACATAAGGAAGTCATTACAACAATGTAGGTTATTGTTAACAATGTAGGTTATTGTTAACAATGATGCTAACATGCAAGCATATTATTTGAATGTTACTAACTTCCTGTGAATAATGAAACACCTGCCACTGTGACTGTAATGAAAATATTTGCCTTAGTTATGGTAAAATAAATGAGATTTTCAAATGTTCACATGACAATTCTATACCAGTTGTCAAATGTGCATGCACCTCATATGAAGTGCATTCTTCTTCTTCTACCCTTTATTCTGCTTTGGGGTATAGGCCCTCAAACTATGCCAAGCTGTTCTATCTTTTGCTATCTCCTTCAGCTCTCTCCATGTCTTCCCAGTTTTATTCATCTCTGCTTGTAATTCTCTTCTTCAAGTGGCTTTAGGTATCCCACTATTTCATTTGCCTTGTAGATTGCAGAGAAAAGAATGTCTAGTTATATTGTCCTCAGGTTATCTCAGTGTGTGTCCTATCCTGAACCAGCGTCTTTTCTTTACCTCTTGGTTCATTGGGATTTGTTGAGTTCTCTCCATGGGTTCTACATTGGTGATTCTGTCATACCATTTTATTCCCACTATTCTGTGCAGCCGCCAGTTAGTGAATTTTTGTAGTTTATTTTTAATTAATTTTGTTGTTCTCCACATTTTTTACCCATACAGTAACTACAGTTTAACACTGGAGTTAAAAATTCAGAATTTGGTGCTTTATTTAACTTACTTTGACTTCGACAAGTTTCCTAGTGCTATGAAAGCTTATCTTGCCTTTTGTAATTCTTATTTTAGTATCTTGCCTTTAGCAAGATGAAAAACATTCTGACCAATAAAAAGATGTCAATTGAAATGAGAAAAAGAGTGTTGAGATGCTACATAGAACCTGTACTTTTATATGGATGTGAAGCTTGGACAATGAGCAGTCAGGCTGAAAAACATCTGATGGCTGTAGAAATGTGGTTTCTGAGGAAAATGCAAAGAATACCATGGACAGCCAGAAAGACCAATGAACAAGTCCTTCAAGAAACAAATGAAGATCGTAAACTGATTAGAGACATTAGACGAAGACAGTCACAATTTTTTGGGCATGTTATGAGAAGAAATGATTTGGAGAATTTGGTGACAACTGGCAAGATCGAGGGGAACAGACCAAGGGGAAGACCTAGAAGCAAGTACCTGGATGGCTTGGCCTTGTGGCATGGTCGAGACAGAAACATGGAGCTGATCCACGACTCTGGTGATCGAGTGAGATGGCAGAACATGACCGCCCACGCTTACTGGCATGGCACATGATGGATGGATGGATTTTAGTATCTCCTTCTGGTTCCTCATTTTTGTCCATATTGCTTCCAAAATAGATGTATGATTCTGCCTCTTAAAGTGGGGTTTCATCAAGGGAGATTGGATTGCTATTGCTTGATTTAATCTCATTGTCTTAGTCTTACCTCTGTGAATTTTTAGACCTAATTGTTGTGACATCTCTTCACGCGCAATTAGTTTATCCTGCATTTGATTGCATGTGTGTGACAGAAATGCAATATCATCCGCAAAGTCCAAATCATCATTCTTCATAGCCAGTGTTATTCGATTCTATTTTGGCATTTAGGCACCCATCAACATTTTGATATTGTCATTTCTTATATTGCCAATTAAGTTTTGAAGTTCCCTGTAAAATTCCTCCGTAACTAATTTCTCTTGATCTTTTGTTGGTGCTTAACACTGGATCACATTCATGTTTATTTTCTTTTTAATAGTTCTCAATGCTTCCCAATCTAATAATGCTTCCTTTGCCTCTGAATAACATAAGGGCCACTCTATCACTGTGGGGGAGCATTTCCTCTTTATGGCCTGAGTACAGCACTGTTTCACATGTGCTTAGATGCTGTTTATCTGTTGAGGTCCACCTTGGTTTGCACAGAGATTGGAGAGAGATTAATTATGATGGAATTGTTAGTGCCTTGTATGTAGGCAATTGTCATAAACCATGTATACATATTTGTATTATTATGGTTAAATTATCTACAGACATCCAGATTGTAAGTGTTAAACCAGTTGCTGGTGAACGACCAGAGTTTGTAGGCAAGGATGTGCCCGATGAAATTACCACTTTCTACAACAATAATGAGATTGATACATTCCAGTTTGACCGACCCTATCACAGGGAAGGCAAGGATAAAAACAATGAATTTAAGGTATGCATTTCCTATATTTATGTTGAACATGATGCAGAACCAAGTTGTCTTGTCCCATGAAATACTATGATGGTTAGCTTACACTTAGTGTTAATGCTTCCACTGTGTTACTCCTATGTGAAATAATGTTAGGTTATGTGCAGTGTTCCATCATCATGCAGAAAAGTGTCTTGATCTCTGGCCATTTCTCCTGTCTCCTCTTGCCCAGGTTGTGTGCAGTGTTCCATCATCATGCAGAAAAGTGTCTTGATCTGACCATTTCTCCTGTCTCCTGCACCCTCTTGCCCAGGTTGTGTGCAGTGTTCCATCATCATGCAGAAAAGTGTCTTGATCTCTGGCCATTTCTCCTGTCTCCTGCACTCTCTTGCCCAGGTTGTGTGCAGTGTTCCATCATCATGCAGAAAAGTGTCTTGATCTCTGGCCATTTCTCCTGTCTCCTCTTGCCCAGGTTGTGTGCAGTGTTCCATCATCATGCAGAAAAGTGTCTTGATCTCTGGCCATTTCTCCTGTCTCCTCTTGCCCAGGTTGTGTGCAGTGTTCCATCATCATGCAGAAAAGTGTCTTGATCTCTGGCCATTTCTCCTGTCTCCTGTCTCCTCTTGCCCAGGTTGTGTGCAGTGTTCCATCATCATGCAGAAACGTGTCTTGATCTCTGGCCATTTCTCCTGTCTCCTGTCTCCTCTTGCCCAGGTTGTGTGCAGTGTTCCATCATCATGCAAAAAAGTGTCTTGATCTCTGGCCATTTCTCCTGTCTCCTGCACTCTCTTGCCCAGGTTGTGTGCCAGTGTTCGCATCATCATGCAGAGAAGTGTCTTGATCTGCTGGCCATTCTTCCTGTCCTCCGCTTGCCCAGGTTGTGTGCAGTGTTTCCATCCATCAATTGCAGAAAAGTGGTCCTTTGATCTCTGGCCATGTTCCTCCTGTCTCCTCTTGCCCAGGTTGTGTGGCAGTGTTCCAGTCATCACAATGCAGAAAAGTGTACTAGATCTCTGGCCGATTTCCTGGTCCTCCCTCTTTGCCCGGTTTGTGCCAGTGTTCCACTCATCATGCAGAAAAGTGTCTTGAATTCTCTGGCCATTTCCTTCTCCTGTCCTCGCTCTTGCCCAGGTTGTGTGCCAGTGTTCCATACATCATGGACAGAAAAGTGTCTGTGATCTCTGGCCATTTCTCCTGTTCTCCTCTTGCCCAGGTTGTGTGCCAGTGTTCCATCATCATGCAGAAAAGTGTCTTGATCTCTGGCCATTTCTCCTGTCTCCTCTTGCCCAGGTTGTGTGCCATGTTCCATCATCATGCAGAAAAGTGTCTTGATCTCTGGCCATTTCTCCTGTCTCCTCTTGCCCAGGTTGTGTGCCATGTTCCATCATCATGCAGAAAAGTGTCTTGATCTCTGGCCATTTCTCCTGTCTCCTCTTGCCCAGGTTGTGTGCAGTGTTCCATCATCATGCAGAAAAGTGTCTTGATCTCTGGCCATTTCTCCTGTCTCCTCTTGCTCAGGTTGTGTGCCATGTTCCATCATCATGCAGAAAAGTGTCTTGATCTCTGGCCATTTCTCCTGTCTCCTCTTGCCCAGGTTGTGTGCAGTGTTCCATCATCATGCAGAAAAGTGTCTTGATCTCTGGCCATTTCTCCTGTCTCCTCTTGCCCAGGTTGTGTGCAGTGTTCCATCATCATGCAGAAAGTGTCTTGATCTCTGGCCATTTCTCCTGTCTCCTCTTGCCCAGGTTGTGTGCAGTGTTCCATCATCATGCAGAAAAGTGTCTTGATCTCTGGCCATTTATCCTGTCTCCTCTTACCCAGGTTGTGTGCCATGTTCCATCATCATGCAGAAAAGTGTCTTTATCTCTGGCCATTTCTCCTGTCTCCTCTTACCCAGGTTGTGTGCCATGTTCCATCATCATGCAGAAAAGTGTCTCGTTCTCTGGCCATTTCTCCTGTCTCCTCTTGCCCAGGTTGTGTGCAGTGTTCCCATCATCATGCTGGCCGACCCGTGCCTCATCTTCCATGAACCACGTCTTCCATCACTGTTCTCTCCAAGCCACTGTGACGCTTGATATGCCAAAGTATTTCAGTTTCTGAGATGTGATACTGTTTATGAGCTAGTCTTCTTCAGTGTTCAGATCTGTTAAAACAGTATTTTCTTCTTCTGGCTTCTTCTAAGAACTTTTCTGCAGCATTTAAGCTAAAAATCCCCACTTTAATGATTGTAAAAAAAAGTTCATGGCTCAGATCCTCACGTTACCACAGATAAGATGCATTTCACAAATTTCACTGTCACTTATCTGCTGGTTTTAAACACAGACGTCACAAATAGTAGGTTGCACAATTTATTGCCTGCATATTTTGCATGTCATCAGGTGCTGACTGCAGTTATATGTCATGTCAAGTGAATATGTGAATTCATATTTTAACTGAAATAAACACACAGTTACTGATTCTGATTATTATCCCCATAGTAATCACTTCATGTGATATTCTGTCCTGATCTTAATGGCTCTGGGGTCAACTCAGCCTGGATACTGTGGAGCTGTTTCTGAGAAGGAAAAGTAGCAATGGAGCTGGTGGCCTCATTCCACAGTACTGTGATTTAGTAGATGATGTGAATGAGTATGAGCTCAAGAATCAACATCTCTGTAGTTGGGACATTTCCACATGTGCGGCATCTCCTTCTTGAGTAGCCAACAAAGTTCCCATGCTGATGGTAGCAGTGGCAGCCTGATGAAAAATCTGCTGGTATTTTCCTCACAGTGTTGTGTGTCATCTGCTTACTCTCTGCTGAACCAGCCTGTCCAGATGTGTATATGTGAAAATGTGACACGTAACATTCCTACAACAGTATCTTCTATGGGATTAAGGTAACGATAAACCCAAGGCAGATTCTGCTACAGAGTGCTAAATGTTACGTCTTCACATATACCAGCCTTATCATCATAAGATGGAGTGACTACTTCCCTTTCTTAATGCCTTTCTTTCTCGGACAATCTTGAAAACATTCTGAAAATTATCTACCCTGAGGATTACCTGCTTTTTCTATGGTCATAGCCAATTTGGGTTTAACTGATTCAGTGCCAAAGGATAACATATCACCAAATGTGACCTTCCATTTGGGCAGAAGGACGATATATCACCATACTAGGGTCATTGTGTTGTTTGTATTGTTTTGTGGTAACTTGCACAATTTAAATGTTTAGTGAACAGAAATTTACATTATTATACTTGTTCATTTGATTGTGTGCCATGTTTGGTCTGAACCTACTGTTTGTTTGGCGCTGAATCAGTTATCTTTAGCTTGTAAGGTCATATCTGATTTGGGCTCAATAATTGCTTTTGTGGCTGAATCTCATATGGGTTTAATCTTAACTTATATAGCTGTATCCAATGTGAGCTTAACAATAGTTGTTTTGGTAGTATCCAATGTGAGCATAACTGTAGCTTTATTGTATGCTATTTTTCAACAGACATTATGCTTGGAAAGAACCATCATGCAAACAAGTTACAAGTTGCCAGGAATTCTCAGGTCGTATGAAGTCACCAACACACAGGTAGTCCATCTTGGACCTGTGCAGACTGCAACAGATACAGTGAATCAAATGAATGCAGAGTTGAAATCAAGCTCAGAGAATGCAGAGGCAGATCCAGAACACTGCTTGAGGCATTTGGAGATGAGACTTCAGGGAGTCATTACTGGGGCTGTCAATGGGGGTATTCCGAAGTATATAGAGGTGGGTCTAAATGTTACTAGATTGTACTCATTTTGTTGAGTTGAGTTGAGTTGAGAACCAACATCACAGCATTCAGGATATTCCCATACACACTCTTTTCATTGTTTTTATTGTTTCTCAGTTTTAGTTCTTTTCCATTATTCTTCATTTCATTGGCACCTTTCTGTCTTGACAGACGATAGTTTGGTACATTGTGCTTCAAAAAGGCTTAATAACTGTCATATGGCAATAACTACGATCCATGGCAGTGGCGAGTGTGGCTGGTAAGGCCAATTCTTGCTGCAAATGTTTTCCCACAGTAGGTGCATGTGAAAACATGGTCATTTCCACCATTTTGCACCATCTTACGTCTCTCACGCTCTGTGTGTGCTTTATCTGCAATCATTTTCTCCTTTGTCTTTATTCCATTTCTGATAGTTGCCCTCCATGCAACACGTTCAGCGGCGACGTGCTCCCATTTTGCATTATCAATGCCTGTATCAATCATGTCCCGCTTACACACATCTTTGTATCGTAGTAGAGGCCGACCCTGAGATCTCCTACCCATCTGTAATTCACCAAAAAAGATGTCCTTTGGTATTCTACCATCATCCATCCTCCTAACTGTGTCCTATCCATCTAAGTCTACGAAGACTGAGCATGGAATACACCGTCACACAACCTGATCTTTCCTTCATTTATCACGTTAGTAACTGTCACCCTAATGTTGGTGTTTTTGTTTTCATGATTTATTTACAAGTTTCTTCAACTGTTATGATATTCACAGGTATCAAGAAGTGTGTCTGGGTATTGGTTGTCTCTCACTTCATTTTGTGGCTTGCTTTTTTTTTTTGTTGTCACACATGCTTTATCTTCTTTATTAGGTGATTGTAACATTGAACCTTGAAGTATCTTTGTTATAAATAATCAACTGATTTCAAACTTTTCCAGTTATTATTTTAGTCCTTCCTCTTTGTCTTTTATAAGATAAGTCAGAATGAATGTGTAAAGGATGAGCAGAATGTTATACAGGTCTTTGTGCCTAATTCTCATTCATGTTTTATTAAGTTCATTAGATTGTTTTATTTTTAACTTGTATTTTTCACATGTGTGGAGACAAACTCATGTCCTCACACTCAAACAAATACTTTTTTATTCATTTTTTGTCATTCAAAAGCACATGCACAAAAGACATTCTCATGCATACACTTATTCTCTTTATTGTATTTCTGTTATGCCTCTCTATCTCTATCTGTTACATCAAGGCACACACTGCACACATTTGCTCTCTCTCTCTCTCTCTCTCTCTCTCTCTCTCTCTCTCTCTCTCTCTCTCTCTCTCTCTCTCTCTCTCTCTCTCTCTCTCTCTCTCTCTCTCTCTCTCTCTCTCTCTCTCTCTCTCTCTGTGTGTGTCTCTCTATTAGACCGACCAAGTCCTGTATAATACCTTGCAGATGAACCATGTAATTCCACTGCAGAAAGCTGTTGTGTTATACTGTGAATTAGAACAATGAAGACACAAGCAATAGATTGCTAGATTTCTTGCCTGGCATATTTCGCTGCATCTCGTCAGGCACATACTGCAGGATTCACACAACAAAAACTAAAACAATAAGATCAATCCTACAATGAAGACCCCCTGTTTGAATCTTGCTCCACTGCATTGAATACGACCCTCTGTTCTGTTTTCTTTTAAATATCTGAAGTACTAGTCCTGGGGTGGATTCAAAGACAGGCTAGATTGTCATAACTACTGAAAAAGGAATACAGTGCTTGAATCAAAGTCTTTTGGCTTCATGAAGCTGAAAAAGAAACAAAAGAATAAGATTGGTTTATGAAATATTTGATTTATAAGTTCACTGAATCAGTGAATAGCAATGTGTGTTGCATCTGTGTTGTGTTCATGTATTTTACTATTTCTTGTCTTTGTTAAGGCATTCTTCAACAAAGAATACATTGCTAAGTATCCTGATGAGATACCTTACATTGATGAACTGAAGTCAGTTATCATGGAACAGGTAAGTCAAATTGCTTTTCGTATTCTCCTAGGGACAACATGGTTAAGTCATATATTTCATTTAACACAGCCTTTCCTCTCACACAGCCTTTCCTCTCACATAGTCTTTCCTCTCACATAGCCTTTCCTCTAACATAGCCTTTCCTCTAACATAGCTGTTCCTCTCACATAGCCTTTCCTCTCACACAGCCTTTCCTCTCACATAGCTTTTCCTTCACATAGCCTTTCCTCTCACATAGCCTTTTCCGTTGTGTTATAAGGATCTGCCTTATTAGTGAGTTAGACTGAGAAAATGGGGGAATGCATGAAGACTGAAAAAGGACTTAAATACAATGGGAGAAAACACAGAAAGAGAATAGGCTGGTGAAAGTGCTCAAAGTGTTCATGAAGATTTGGAGGTCCAAGTCTAGTCATCAAACTGGGTGGATGGATTGTTGAGTCCCAGTAATACAGCAGCCAGAATGGCTCAGCCTTTAGTCTAATGTTGTATATTTGGAATCTTTATGGTTCACTGTTCTTGGTAATATTACCAGTGTACATCATGTCCATAACACTGAAGTGACAAGGATTGATGGGAAGAGAGAATAGGAAATTTGAGCCAACAGTAATGAGTCGATCATTCTCACCTTACATATAGAGTTATACAGTCCTGACCAAGCTGTATGGTAATTAAATCTTTAAATCCCACATCAGCATTTATTAAAAGCATAAGTGCCCCACCCACCAAACTCTCTCTATATATAGCCTTTCCACTTCTACATGTCATATCTAAAGACAGTATGTATTCTTGTTAGTATGCAACCTTCTCCAGGCATATGAACTTTAAATATTCTTTTGTAATGTTTTGTTGTTGAAAAACCTTGTCGATTTAAGTTGTTTACTATTGTAAATGTTGTTGAAGAACCCTGTTCGATTCCAGTTGTTTACTATAGTACTCACTGTTGAAGAATCCTGTTGATTCCAGTTATTTACTATTGTACTTGTTGTTGCTGAACCCTGTTGATTCCAGTTGTTTACTGTTGTACTTGTTGTTGCTGAACCCTGTTGATTCCAGTTGTTTACTATAGTACTTGTTGTTGAAGAACCCTGTTGATTCCAGTTGTTTACTATAGTACTTTTTGTTGAAGAACCCTGTTGATTCCAGTTGTTTACTATTTTACTCACTGTTGCAGAACCCTGTTGATTCCAGTTGTTTACTATAGTACTAGTTGAAGAACCCTGTTGATTCCAGTTGTTTACTGTTGTACTCACTGTTGCAGAACCCTGTTGATTCCAGTTGTTTACTATTGTACTTGTTGTTAAAGAACCCTGTTGATTCCAGTTGTTTACTATTGTACTCACTGTTGCAGAACCCTGTTGATTCCAGTTGTTTACTATTGTACTTGTTGTTGAAGAACCCTGTTGATTCCAGTTGTTTACTATTGTACTCACTGTTGCAGAACCCTGTTGATTCCAGTTGTTTACTACAGTACTTGTTGTTGCAGAATCCTGTTGATTCCAGTTCTTTACTTTTGTAATGTTGTTGCAGAACCCTGTTGATTCCAGTTGTTTACTTTTGTAATGTTGTTGCAGAACCCTGTTGATTCCAGTTCTTTACTTTTGTAATGTTGTTGCAGAATCCTGTTGATTCCAGTTCTTTACTTTTGTAATGTTGTTGCAGAACCCTGTTGATTCCAGTTGTTTACTATTGTACTTGTTGTTGCAGAACCCTGTTGATTCCAGTTGTTTACTATTGTACTTGTTGTTGCAGAACCCTGTTGATTCCAGTTGTTTACTATTGTACTTGTTGTTGCAGAACCCTGTTGATTCCAGTTGTTTACTACAATACTCACTGTTGCAGAACCCTGTTGATTCCAGTTGTTTACTATTGTACTTGTTGTTGTAGAACCCTGTTGATTCTAGTTGTTTACTGTTGTACTCACTGTTGCAGAACCCTGTTGATTCCAGTTGTTTACTATTGTACTTGTTGTTGAAGAACCCTGTTGATTCCAGTTGTTTACTGTTGTACTTGTTGTTGCTGAACCTGTTGATTCCATTACTATTGTACCTTGTTGTTGCAGTTGTTGATTCCAGTTGTTTTAGAACCCTGTTGATTCTACCTGTTTACTGTTGTACTCACTGTTGCAGAACCCTGTTGATTCCAGTTGTTTACTATTGTACTTGTTGTTGAAGAACCCTGTTGATTCCAGTTGTTTACTGTTGTACTTGTTGTTGCTGAACCCTGTTGATTCCAGTTGTTTACTATTGTACTTGTTGTTGCAGAATCCTGTTGATTCCAGTTGTTTACTACAGTACTCACTGTTGCAGAACCCTGTTGATTCCTGTTGTTTACTATAGTACTTGTTGTTGCAGAATCCTGTTGATTCCAGTTGTTTACTATTGTATTTGTTGTTGCAGAACCCTGTTGATTCAGTGTTTACTATTGTATTTGTTGTTGCAGAACCCTGTTGATTCCAGTTGTTTACTATTGTATTTGTTTATGCAGAACCCTGTTGATTCCAGTTGTTTACTGTTGTACTCACTGTTGCAGAACCCTGTTGATTCCAGTTGTTTACTATAGTACTTGTTGTTGCAGAACCCTGTTGATTCCTGTTGTTTACTACAGTACTCACTGTTGCAGAACCCTGTTGATTCCAGTTGTTTACTATAGTACTTGTTGTTGCAGAATCCTGTTGATTTCGGTTGTTTACTATTGTATTTGTTGTTGCAGAACCTTGTTGATTCCAGTTGTTTACTATTGTATTTGTTGTTGCAGAACCCTGTTGATTCCAGTTGTTTACTATTGTATGTGTTGTTGCAGAACCCTGTTGATTCCAGTTGTTTACTATTGTATTTATTGTTGCAGAACCCTGTTGATTCCAGTTGTTTACTTTTGTAATGTTGTTGCAGAACCCTGTTGATTCCAGTTGTTTACTATTGTAATGTTGTTGCAGAACCCTCTTGATTCCTGTTGTTTACTATTGTACTCACTGTTGAAGAACCCTGTTGATTCCAGTTGTTTACTTTTGTAATGTTGTTGCAGAACCCTGTTGATTCCAGTTCTTTACTTTTGTAATGTTGTTGCAGAATCCTGTTGATTCCAGTTCTTTGCTTTTGTAATGTTGTTGCAGAACCCCTGTTGATTCCAGTTGTTACTATTGTACTTGTTGTTTGCAGAACCCTGTTGATTCCAGTTGTTTACTACAATACTCACTGTTGCAGAACCCTGTTGATTCCAGTTGTTTACTATTGTACTTGTTGTTGTAGAACCCTGTTGATTCTAGTTGTTTACTGTTGTACTCACTGCTGCAGAACCCTGTTGATTCCAGTTGTTTACTATTGTACTTGTTGTTGAAGAACCCTGTTGATTCCAGTTGTTTACTGTTGTACTTGTTGTTGCTGAACCCTGTTGATTCCAGTTGTTTACTATTGTACTTGTTGTTGCAGAATCCTGTTGATTCCAGTTGTTTACTACAGTACTCACTGTTGCAGAACCCTGTTGATTCCTGTTGTTTACTATAGTACTTGTTGTTGCAGAATCCTGTTGATTCCAGTTGTTTACTATTGTATTTGTTGTTGCAGAACCCTGTTGATTCCAGTTGTTTACTATTGTATTTGTTGTTGCAGAACCCTGTTGATTCCAGTTGTTTACTATTGTATTTGTTTATGCAGAACCCTGTTGATTCCAGTTGTTTACTGTTGTACTCACTGTTGCAGACCCTGTTGATTCCAGTTGTTTACTATAGTACTTGTTGTTGCAGAACCCTGTTGATTCCTGTTGTTTACTACAGTACTCACTGTTGCAGAACCCTGTTGATTCCAGTTGTTTACTATAGTACTTGTTGTTGCAGAATCCTGTTGATTTCGGTTGTTTACTATTGTATTTGTTGTTGCAGAACCCTGTTGATTCCTGTTGTTTACTACAGTACTCACTGTTGCAGAACCCTGTTGATTCCAGTTGTTTACTATAGTACTTGTTGTTGCAGAATCCTGTTGATTTCGGTTGTTTACTATTGTATTTGTTGTTGCAGAACCTGTTGATACCAGTGTTACTATTGTATTTTGTTGTTGCAGAACCCTGTTGATTCCAGTTGTTTACTATTGTATGTGTTGTTGCAGAACCCTGTTGATTCCAGTTGTTTACTATTGTATTTGTTGTTGCAGAACCCTGTTGATTCCAGTTGTTTACTTTTGTAATGTTGTTGCAGAACCCTGTTGATTCCAGTTGTTTACTATTGTAATGTTGTTGCAGAACCCTCTTGATTCCTGTTGTTTACTATTGTACTCACTGTTGAAGAACCCTGTTGATTCCAGTTGTTTACTATTGTAATGTTGTTGCAGAACCGTCTTGATTCCAGTTGTTTACTTTTGTAATGTTGTTGCAGAACCCTCTTGATTCCTGTTGTTTGCTATTGTACGTGTTGCAGAACCCTGTTGATTCCAGTTTACTATTGTACTTGTTTTTGCAGAACCCTGTTGATTCCTGTTGTTTACCAGTGTACTTGTTGTTGAAGAACACTGTTGATTTCAGTTGTTTACTATTGTGCTTTTTGTTGCAGAACCCTGCTTATTCCAGTTGGTTACTGTTGTACTTGTTGTTGTAGAACCCTGTTGATTCCAGTTTACAATTGTACTTGTTGAAGAACCCTGTTGATTCCAGTTTACTATAGTACTCACTGTTGAAGAACCCTGTTGATTCCAGTTGTTTACTATTGTACTCACTGTTGAAGAACCTTGTTGATTCCAGTTGTTTACTATAGTACTCACTGTTGAAGAACCTTGTTGATTCCAGTTTACTATTGTACTTGTTTTTGCAGAACCCTGTTGATTCCACTTGTTTACTGTTGTACTCGTTGTTCTAGAACCCTGTCAATTCCAGTTGTCCACTGTTGTACTTGTTGAAGAACCCTGTTGATTCCAATTGTTCACTATTGTACTTGTTGTTCTAGAACTCTGTTGATTCCCGTTGTTCACTTTTGTACTTGTTGTTGTAGAACCCTTTTGATTGTACTTTTTATTATAGAACCCATAGGCAGGTTCATTCCCTACAGTGGTCATTGACTTCTCGTTCAGAGAACATTGGCAAACTAGGGAACGTAACATTACCTAGTAAATTTTCCTGGGGTTGGGGTTGATTGCAACAAGGCCATGCATCAGTTAAACTTGAAGTATGTTTTAGGATTGAATGAAACAGAAACATATTGTATCAAACATGGGGAAATCCCATGCCTTCTAAGAGTTAAAGTAACATCTGTCTTGAGCAGAAAGAGTTAGTTATAATGTTCCAGCAATTTCTATGTTTTGATCAATGTTTTCTTTTACCAGCTTGAGTTGTTAGACCGTGGCTTGTCTATCCATGGGAGGCTGGCAAATTCCCAGATGAAACCTTTGCATGACAACTTGATTGACATGTTCATGAAGATGAAAAAGAGCATGGGTTTTCAGGTATTGAGTTTAGTATGCACAGTAGAATTTTCATGCGGTGTGACTTCATGCTTACTCATGATTTTTCGCTCTCCTGCATAACCTACCTATTTTTTGCATAGTTTATCACTCATCTACATATCATTTCATCCGTTTATCTCTTTCCATTTATCTACATGGGGAACACAGTAACACAGTGGCTAGTACATTTGTCTGCTGGCCATTTGCTGAAATCCCACTTGAGGTGGGGATTTAAGAAAAATACTTGGACTCTCAAGCCAACCCAACCTAGAACAGGTACCCAGAGGTGTTTTGGGAAGTCAATGCAGCCGGAATGGTATTGGCTATATCATACATTGAGTGTAATTTCATCTATAAAAATATGGCATACACAGTACACCTCAAGGCATAATAAAGGGTCCTTAACTTGACTCTTCGACATGTTTTACCTGCTGCTTGGTCTGGTTCATGTATATAGTGTGGAAGAGCAGATAAATCATCGTGGCCTGAAGAGAATGGTGCAGCAGGGAGTGAGCAGTTGGTCTGGCTGACACTTTGTACTCCCAGGAAACGCACACATAATCAGACTGCAAGCCCAGGAAGGTTAACCTCGTCAACAAATGCCTGAAAAAGTTGGAAGTGTTGGCCAAAAGGTGCAAATATTGCAGCTCTGTCATAAAAATGATAACACTGTAATGTCCAAAACAACATTCCGGATTAATGCAGAAGAAGAAGAAGAAGAAGAGAAAACTGCAACTGGTACCATTGGTACTGGGACTCTTTACTGGTTGTTGAAGATGAGGGCAGAGTGCATATGGGAATGTTCCAAGTGCTGTGATGTTGGTTCTGGACTCAACTCACTCAACTTCTTGCACATCTTCTCACTCATCTACAAATCATCCCACTGATTTATGTCTTTCCTCACATCTACATGCCTTCCCTGAGCCTACTAATTTGACCACTCATCCACATATTGTCTCACTCATGTATGTCTTCCCACTTATCTAATGTCTTCCATACATGTGTTTACTTAGCTAGCCCTCAGAAACTTCTGTGATCTATATATATCATTGCACTCATGCTTGCCTGTTGGCCACGTGGTCATATGTTTAAATCCCCTTCAAGACTATGAGTTTTTCATTTATTGGACCTCCAAGCTCAACTCAAACAAAACAAACAAACAAACAAACAAACTTTATTTTCAAAGGGTTAAGAATTGGGCACGCAGGCCCGTCTAACATTCTGCCCTTCTATCACTCTTTTCCATACATTATTTCATTCACACATCATTCAAGGCTAACAGAGAACAGCAACAATATAAAACTTATGCATTATAAAAGCATTGGCAAAATGCGAACATCAAAACTACACGACACAGTAACATTAGATAATGGTCAGACACTTATTAGCCATGTGGAATATACTGGCCTACCAAAAGGGGACTGGCTGTTATACTAGGGTTTTGTTATTATTATTATTATCACTATTATTATGGGGGAAGGTAATCCGTACTGAGATAGTGTTCGAGTAATTTGCGATTATATGAATAAGGATTGGTGATGTCTTTTATTTCTTGTGGAAGATTGTTCCACAGCTGAGCTGCAGAGTACGTTAAGCTTGTTTTGTATAAGTCAATCCTAGGCTTCGGAATGTGTAATATATTTAAACGTTTACTGTGTCTAGCATTATATTTAAACAATGGCCAAAGGTAATTTGGGGCATTCCGATGCAAGATTTTGTGAATTAGTTTAGCTTTATTGAAAAGCAGGCGTTTGCGGAGTGGTAGTAACTGAAGGCGTTTATACAGGCTGGGATTGTCAGATAAATGTTTGCTATAAATTAGACTCATGGCCCGTTTCTGGAGTAGAGTAAAGTCGCTTGGTGTTTGAATTAGAACAACCGTCCCAGATTGTAGAGCAGTAGTCAAAGTGTGTTCTGAATATGAGAAGTATAGAATAGTTTCCTTGTGTCCTCATCAAGGAAGATTTTTAATTTTGGCGAGTTGGTAGACTTTTTTCGCTGTTTGTTTAATGAGCGCTTGAACGTGGGAATTAAAGGTTAGGTTTCTATCAATGATTAGGCCTAATGTTTTGTGCTCAATTACACTTTCTACTGGCATGTTATCGATGTGAAGTTGAAGTGATGTGTGTGAGCTTAGAGTTTGAAGTCTTTGTCTGGTTGTTAATAACATTGATTTTGTTTTAGTGATATTAATTTGCATACGGTTTGAATAGCTCCACCTAACTACATTATTTAATTCTTGTTGTAAAGACGACTCCAGTAAAATACAGTTTTCAGCGTTTGTGTACACTGTACAGTCGTCTGCAAATAGATCGCAGGACGATGAAAGATGCAAAGGTAGATCGTTAATATATATGGCAAATAATAGAGGGCCAAGAATAGAGCCTTGTGGTACTCCAATATTGAATGTAGTGGTTTGAGACAGCGATTTATTATGTGATACTACTTGCTTTCTGTCCGATAGAAAAGATGATATTAGAGTGACTACATTAGGACCAATTTTCATTGTCTCAAGTTTCTTAATTAAAATAACATGGTCTATCATATCAAATGCTTTCTTGAAATCATAAACACAGTTCCACATAGACTGTTGTTGTTTATACTCTCGTGCCAATTTTCTATCATGTTTGTTAGGGCCGTATGGCAAGAATACTTTGGTCGAAATCCTGATTGGCTGTCAACAATAAGCTTGTTGCGAACTAAAATACTGTAATGTTACTTTATGGATGTGTTTTTTCTAGTGGCTTAGATAGTGATGATAGTAAAGAAATGGGTCTGTAATTGTTCGGGAGACCATTGTCCAATGAACCAGATTTAAGAAGAGGGTACACTTTAGCGATTTTGAGAGCTGATGGAAAGTGGCCTTTGGTGAGACACTGATTATATACATAGGTTAGTGATATACTGATCACTGGCGCAGCACAACGGAGAATCCGGTTGCTGATTCCATCTAAGCCAGATGAGGTTGTGTTTTTTAGGTTACTGAGGTAAGTGAATACTTCAGTGATTGTCATTAGCGGTATGTCGGAAAGAATATCGCGGGAGCATCTACTCTCGCAAAACGATGACAGCAAAGTTGCAAGGAGAATTAGGTATTGAAGCCTTCAACTGGTCTATGTCAGTTTGAAAGAACTTACTGAATTGGTCGCATGTAATATGATTTGATGGTAAGGAATTTCGGGAGTTATACTTGTTTGTCAAAGTGTTAATTGCCTTCCATATATCCTTACTATTTGTTTTATCTATTACTAAGTTCTTAAAGTAATTTTTCTTTTCCCGTCGTATGGTATATTGAACTTTGTTTCTAAGAGTACGGTATACGTTGAGATCCCGCTTTTTATGTGCTTTATCTCTGTCTCTCATAATTTCAAGTATTTCCTGTGTGATCCAAGGTGACTTGACGTGGTGTTTTACTCGAACTTCCTTGATTGGCACATGTCTATCAAAAACATCAATAAAGGTTTTCATCCAGAATTCCAGAGCATCATCCGGGTCAGGAAGCTGATATACATTGTCTAGAGGTGAACTGAGCAAGTCCTGTAAAAGTGCGTTTTGGTTGAAATTTTTGTAACTTCTATATTTTACACTTATGTGTTTATGTTTAGGAGTTTTAATTCCTTTTTTAGACCACGTGCAGCATATTGGGTAGTGATCGCTCATTGCACAATTGGGTACGGTGCATTCTATGATGTTGTCTGAGCAAGTTACATAATGTGATCTATGATTGTTGAAGATGACTTTGTTACTCTAGTAGCTTGTTGTACTATTTGTTGGAAATTGTATGATGCAATTATATTTCCCCATATTATGTTGGATTTGTTGGTGTCAATGTTAAAGTCTCCGAGTAGTATAATTTCTTTACCAGAAGCGAAAACCACATCCATCATGGTAGTGAAGTTTTCGTACCAGACGTGTCCAGCACTGGGATTTCGATAGAGGTAGCCAATTATCAAGGGTGTGCGGTTTTGAAGTTTTAGCTCTAACCACATACATTCTATTTCGCAAGTTTCAAAGTCTAGCCTACGGTTAGCATTTAGTAAATTAGAAACATATGTTATTATGCCTGTCTCTTGTTTCCTACAGGGATCCCTTCTGAAAACTTTGTACCCTTTAATAGAGATGTCCTCATCTGAAATGTTATCGTTAAGCCTACTTTCACTAAGGCCGAATAAATGAAAATTTTGATTGAGAATAGAAGATAACTCTGGTAGCTTGTTAAATAAGCTGCAAATGTTTAAGTGTCCAAGGCGTATTCCTGACTTATTGAGCCAGTGTTGCCACTTCTCAGACATTTCATCCATGAAGAAAGTGTAAATTAGTCAAAGTCAAGCAAAAATACAAGATCATAAAAAAAACACAATTACATTAACTTACAAAATATCAGTAATCCAAATCGATATGTAAATGACAATATTATAACGATATAACTAATTAGACCAACGAATATAATGCAAACACGGAACAAAACGAATTAAAGAACATACAACAAATAATTAACCTGAAAAATCTACTTCACAAGCTAAGTAACCAACTGTTATCCAACAGAATTAATAAATGACTACACAAGTCAATGTCTCTGTTTAAAGCGGAGTATCCCACACGGGAAATAAAACGTTAAACAGTAAGCAATTAAAGTTCAAGGAGGAAGCTCTGTTGCTGGTATCAATGCATATAGGGTTCCGTTTTTAATACATATCCTATCTCACAGGTCTGTATTGTAAGACATCATAAGGCTTGATTCAATGCGGCAGGACTAAATTGCATCAAGTGTAGAAGTTCTGGACTCCAATGATGCGGAGCCTGTTGTCCGCTTGGTCGATCATTACTGGCGTGAACTTGGTGATGCGGAACCTGTTGTTGCCCGCTTGTTCGCTCATTGCTGGCCTGAATTTGGTGATTCGGAACCTCTTGTTGTCTGCTATGGAGCCCATAGCTGTCTTGATCTTGGTGTGTCAAGGTGGTATTACTACCGTGCGTGTTTACTGCTGCTTGCAACGAGGGTTCGTTGGAAGTGAGGTTAGGGAAATCTTCCTGTAGTTATTTCCTTCACGTGTGAGGGTGGGGGTAGGAAGGAGAGGTTGATTTGTTCTTGGTAGCATGTGTGCACCTTGAATGGCAGGCTTTCGGGGGTCAGACGTCAGCAGACGTTTATCTGGGGTGATAGGGGTATTTCGACTGGCTTCAATAGTCAATGTTCGTCGTGTTTGTGTGTTGGTCATGTTTTGTGCTCTCTCCGGATACTTGATATTTTTAGCAAGGAAGCTATTACCTAATGTGGATGTGTGGATCTGGTCACTGTACAGTCGTTTCTTTGGCGCGCCTCTTTGAGATGTAAAAAATGGTGTGTTGTTGATAAATTGTACATTATACTGATTACAGAATTTCTCTAGGGTGTTGTTGTTTATGTCGGCTAGTCGCCATTCGGAGCCATAACTTGTGGTATGATGGAAGAGAAAAACACTTTAGAATTGGGAAAATTATGGCATAATAAGTCTAGTAGTTTTCGTAACTGAGAAATTGTGATATTTTGGTTTCTCATAGTGTCATTAATTCCTATATGTATTGTAATCCTCTTCACACTTTCGTTGATTTCCATTCTACGTATACTGTTTGTTAGACTGTCTAACACTGCACCAGGAAGTGGAATTGTTGTAGCTTTATCGGCGTGTGATGACGACATACGATCACTGTATATGCCTTTCAACAAGGAGTCGCCAATTATCAAATGGGTGCAGTCAGCTGGTAGTCTCTGTATGTATTGGCTTCTGGTACGGCTTGCACGTTGTTTTTGCCATTGATAATTATCCGGCTGTGGACTGCCTTCTTGAAGGTTACCAGCCGATTCTTGAATAGGCGGATTGTCTATCAGCAATGTCTCGTCGTACTGATTGTCGTTTACCAATTGCTCTTTTGGTAGTTCAAATCGATTGCTGACTTTTACTTCTATGGGAAATGTCGAGTCCTGTTGATTGGCTTTGTCTGTTTGTTGATTTGTGTTCGTTGGCTGTATAGTTGGCGCTCCCAGAGATGGTTGTGCTGTTTCGAAGCTGTAAGTCTGTGCTAACTGATCACTAGTGGGCGCAGGTTGTAAAGTCTCAATAGTGTGTTTCAGTATACCATTTTCCTCTCTCAGGAGAGCGACCTCTGACTTGAGTTTGATATAGTCATTAGTTATCCTGGCAATCTTGTCTGTGTTTTCAGAGGTGGCGTCTAGAAGTATCTTCAAACTTGCCTCTAACCTTTCAATGTGCTGTTGACAACCGCATGAGTGTTGATCTGTAGCTGGGTTTTCATCTAGTACAGATGGTGCAATCTCAATTTGGTTTGAATTGTTTTCATTTGGTTGTATACTGTCTCCTAGGGGCCTCATCGGGTATTCAATGGCTAGCAACACTGGTTGGTTAGAAGAAGCTGCGTTCGAGCTGCTGGTGTGTTGAGTCGTGGCATGTGTGAGTATGTTGTTACTATCGCCTAATGCTGTAACGACTGCCGCTGCAGGGTGTGTTGATTTTATGGTTCTGTCTGCCAATAGCGTGGCCGCTGTAGGCTGTGTTGATTTTATGGTTCTGTCTGACAATGGCGTGGCCGCTGTAGGCTGTGTTGGTTTTATGGCAGACACTAGCATGCTGAAATCGGCGGGTGTGATTAGCGAGTCACTTGTTAGTTTCAGAGCTGCCTGCTCAATTTCAACAAACTGTGTAGCGAGCCACTCAGACATGACGGCGTTTGCCCCTTGTATTAACATTTTATTCTGGGTGTTGTACAAATGCAACGTGTGTAGGGGAGATGATATTTTTACTTCCACCTCCGCTCCTTGTCGGTCTTTTCTATAGTCAACTTTGGCTTCATGGTAATAATTGAAAAGGCATGTTCGAAATGCCTCGTAATGTATTGTATTGTTGAATGTGATAGAGATGCATTTACCGTCACCCATACATTTAACGGACAGCGATGGCGA
Source organism: Cepaea nemoralis (assembly GCA_014155875.1). NCBI lineage: Eukaryota > Metazoa > Mollusca > Gastropoda > Stylommatophora > Helicidae > Cepaea > Cepaea nemoralis. Next base: position 321,161 of record JACEFZ010028451.1, read on the forward strand.
GCTAAAACAGTTCTTAAGTTTGCTTTTCACTGCCCGCTCTTTGTTGAGTGTGTAGTTTCTTGTTACTGTAGATCGTAATCCACTTCGACCCTCAGATCTACTTTGCCCCCTTTCTCCCGCTAACTCCAGCACAGAAATTCCCTCCTCGACAGACATTACATTACAAAATATTAGGTTTCAACAAACACGGAAACATTGTAGCGCCGCCCACGGTTTAAATCCAAGTGATGTGATTGGCTAGTTCAAGCTATCACCGACGTGCCGCTGTTCCATGAATGATTTATCCATAGTGTTATTTAATACAATATTATTAGCATTTATATCTAACACTGCACATATAGCAACTTTAAAAGAAGTTCAACAGTTGAACGGCATCGTTGTGATCACAAACATATAAAATCCATTGCGTACGAATGTAGATAAACAGGAAAATTAATCCAAAAAGGAGGAGACCACACAAACGCGTCCTTCATCGTGGGAAACCGGAAAAAACTTTGTTGTGTCCCAACTCAGTGTATAATAGGTACTAGGATATTTTCAGGGAAGTAAAGACATGATATTGACCCCACCAGCCATCGAGTGCCAGTTGGTCTGAAAATATGAGGTTGGCACCATGTACCCAACAAGCCTCAGGGCATGAAAAATGGTCCTTTTCTTTTGCTTTTTTCTTACCTGTGAGTCATCCTTATATCTGCAAACCCTTTGACCCATCTACTTTATAGAAAAAATAGCTAATGAGTAAATGATATGTGTCATCAAATTATTTAGTATTAGATGGGCATAAAATGTCTTGGACATGTCACTCCACCACTCCAGATTTCTGTCCTGTTCACAAGCCCATTCCGAAAATGATAATGTGGTTGTTTCTCCTTGACTTCCACATCTAGATGAGTGATTTGTGATTTCCGCCTGTGACAGCTGTCAGGTCAAATGAATGCCCTGCTTTGCTCAGGAGCACAGTTCGGCACTTTTTCAGGTGGATACCTGATTGGGGAAGCATGGCTGAGAGGTCACGATGTCTGCCTCACAATCAGTTTTGATCCCAGGATAGAGATGGGCAGTTTTACACAAACCATTGGTATTTAATTGTATCAAACGCTTCAACTTCCCCCAATCTCTTTGATAGTGGGGTCGAATCCCTAGCCTTCTCAGATAAGGATAAAAAACAGGAAGTCAGGTGTGCAAGTTGTGCATGTTAAGCATTCCATGGCAGTTGGAAATTGCAAAGAGTAGGCCACAAGGCTACAGCCCTGTCAAGATTGTTAGGAAAGAATACCTACTCAAAGGTAGATGGAACTGTTGACCTTGGATGTACCTCTGAAGTCGGAGTGGGTTCGCCTGATGACGAGGTTCATTGTTAATAGGGAAAGTTAATTCACACACAAAATTCAGTCCAGCACTACTAGAAGGAAGTAGTGTGTATAGACTACGCTTGAGTTCAAAGCAGGCGAGCGCCCCCCCCCCCCCCCCCCCCCCCCCCCCCCCCCCCCCCAAAAAAAAAAAAATTTACCTTGGATAGAATCCGTCTGGAAGGAGTAAAGCTTACACAAATGCATGTTGAAGTTAGACTCACTGACCTCTGAGGTGCATAGCTAGGTGTGACTCAGTCTTCTTGAAAGAGGGAAAAACCAAAGAAACAAAAAAAAGCATAACAGTGTTTGCCACACATGTTTGTGTGCTGCTGACTTCTGCCACTAGGATAATGGCATTTATCTGGGACATTCAGTTAGCTAATAACATTGATTCCTTCAATGCACAGTGACTCATCTATGCATGCCCAGTAAAAGGTCAGGGCAAAGGTCATCCTAGGGCAGATACAGCATTAGAGTGATATGACTTCACATATTCTAGGTCACATTATAAAGTTGGGTGAGCAGTTCCCTTCCTTATTAACTTTCTTTTCCCGTCTTTTTCCCTTCCCAGAGCAATCTCTATTATTCATTTTTAGAGTGTTGTACTTTTTTTTTATGTATGCCATTATGAAAAAAATAAATTAATATCAATCAATTGTGTCCCATCTCCAGAATACACCAGCAAACAATCGTGGGAGCACTGTATCTGTGGACTCAGGAAGTCCGAGTGTTGGGACCGCATCTCAGATTTCTAGCGAAAGGTAAAATTAACCTGTAAATTTTGTATTACACTTGTTTGATAAATGACGATGAAATAAAAAGAATCTTTTTAAAAAACACTTCAATCTTAGACTATTATTTTATGTGTTAGCAGCCCCGTAGCCGGCTCCGTGATGAAGGGATTACAGACGCAGTTCTTAGTCCCGCATATCATGTTCGAAACACAGCTGCAGGCAATTTGGCAGCAGACCGCCTTGCGTTGGTTGGTTATGAAATGGTATGGGTGCCAGTCATTCACAAAGCAATGGCAAACTACTGAACATAAACTTGCCAAGAGATCACAAAGAGCAACAAATGTTGGGGTTGACTGTGACGTCCTGTAAAGGATATGCAACTAACTTTTTTAGCAGCCCCATTATGTAATAGTTAGGATGTTGCACTGACAATGGCATGGGTGTGGCCGGACAAGAGTTTGATGCCAGCAATCATTGTTTGCCTATAAATATGTGATCTACACATATGTGATGGTTCTAATACTGTATATGCCGCAGCAGGTTTCAGCTATAGGACTTATTTGTTGATCATATTATGTGTTTCTTAGACAAGAAAACATTATGCCTTTTATATTTGCACGTTTTCATAAAATAGTTCTTGAATGTAAAAGAGAGAGAGAGAGAGAGAGACGAGAGAGAGAGAGAGAGAGAGAGAGAGAGAGAGAGAGAGAGAGAGAGAGAGAGAGAGAGAGAGATAAGAGGCATGGAGAAAGAGAGTGATTCAGTATTATGCAAATTGTGATCGGAATTTAATCATAAATAGAATTGAAATATAAAATATGCATTGTTCATTTTTAAGTTCTGTTCTTCATCACACTCAGTTAGAATACCATGTGAAAAATATGATTGGCTGTAATGAGTAATGCCTTTTGTCAGTGATAGGTCATCTGTAACTTCTAGTGGTGATGCCAATGATCTGGATGATGACCCACTGTATATGGAACCTCCAGAGGTAAACTTTGTTGTCATTAAATATTTTACTTTATTTTGTTTTCTCTTACCTCAGTTCTCTGTGTGTTATTCAAAGCCATTTGTTTTCAAATGTAGTAGATGCATAAAATGTTGATTATAACTAATATTTAGAGCTGGATGTGTTGATTACTTGGACAGGAGGTGCCAGGAAAATCTCTTGCTCCTAGAAATCCTGTCATGAGCTGTCTACATTGAGTGATGATGCTTCCATCATGGTATTTCTGTGATCCATGTTTGGATAATGGATTTATTTATTTAGCTTTGTTAAGCTATATACTTTATCTATACATTCATAGTTTACTATACATTCATAGTTTACTCCAGGGCATTGGGTTGAAGTCATTTGATATTGAATGACCTTAAACCTCCACCTTTCCCACACCAGGTCAAAGCACTATCTGTTATCTGTTGGAGTATCATCCTTGCACTCTAGACTAGGCCATAAGTGCTCATATCCTCCCCCTAACATATGCATCAGCATCCAGTAGCTAATATTGCCAGTTCTGTGTTGGTTAATGAGACCCCTTGCTTTCCTGATGTGCCTCTCATGTCTGACCATGCCAATGCTTACTCCTGAGTCTCTTTTTCTGAACAATGAAGTAGATTCACAGGCGTCAAAGTCCTCCGCTCTCGACATCTAAGGGCATTAATAACATCTGTATGATCCATGGGCTGGCCATCTGCATGGGATTCAGAGCTAGCAAGTTTATCAGCTTCCAACATGGGATTCAGAGCTAGCAAGTTTATCAGCTTCCAACATGGGATTCAGAGCTAGCAAGTTTATCAGCTTCCAACATGAGATTCAGAGCTAGCAAGTTTAACAGCTTCCAACATGGGTACCTTTTCCTCCATAATTTCATGTTCTAGACAGTCTTTTTACATGCCCTCAATATTGAGTTCTTGTTGAATAGATCTGTTTGTCCTCATTTCCCTCCAATGAGTGTTTAATACTAACATTTAATTTCAAAGGCTGTCATGTGATTTTAACTGATTTATTAAATAACCAAATTTCGTACTCCTAGTTTGTCACAGGAAATGTGCATGCTGTTAGTATTCTGATCTCTGTTCTCTCTGTTCCAATCCATAAAAGTTTTTGTTTGTTTGTTATTTTTATTTTTTGCACTCGCTCACTTTGAACTCAGGCTTAGTCCATACATGCTACTTCTAGTTGTTCTGGTCTGAATTTTGCGTGTGGATTAGCTTTCCCTATTACCAGTGTCCCTCGCCACATAAAGGTTTTAATTGCTTTAGTTTGTGTAGAGCAATGTTTGTTTTTCTTTTAATTTCTGTCTTCACATTTGCATCGACCATCAGCAGAAAACTTAGATATTCAAAACTACTCACCTTCTGTAATTTTTCTCCGTTAGTGAGTATATTTGATGCCATATTTGTTTATTAGTATATCTCCAAGTGGCTGCGGACAAGGAAAACCCATTGCATGAAGCCCAGTACACAGATAAAGGGCCACAGGCCGATAAGAGGAAAATCATTGATGGCTCAGGCAGAAGACAAAATTGGAGAAGTATGTATGCTTGAAAAAAACTGGGAGAGGAGAGGAGTGGGTCAGAATGTCAGAGAAAATGTCACACCTGTGCTTGGTCTTCATCACATTGGATCGGGTGTGTGGAGATTGGCCATTAGGCAGCGCTGAATGGGAGGTGCAACAATTTATACATATTTCATGCCCAGGTGATGTAATCGACTTCACAGAAGACTGTTCTAAGAGACAAATTAAGAGACAAAAGAAGTGCCTGGGGGTTTATAACGAAGGTTAATGGATGGTGTTTAGAACAGGAGAGCTTGGCATATGATATCATAGCATCTAGTCTGAGAATGGAGATGGAGGCAGTCACTGCATCATTCTGCTGGCTGGAGGACACACAACACACACATACCATGAATGTAACAGATTCACAAAGCATGCTGTGAAGTTTGAAGACAGGCATGCTTCGTGCACAGTGGCATGCTTCAATTAAAAAATCAGAGATAGCGAGCATCCTTTGGATCTTTTCCACTGGGGTATACAGGCATGGTGGGAAACAAGCAGGTGAACATATTGACTTGATCTGAACTGTTAGGTGGAGCATTGGTACGTGATAAGGCAGATGTGGTCAGGGCTTTTTGGAATCATGTGTGGATGAACAGATACACCATCATTGCCTGAAGAGACCGGTGCTGCAGGGAGTGACCAGGGGATTGGGCCAATACTCAGTACTCCAAGGAAAGACCAGACGGATGCATAATCAAATAGCAGCTGGTATCAATAGTATTGGGACTTTTGATGGTTGTTGTAGTTAAGAACTAAGCACATTTGGGAATATCCCAAGTGCTGTCATATCGGTTCTTGACTCAACTCAACTTAACTCATTTGTTTATCAGTTGTAATTGTTCTTGTTGCATTGAGATATACATTTTGTTTTTGTATTGTATACAAAGAAATAAAGATCGTAAACTGATTAGAGACATTAGACATAGACAGTCAAAATTTTTTGGGCATGTTATGAGAAGAAATGACTAGGAGAACTTGGTGACAACTGGCAACATCGAAGGGAAGAGACCAAGGGGAAGACCAAGAAGTAAATACCTGGATGGCTTGACCATGTGGCATGGTCGAGACAAAAATACGAAGCTGATCCACGACTCCGGTGATCGAGTGAGATGGCAAAACATGACCGCCCACGCTTATCGGCATGGCACATGATGGATGGATGAATTGTACACTTACGTTAAAAATCTCACATAGGAATTATAAAGAGAAGACCTTATGGTCACTGTCTTTGTAAAGTCAGTCAGAAAATCTGCCAGCAAATTATATTCGGTATGTGAATTCTAGTCTACACACATTGACTCCTCACCTGTGTTATACACTCAGCCGACTGCCTCTTAGTTTGATCTGAAGAAGGTAATCGGAGTACCTATTGATAGTTTAACAGTTAATCATTGCAGCTGTTTAAAACAATAACGTGATGATAGTTTTAGTTGTGCTTATTACAGGTGCTGTAGTGATAATTGTTATTTTGTTTGTTGCAGTGTTCTCTGCCAACATACATGCATTCCTCTAGCTTATCAGACGGTAAGAACACCAGAGTGTATGCTGTGTATGTTACAATGTGTAAACTGTATCTCCATGTTTCATGACTTGGTGGAATGTTCTGGTCTGTAGTTCTGCATTAGTATGTGGATGTTCATTCATCATGACGCAGCATGCCATCAGTGATCATAGTTCACAAAATCACCATGTCTCAGATCAGATTGTATACCATTGGCTACATCATCAGTAAAAAGCATCATCATCATGTGCCATGAAGTGGGTGGTCATGGTTCTTCTTCTGCCCTTTTATGCCCCATTGGAGCAGAGGCCTTCAGCCAACCAATGCCCAGCCATTCTGTATTTTGCCATCACCTGCCGTTCCCTCCATGTCCTCTCCACATTAATCATCTCTGTCTAAAATGTTCTTCTCTGCCAGTTTTTAGGTCTCCTTATATTACTTCATGTCTTCTACCATCTGTGCTATCTATCCTAATTCATATGTACCTCTAACATGTATGGTTCGATTTGGAAGCCCAGCTCTATTGAAACGATCCACCCCTATGCAGATTCGAATCCATGATCACCAGGCTGGAAGGCAAGCATCCAGCCACTACTCTATCACTGACTCCTGATGTCTCACTTTGTCACTCAGTTACTGGTTTGACACAATGATTTGACACAGTTTTATTATGCTCTCACTTACCATGCTGTTACTGGTTTGACACAATGTTTAACAAATGGATCATCATGGTCTGGCAAGAATGAGACAGCAGGGCGTGACGAGGGGATCTGGCCGACGCTCAACGCTCAGAGGAAAGGCGAGACGGACATATAATCAGATTGCTACTGGCACTATTGGTGTTGGAACTCTTCGCTAGCTGCTGAGGATGGGGACGGAGCACTTATGGGAATGCCCGAATGCTGTGATGTCAGGTTCCTAAATCAATCAATCATCAGTCAATCACAATGTTTGACACTTGTTAATTTGACACTTGTTAATATGCTGTCACTTACCATGCTGTTACTGGTTTGACACATTTAAAGTTTTAAAAGCTTATTATGTCATACTTGCATACATGCCATAATGACACTAGTTTCATATGTCACTTGTTTGATACATGTCAATGTCTGACACCTTTATATGTTGTCTCACTGGTCATGCAGTTAATTTGAAATATAACAACTTTTGAAACTGTTTTCTTGTGCTGTCTTACTTGCCATGCTGTCAATACTTATATCTTTTCACCTACATTTAGTACTAAATGGGCTTGTTTTGTGACATCTAGCAGAGACAGAGAAAGAAAAAGAGAGAAAGAAAGCACCTTGACCTCAGTCTACTGTTAGACAGTGTTAGACCATAGCAGTAACTATTGTAACTATTTTAATGAATTTGTCAGCGCATTTTTTTATGACATCATGTACTTCATTTTTCAAAATTGTTCTACATACAAAGTGCAGTGAGACTTTACAAACACCCTGTATATTGATGTTATAAACTGTAATAAAAGGAATATTTAAAATCTGTTACCATGGCAAAGTGAAACAATATTCAGTAAAAGTTATCCATTATTTAGAGATGTCAGCCATAAAAAGTGGCCTCTCAGTCTTTTGAAGTTATTATATCCAAACATATCTGTGGTATCCAAACTATCCGTGGTAGTGTAGTAGCTAAAAGCTCACCTGCCATCCCCAAGGTCATGGGCTTGAAAGTTGGACTCCCAGGTTGACCCAGACTCAAATAGGTACCAGGATATACCCTGGAAAGTAAAAGTGGCTGACATGAAACTAACCACATCAACCACCAGGTGGCAGGGGGTCTATACAATTATGGGTTTAGCACTGTATACCCAATGCACCTCAAGGTATGTAAAGGGGTCCTTACTGACTGGACTTATTTAATATCCAACCAAATCTGAATTGTTGTTGTTCTATTTTGAATCACCAAAAAACGAGAAATATATTGTGAGCTTTACTAGAACATGATTACAAGATACAAAATGGACATTGCGGCCAAAGCCTTCGTCAGCACAGAACAAACAAACACAAACAAACAACCAACTAACTACACAAGAAACACTACATGAAGATACAAAGGTTACTTATCTGAATCCTGGTTTGGTCAAATGTGCCATAAATGCTTACCGTTTGATGTGAATGAAAGAACCGGATGTATGGTCTGAACTGGTCGATGGGTGACAGGGATTGGCTTAACCGCACTGTGGGAGGGATGGGGGGGGGGGGGGGGATGCCCATGTGAGCGCACAGGTGAAAAGCAGATTAGCAGTGAACTATAGCCGGCTCTGTAGCAAGGGTGTAGTAAGCACTCCCGTATACCGTGTAGGAACACAGCAGCAGGCGCTTGGAATGCAGTCCACCCTACGTTGGTTTACATGGAATGGTATGAGTGTCTCCCTGATCTCTTGGGTAGTGAGATCTGATACCCAGTCTTTTCAGATAAGAGCGCCAAACAGGAGGTTTGGTATACAAGTTGAGCACAGTAAATTCCCACAGCAACTGGAAGTTGCAAAGAGTAGGCTATAAGGCTGCAGATCCTGGCAAAACTTATAAGGGGGAAAACCCACCCTTGGGTTAAGTTGCATATCCTTTACAGGACGTAGCAGTCAACCCCAGCATTTTTTGGCTGTTCGTGATTCCTGGGCAAGTTTATGTTCAGTAATTTGCCAGTGCTTTCTGAATGACCAGCACCCATACCATTTAATAAAAACCAACACAAGGAAGTCTGCTACCAAATCACCCGCAGCTGTGATTCGAACGCGGTATGCAGGGTTATGAACTGTGTCCGAAACCTCTTCAGCCACGGAGCCCTTGGGTAGAGCCAGTTAATATGGATGGAATCTGTCTAGAAGTTCACTTCTCTCAAATTGTAACCAAAATTGTGGACACACTGCCCTCTGAGTTACAGGGGTTTACATCTGTGTGTGGTTCGTTCCACTCAAAGGAGAAATGAAGAACAGGAAGAACAATTTTATTTGCTAGACAAAGGAACCCCAGATCATCAGTTACAGAAGCAGGAGGATGACATTGAATGTCAGAATGAAAATGTAGGCATTAGTAAGTTGTTTTGTTTCTGGTTTATTTAGATATCTTCATTTATTTCTTTTCATCATAAATTAGTTAAGTGTGATTTTCTTACAGATCCAGCTATCATGGGGTTCTTGTCGAGTTTGCATTCATTCACCCAGCCTCCCCCACTACCAACACGAAAGATGAGTATAGTGAGTAAACATATATCCTTTTTAACTTTGTGATCATAATGTTTACATTTTGTCTTGTGTTTACTTTAGCTACCTGCTGCTTGGTTTTTTTCTTTGACAGAAAACAATAGAAATGGTGGTTGTAGAAAGTTTTAAAATGGGCCTTAGCCTGGATAATAAAATGGTCAGAAGCACTGGTAATGTGAAAGAAAAACATCTTGTACAGTTACAATGTTATTATTGTGGGGCAAGTGAAGAAATTCAAACATAACATTCATGAATAACAACTGATGAAAGATGTATAACATAAATAAAGAGTAGAATAGCACAAGCAAACACTACATTTTATAACAGGAAGAAGGCCATATTAAATGCATTCTCATCTTTCATTGTCTTTATGGTGCATTTGTACCGGCTGCTTCCAGTTCATCTCTTGAATATTGTCCACCCACATTCAACATTGTCTTCCTCTTGTCCACATCTCCTCCAGTTTTTCCCTAACATATCCTTTAACTGTAAGCTGTGTCCTTTTATCTTGATCTCACTCAATAATGTTTTCTTCATTGCTAGTTTTTATAGCACTTACTTGTTTGTTTTCTTCTCCTGCCATGTTATTCTTCTTATTTGTCTAAATAACTACATTTAAAAAGCTTTAATTCTGTCGTCATATTGTTGAATCATTGTGCAAGCGTATGCACCACGCAGTAATGTAGGGTAAATTTAACATTCTTTTCTGCACCACGCAGTAATGTAGGGTAAATTTAACATTCTTTTCTGCACCACGCAGTAATGTAGGGTCAATTTAACATTCTTAGTTTTCATTCATAGCTGAGCTATTTCTGAAATGGTCAGACTGCCTTCTGGAGCATTGACTGAGATTTAGTTGTGCTGACTGCCTTATTGAATGCAGTCTCAGAAAGTCATCTCAGAGCTGCAATGAGCACATCCACTACCATTCTCACACTATAAGTCATGCTTGAATATACTCCAAAGACACATCCAGATCTCTCACCTCATTGTACTGATTCGGCAGTATACACTAATACGCATGAGAAGCTGTTTCAATATTGTTGAATGTTGCTTTGGCCATTCCTATTCTCTTTTGTATTTCATTGAACACATCCCATTGTCTGTTATTTGTTTGTCCTGGGTAAGAAAACCTGTTAAACTGTTGACTTGTTCAGGTGTCTTTTCATTCACTGTTATTTCAGTAGTTGGCTTGGTACCATCTTTGCTGGTAATCCTAATTTTGTTCTTTTCTTTATATTTATGCTGGTTCTGTGATGAAGGAGTTAAACACAATTCGTTATCCTGCATACTGCATTCAAAACACAGCTATGGGTGATTTGGCAACAGACTGCCTTGCATTGGTTTTCATACAATGGTATGAGTGCCCTTCGTTTAGAGAGCAATGGCAAGCTACTGAGCGTAAATTTGCTAAGAAATAACAGGGGAAAAATGCTGGTGTTGACTGTGACGTCCTGTAAAGGATATGTAACTAACTTTATATTTATGCCTACACTATTTTCATTTCTTAGTTTATACTTTATAAGATCCTGCTCTGTTTCAGCCAACAAAACTGCCATTTGCATATCTGAAGGTGTTTATTAATCTTCCCCCATTGTTGAGTCATGTCTTCTGTCTGTCTGAATATATTCTCTTTATAAATATTATACAGGCACCTGAGACAATATACACCCTTGTCTCCCACTTCTCTTTATATCTATAAGAGATGATATACACTCCTCTGACCTTACTGTTGCTTGTTGTATAAGTTTACTTTTAATCTTCTGTTCAGGCCATCAATATCTATCTCATCCAGACATTTAATTAATTTGTCACGGATAACTCTAACCTTGTCATTACAAGTTACAAAACAAATTCTTGTGCTACATAGAACACATTTTAACATATGGTTAGAATCCTTCTAGAATCTAGATAATTAGTAAAAAATCAAGCACCAAACAACAACAAATCCATTGAAGCCACGACAATTTAGTTTTCTGGAGAATGTCAAAATTACCATTGACAATCAAAATGAATGATCTGTGTGTTTTGAAAGAGGCTGAACAACATCTCATCAAAGTCTATCCGTCTATTTATTTATAGCTGTTTATTAAAAGCAAGACACATGTAAATAGCTATCAACAACATGAAACAACCAACATAGTGCTCAATCCTTTGTCATTCAGCACCAGGGGCATGCCCATAGTTACTCTGTCTTACTCAGGTGTCGAAGACCATGGTACTTATAGTTCCGGCGGCCAGTATGATTACTCCATCGTCTACCACCATGCTCCTTCCTCATCATCATCATCATCAAGTGCCCTGCCAGCTGGCGTAGACGTTTATGGTTCTCCACAGATCTCGGTCGTTGGTGTTCTGGATCAACTCTGCTAATGGTATTCCTCCATGCCACCGTCTCAATCCATCCATCATCATTTCTCTTGGTCTGCCTCTGCCTCTCTTCCCCTCAATCATGCTCCTTCCTGCTGTGACAAATTGAACCCCTGATTCCATTGGTTGTAGCTGCATGTGGTAATTGATTTGCCTTCCCTCGTGCAATAGGTGATTATTTATAGATAGTTTTGTGTCTCCCTGGCTCAGCCTCAGTGTTCTTCCTGTAAGTGCTCTGGAAGCAAGCCTATCAGCCCTTTCATTTCAGCATACACGGGACATAGCCCAGACAGTAGAACCACCTCATCTCATTTATGTGTGATGACTGGGTGTCTTGACATTTCATGCCAGAAATATTCAGACTGCCTTCTGGAGCATTGACTGAAATTTAGTTGTACTGACTGCCTTATTGAATGGAGTCTCAGAAAGTCATCTCAGAGCTGCAGTGACCACATCCAGTTCCATTCTCACGCTACAGGTAATGCTTGAATATGCTCCAAAATCATCTTGTCCCTCCATCTGACTGTGAAGCCATAAGCAGATCTCATACCCCACTGCACTGATCCATCAGTACACACTAGTATATCATCCTCTGCAGTGAAACCTTCTGGCAGTTTCCTTATTTGAAACTCTGCTCTCTCTTTCCAACAGCTATATAAAATCATTGATGTTTTTGCCCCTTCTGAACGTGTATGAATGCATTCCTCCTCATAGTGATATCCTCAACCCAAATCACTTGTGTGATACGGAGGCTGAACATGAACCACGTTGCCTTGATATGATCGTCTCTAGGGCAGAATCCTTCTGGTTCCACAATGCTAGTATCAAATAGGAAGGCAGAAATAGTTAACCTTCATTTAAATAAGGCTTTCATTTTACTTGTATTTTTTATTATCCCTGCATATAACTTACTAACACACTACATTCTATTTCAGTCTTCAGGCTCTGTCTCAGAATATGACAGAAATCCACCCTCTAGGTCAGATTCTACAAAGTCCACACACTCCAGGGGTTCAGACGCTCAGTCTAGGTCATCAAGAGTCATTGCAACAACACCTCCGAGTGACACTGGTGATGAGCTGTCTGACCAAGTTATTCCTCCACTTCCTGTTAAGAGGCCATCTGTAACCTCAGTTATAATACGGAAAGATAGCAACACAAGTTTGGCTTCCAGAAAAACAGTTCTGTCAAAAGTTTTGTCCGCTGTGGATAATAATTATGAAAACACAGATGGCCCAGCTTTGCTTGACAAGACCAGCACTAATGCGTTAGCCTCATCTCGCGATGGATTGTCACCACCACCACCAGTTATTGCACGGACGTCTTCAAACAGGGACACATCTCATCCATCCACCATTCACACTGACCAACCTCCACCAGTAACATCCAGACCTAATCCACCCGATCCTCCATCATCCACTGACCAGGCTGCGCCTGCATCACGGTCTAATCCTCCTGCTCCTCCATCATCTAATGACCAGGCTGCGCCTGCATCACGGTCTAACCCTCCCGCTCCTCCATCATCTAATGACCAGGCTCCACCTGCATCACGGTCTAACCCTCCCGCTCCTCCATCCACTGACCAGCCTCCACCTGTATCACGGTCTAATCCACCCACTCCTCGATCATCCACTGAACAGACTCCACCTGCATTACGGTCTAATCCACCCACCCCTCCATCATCCACTGACCAGCCTCCACCTGTATCACGGTCTAATCCACCTGCTCCTCCATCATCCACTCACCAGGCCCCACCTGTATCACGGTCCTAATCCACCCGCTCCTCCATCATCTACTGACCAAGCCCCACCTGTAGTATCACGATTTCATCCATCTACTCCTTCATCTAACACAGAAGAACCTCCACCAGTATCCTCAAGACCTCATCTCCCCACATCCTCATCTGCTGCCGAACAACCCCCACCTGTAGTATCAAGATCTCCCATGAACAAGAATCTCACTTCCCCACGATCATATACACAGTCAACTGTACAGACAGCATTAACACCCCCTAGACCAAACTCTAAAGGTCCTCCTCCACCAATTCCAAAGAGGAACCCACCAGTGGCCCCCTCATAGATGGCAAATTACCTGGTATCTCTTGACTTTGAGCTGCTATGATTATATGCTTCAAGAGAAAACTGTTGTAAAAAATACTACAATTACCTGTTTGTAAAGAAAACTGATAGAAGTGATACTATAACTGTAGACTTAGTAAGAAAACACTGATAGAAGTGATGCTACAAATTGTAAGCTTAATCAGAAAATACTGATAGAAGTGATACTATAATTGTATGATTAATAATGAAACATTGATAGAAGAGATACTGTAATTCTATAATTAATAAGAAAACTCTGATAGAAGTGGTACTACAATTGTAGCCTTAATAATAAAACACTGATAGAAGAAATACTACAGTTGTAGGCTTAATAAGAAAACAATAATTGAAATAATGCTGTCAAGGATCAACAGCTTAAGTTTGCTGCTGGATTTCTGAGTGTGGATCCTAGGGGTGTGATCCTATGAGTGTAATCCTGACTGGTCCACTCCTTATTAAATCTATTATTAATCTTATTATTTCTGTCAATAACCGAAGTCCTTTTTTGGCCTGTACCTTCTGTTGACTTCTGTACTTAAGTAATTGTAAATAAAAACATAAATAATCTTTTTGTAAGCCTTAATAAGCCTTAACGTGCATTGCCCTCATGGTGCTAGGCACACATTGTTAGAGGCCAGTCAGCACTCGATGTGTGATGTGGTCAGTATCACACGGACCGCCTTTACTTCCCAGGACATTTCCTGGTGCCCATTTTAGGCTGGGTTGATCTGGGAGCCCAGATCAATTTTTTTTAAAATATGGATTTGTACCCATGAGCATCGGACTGGTAGGCGAGCATCTAGTCATTATGTTACCATGGGTCCTGCAGCCCCATTGGGAGTGGTCTACTTACTGACACCATGCAACACATGTAAGTAAGTTAGTTAGTCGCTGTTCCAACTTCACGGCAACGGGTCGTCCCCATATTGCTCCGTTCCTGTGCCAGTGAATATCACACAAAATGCTCCTCACTGTCCAATGTGAAAAGTGGAACAGACAGGAGTCTCAGCAAGCCAACAGCCCACACAGGTACACTGCATAATGCCACCGCCAGAATGCCAACACAAAAGTCCTCCACAAAAAATACAGTTCATCATCGATGGAATCAGCAGTCACCAAAAAGATTTCATTGACCTGGGTTTTATCCCACATGGCTCAGTCTCTTTCTGCAGGGTGATCCGCCGAAAGCGCAGAACAAAGCATGAACTCCGTAGCTCCAGCGACAACTCCCAGGAGTCTCCTGAAAAATGCACTCATGAACATAAAAGGCAAACCAGTCATTTCAGCAACAGCCTGATAGCCATTGTTCCGAACATGCAGTTCACTGTACAAACAACAGCGGACAGATGTATAGGCATTCTATACACGAATTTCACAGCTCACAGTGTAGCGCTACGCTCTCAGTAGCAGGGCGACGGAACCATATACTACCAGTCCAACATGAGGAAAATGTGAATGCAAACCTATGGCCACAAGGATAAATACTCCAGTGGCCATAATGGTTCAATGCCTAACCGCCATGCAACACATGACTATTACTAAATACACTCACAATAACCACTTTCAATAATGATAGTATCGTGCAACATGGGTATTTAGTACAGTTCTTTCTCTCTACAACTGATTTGCATTTTTACACAATGAATATATATTGGTTTCAATATATTAATAAAATCATGACAATCTAACTAATTACTTAATTTACCAACTATCAGGCTAGGATCTTAAGATTGCCATACATGTTCTGGTGCTGGCACTACATTGCATCCCTCGCTAAGACCACACAAAGAATGCCCCAGTCATATTACTCCCAATCTAGCTTCATCTTAAGATTGCCTCAAAATCTGTGTCCTTCCATGTGATTCAGGCTTCAGCTACTCTGTTTTCTCTAGCCTGCTGTAATAAGTCTGGCAGAGTTCATGAAATACGGCAAGTGCAGTGATATTTCAGATATTACACCACTAAAGAAGAAATATATGAAATGTATTGGACGCAATGAAAATAGAACAGGTAAATGCCGTATCTGGCTGTGTTTTCCTAAGCCTGCATATACCAGATAATGTGCTTTAAGTTAATATGTATTCAGTGCTATTCCAGATAGTATTCTGTACTCTTTTTGTACAGACATTTGTAATATTGATCAACTCTGGTCCTGACTATTAATTTAATCTCATCTGTTCTATACGGGAGCCATGGCATTGCAGTGGCCATGGTATTTAGTATAGTTCTTTCTCTCTACAACTGATTTACATTTTCACATCGTAAATATGTTAGTTTCAACAAAATCACAACAATCTATTTACTTAATTTACCAACTATCAGGCTGGATCTTAAGATTGTCATACATAGTCTGGTGCTAGCACTATATGGCATCACCGCTAAGCGTGGCCCATGATCATGGATACGATTTTGCAATGAGGCAGATTTTAAAAGAGAGTCTCCGTGGTGAAGTGGTCAAGCCGTCTGCCTCGCGCTCCAAATGTTGTGGGTTCGATTCTGGGCTACGTCTTTTGGTTCACGAATGCATTTTTCTTGGAGACTCCGGGGGGTTGTCACCAGAGTTACATAGTTTGTGCTTTGTGCGATGCTTTCAGCAGGTCAACCTGCCGAAAGAGACCAAGCCATATGGGATAAAACTTGGGGCAATAACTCCCAATAATATACTCTCAATAAAGTCGATCCTTTTTTGTAGACTTTTTATTAATGATTTTAAAAATTGAAATGGGCTGCCAGATTGGCCCAGGCCTGAAATTGGCAACTGGCAATGTCCTTGGAAGTAAAGGAGGCTGGTATGATGTTGACCACTTCACTCCTCAAGTGTCGATTGGTCGATACACGATATGGGGCTTGCACCATATGCTAAATATGTCTCAAGGTGCGTAACAAAAGGTCCTTCGAAGAAGGTCTAAACAGGTGTTTCTTAACCTCTCACTCCTGTCTGAGACAGCTATGGCTTTGACACCTGATGCAGATAGTTATTACTTTATAGACAACTGCCTGGGATTGAAGGAATTAGTAAAAGATATGTGATGTATAAAATAATTTACAAGTGTATGGTAAGTTGTTTTGTACAGAATGAGTTAGTTGCTGAGAATTTTGTAGCCATGAGAAGCCAGCCTCACGTTGTTGAACTATGAAATTTGAGTATTTTTCATAGACAAAAATTATGTTCTTTTGTAAGCTGCTTTATTTTTTCCCCCTTGAGATAATAAAAATCTTGTCCATTCTAGACATGGCTGTGTTTGAACTGTCATCCTACTAGCCTGCCATGAATCGGGCCAGTGTCGTGTGTTTCACTTGTATTGTAATGGTTACCGTGATAATACTTTAGCCATTTTTTAAAATCATGTATATATTGTTTCAACACTGACTGTGTCAAATAGTTTGAGTCATATTTATTGTGAGTTATGAAGATGATGCAGTCATCTGCACGTTTTGTTATGTTTATATATTTTTTAAATAGAAGATGTGTGACAGAGATTAAGAGTAGATTGTTTTAAATTGGAAAATATGTGACAGACATTAAGAGTAGAGTGGGCCAAATGTTTGCTGCATTTCAAAAGATGAAAAGTATCTTATGTAAGAAGTCACTCTCATTACATTTCACTAAAAGGTTTTGCATGTACTTTATAGGACATTAGTTTAGTTTAGTTTAGTCGATGGATCAACATCACAGCACACGGGTGCAACCCACAAGAGCTCCGTTCTCCTCCTAACTCAAACCTGAGTCTGGAGAAACTCAGCTCAGTGCATGAACTCCGTAGAACCGGCGAGGACCTGAAATACTTTGGGTAGATTTTTAACTTGAAATTTTGCCCGGGCAGCGCCGTGCTTTATAGGACATTGCAATCAACCACAACTCCAGGTTATTTGTGAAGGCAATTTTATGTTCAGTAGATTGCCATGGCTTTCTGAATGAAACGTGAACTATTGGAGTCCAACTGACTGATGTAGGGGTTGATCCCCCTACCCTGTCATCAGCGCACCAGAAGTTTAAGAGATAAGCATTTTATCTTTTCTGCCACGTCAACTGCTAAACTGAAATATATACAGAAACTGGTCTACTGTGTGACAGTGAATGTTGGAATGTGGACGGACAAGTTATGAATAGCTTGGAGGCAACGAAGATGTGGTTTCTGAGACAAATGTTGTAAATACCTCGAACTGCCAGAATAACTAACTTTGATTGCCTGGAAAAAGTTAATGAAAATAGAACATTATGTAGAACTATAAGAAAGAGGCAATGTTCTTTTGAAGAGAAGTGAAGCATTGGCAAATATTATGAGGACAGGAAAGATCCGTGCAAATTGATGCCTTACTATTCATGAAGTGCGATAGGAAGTAGGATTTGGTACAAATCATAGAATTCACTTTCTCAATGTGATCAACATCCATGGATGTGGAAGGTTGTTCAGATTTGTGATAATCTGCTGTAGAAGTCCTTCCAGGTTCTAAAAGCTGTTACCATTCATGACATTGTGTAAGACTTCACATTTGTGATAATCTGCTGTAGAAGTCCTTCAAGGTTCTAAAAGCTGGTACGACTCATGACACTGTTTAAGACTTAAAACAGTTGTCCTTGTAGGCCTGTATTTGAAAAGTTTCAGTAAATGTGTTACCTAAATTGAAAGACAACATGACACAAATTTGGTCTTCTTCAAGATCCTTCTTTGCTGAGCGCTTACAATATTGTGACGTGAATTGCATGTGCCTTCACTTTTACGGAAGTAAAACAGCTGTCAGGCTGGGACCCAGCTATTTTTGGACTAAATTTATATATGTCGCTGGTACACAAACATCAAGTAGCTAGCTGACTGACTCACTTTTACTGCTGGTTTAAATCTGGTTTCACTGTGGACAGCCCTTATATTTTGATTGATTGATTGCTTAAATTTCTCCACTTGAAACCATGCTTGTGTTGTTAAGAAGTTACAGTAAGCTTTAAAAATATACATTCTGTTTGTATGGCCAGCACTTAGTGCCATTGGCAGCCAAGGTGGCGCAGTAGTTAACATGCTTGCCTGCCTGTCCAGTGGTCATGGACACCAGTGGCTACATTCATCATAAATGTTCCATATAGAAAACATTGTTGCTACATTCAACACATATGTTGCATGTAGATACACTATTGTTACATTCATTGTGTATATCCATGAAGAAAATGCTATCGCTAAATTTAATACGTGTTGCATGTAGATATACTATTGCTAAAGTATGTTGTATGTGATTACCCTATTGCTAAATTCATCAAGTATGTTCCATGTTGAACACACCATTGCTAAGTTCAACACATACGTTCCATGTGAAGACCACATTGATGGATTCAGCACTTTGTTCCATGTAGACACATTGTTGTTAACTTCAACACATATGTTTCATGTGGACACAGTTGACTGTAACTCTCTCATATATGTTCTGTGTAGAGAATAATGCTAAAACCAGTCTTGATAGATCATTATAATGTGTGCCATGTTGACTGTCCCAAATAAGTCACTGGCGCCCATGTTATGAAGCTGGGTCAACTACAGTACTGCGCCAGTTTGTAAAAACATTACTCTAATACTCAGAATTCAACCAAGACTATTGTGTTAGTTAGTTAATGCAGCAACCATTATCATTAAGGGAACTACTGTGTAAGTGCCAGCTGTCCTAATTATTATGTGAACATTACCAATATGTTGTACATATTAAACTATAACAATGTAATTATTGATTACACAAGTGAGACCACTAGATATGTCTTGTATTTTTATGTTATTTTAGCTCATCAATATTAGGGAAGGAAAATGTTTAAGGTTGAGTGTTTTTAAGAAGAATTAAATTTATGTGATAAAATATCTGATTTGATTTGACCTATTTACTTGTGACATTATAATTAAGGTTACGTTTGAATCCGTGGATGTCATAGGCTCCCCAAGGGGGAAGTAAAGAATATTAACACCATAGACCTGCTTCTTTTTCTTCTGTTGCCCTTTATCCAATGTTGTATCATATGACCTCAACCAACTCACTCCTATCATTAGCCATCCCATGCAGCTCTCTCCATCTCCTACCTGTCTCTCTGCTCCATTTCACCTGGTTTCACATAATCGCAAAATGCTAATCCCAAAGAACATAAGTAGTTATTTAAAGAACAGATGAGCAAATGATGTTACTGCACCAAAAGTGTTAGTTGAGTGACAGTTTCCATGCTTGTTTTACACGTCACATTTGTGTATTTTCAGACCTTTGGCTGTGACAATGTGTATTGGAAATTGTTTATTACATATAATTTTTATTGTAATAAAATGTTTTCTGCAATAAGTGCTATATATGTGTGTGTGTATATGTCTCTCTCTCTGTCTATTTATCTGTGCTAATATTATAAACAGGAAACATTTGTATGCTTGTCACATTTTTACTGTATAACTCCACATCTGATTGATATGAAACTTACTGATGTGCTATGCATAGTCTCTTGAGTGACATAAGCTGTGTATGATCATGCTTTATCAAAACAGACTGAATAATGATAGGTAAAAGTAAATAAATCGGAGAAAAGCTGTCGTTCTGGTGCCAGTTATTACGTAAGTTGATTACACATTCATTATAAGTGCTCTGCAGTCTGACAGTTGTAGCACCAATTATGTTATTTCAACCTACAAATATGAGGCAATGGTACACACTGCAAAAGAAAAGCACTCATCATCATAACCATGCCAATAAGCATAGGTGATCACAGTTTGTCATGTCACATGATCACCCATCTTGGATCAATGGGGTGATGTGTTCTTGTCCTGATTATGCCACGAAGCAAGACTATCCAGGTATTTTCTCCATCTTACAAACTATAACAATTTCATACAATTGAGGCAACAATCAGAACAGGTGCATCTGCTGGTGGGCTGGCATCCATTCTATGAATACCCATGATCTCAGTTGACTGGCCGTTCATCTTTACATGGATACAATTCTTAATTATACTATAGTTTCCCATCACCATAAATAAGCCACACATATAAGTCAGTAATAACTTATGGCCAGATTGTCTTTCACACTGTCAATTGTATGTTCAGCTCTCACATACCGGAAACTCTGACAAATTGAGAGTTTTAATGGAAGAGTATTAAACCAAACATGTTGTTTATGCTGAAATTCTGTCAAAATTATGTCATTATCTCTGTATTTGTCAAATAAATTGTCCATAATATAATTATTAATTGCAGTTGGTCAGGAATATAAAAATGTGATACAAATTAATTATATGTTTGTCATTGTGTGCTGTCAAAGTTTGCCTGTATTTTTGGCTACAAATGTCACCACTTTTAGTAACAAAAGAACAAATACTCTCATGCTTTTATTCTTGTTTGTCTATGGATGACAGAAACAAATAAATTTAATGTTTTTCAGTGTCTAGTTTTCATGTTAACTATTTTATGCTTGATAGATAATTAAATAAATGCCTTTGCCAAGGAACAAATAAACACAGATTTGGGATCGCAAAAGCCATGCTTGTCAGTAGGATTCCTTATAATTATTTGCCACAGAAAGTTGGACAGTTTTATGTTTTTTTTGTTTTTTTGCACTCGCTTGCTTTGAATTCAAGTGTAGTCCGTACACACCACTTCTAGTAGCACTGGACTGACAACTGGACTTCATGTGTGGAATAATTTTCCTTTTTACCAGTGAACCCTCGCTCTCAGGGCCCCACTAGGCTTCAGAGGTACTTGTAATTTACGTCCCAAAAGACGAAAAGTCAACATTTTAGTCCAACTGACCGGTGTAGATGTTGAACCCGCTACCTCAGCATAAGCACACTGGATGTTTAAGACTGAGCGCTCCTATCCATTCTGCCATGCTGACCTCCAATGAAATGGAGGAAGAAAGGCTCCACTAATATCATGTCATTTATTCTGTACCAGGCAGTTCACTGTATGTTCACTGGTTATAATTCATTCTGTACCAGGCAGTTCACTGTATGTTTACTCGTTATAATTCATTCTGTACCAGGCAGTTCACTGTATGTTTACTCGTTATAATTCATTCTGTACCAGGCAGTTCACTGTATGTTTACTCGTTATAATTCATTCTGTACCAGGCAGTTCACTGTATGTTTACTCGTTATAATTCATTCTGTACCAGGCAGTTCACTGTATGTTTACTCGTTATAATTCATTCTATACCAGGCAGTTCACTGTATGTTCACTGGTTATAATTCATTCTGTACCAGGCAGCTCACTGTATGTTTACTCGTTATAATTCATTCTATACCAGGCAGTTCACTGTATGTTCACTGGTTATAATTCATTCTGTACCAGGCAGCTCACTGTATGTTTACTGGTTATAATTCATTCTGTACCAGGCAGCTCACTGTATGTTTACTCGTTATAATTCATTCTATACCAGGCAGTTCACTGTATGTTCACTGGTTATAATTCATTCTGTACCAGGCAGCTCACTGTATGTTCACTGGTTATAATTCATTCTGTACCAGGCAGCTCACTGTATGTTTACTCGTTATAATTCATTCTGTACCAGGCAGTTCACTGTATGTTTACTCGTTATAACTCATTCTGTACCAGGCAGTTCACTCGTTATAATTCATTCTGTACCAGGCAGTTCACTGTATGTTTACTCGTTATAATTCATTCTGTACCAGGCAGCTCACTGTGTGTTCATTGGTTACATCAGATATGTTTTGTATATGACCAGCCATTGTCATCATATGCCTGCAAAGTGCCATAGCCATGCATGTTTCTCACCAGATCTGTGTTCTGGATCATTCCTACCAATGATATTTAAACAATATTTCTCCATGGCATCGTCTTAGAGCATCATTTCTACCAATGATATGTCTCCATGTCATTTCTTAGAGCATCATGCATCATTTCTACCAATGATATGTCTCCATGGCATTTCTTAGACCATCATGCATCATTTCTACCAATGATATGTCTCCATGGAATCATCTGAGACTATCATGCATCATTTCTACCAATGATATGTCTCCTTGGCATCGTCTTAGACCATCAAGCAGGTTCCGTCGCCCTGCTACTGTGTGCGTGGCGCAACACTGTGAGCTGTGAATTTTATGTGGAATGCTTACATCCGTCCGCATTTGTTTGTAGCATGAACTGTATGTTTGGGAAGATGGCAGCCAACTGTTGCTAAATTGACTGGTTTGCCTTAAAATTTAAATAGTGTTTTCCCTTATGTATTTTCTTCTTGTATCCCAGTGGTTCCCAAACATTGGGGGTACTGTCCTTGTGCAGGCAACAGAAGATTAGTGGGAGAAGAGAGATAGGTGGTGTTTGAATTTACAGCAGACTAAATATATAACGGGAGCTGCTGTGGCTAGCATGCTTGCTTGCTGACCTAATGGTCAAGTGTTCAAATCCCCATAAGATTTGTTAAAAATTGACCTGGGCTTCCAGGTCGACCCAGCCTAAAACTGGTACCAGGAAATATCATGAGAAATAAAAGCAGTCAGCTTTTATATTAACTATATCATTCATCGAGGCTTATTGGTCTACTAAAACACAGGGTTAACATATACCAGTACATCTCATGTGCCATGTCAATAAGTGTGAGGCAAGTCCTGTTTCTCCATCTCACACAATCACCAGAGACATGGATCAGCTTTGTGTTCTTGTGTAGCCAAGCCATCCCCTCGTTCTTTTTACCTCAATCTTGCCAGCTGTCACCAAGTTCTCCAGTTTATCTCTTCTCACAATGTGCCCTCAAAATTGTGCCTATCTTATTTTTCTAATCAGTTTACAGTTTTCATTTGTTTAAATACATATCAAGGCATGCAAGAGGGTCCTTTAGATTTTACTTGAACTGAATGACAAGACAGAAATGTGTTTGTATGTGCTGATGCATGGTGGAGCTGGGGATGTGGCCTAAGATACCAGCAGGCAGCAACTAACAAGTTTGTGGCTCACTTTCTATGGGTCACAGGGGTCTCATGATGGATCACAGGGGTCTCACGATGGATTACACAGGTCTCATGTTGGATCACGCAGGGCTCATGATGGATCACATGGGTCTCATGATGGATTACACAGGTCTCATGATGGATCACAGGGGTCTCATGATGGATCACAGGGGTCTTATGATGGATCACAGGGGTCTCATGATGGATCACAGGGGTCTCATGATGGATTACACGGGTCTCATGATGGATCACAGGGGTCTCATGATGGATCACAGGGGTCTCATGATGGATCACAGGGGTCTCATGATGGATCACAGGGGTCTCATGATGGATCACAGGGGTCTCATGATGGATGTGTCGGCAGTCGGCAGCTAGATGTTCTTTCCACAAGATTTCAGTGGGCAATGGTTGGCTTGCTGGTGTCTGTCTCCTCTTTAAATATTTTACCTGGCACATATGAATGTATTCAGAGCTTTGATCTAATGCTCAGACAGCTTGACATTCGATCCTTCTTCTGTTTCTAGCACTAGAAACTCCACTTTCCACTCCTACAAGAAAGCACTGGTGAAGGATCAAGAGAATTCTTGCTGGGCCGGGAGGAGAGCAATATTCCACAAAGGACTGGCAACCCGATGATGACAATTAGTATATACAATTCCACCATGAGAACAGAAACTGGACCAATGCAATAAATGTGTATGTCCTAACCTGATTTGAGCAGATACACTTATTCTCAGCTCCTCTCAGCTGCAACAGTCTGGCATCTCAACATGGTGCATATCATGTACCGGATGTCGTCGTCAACCCCAGCATTTTTGGCTGTTTGTGATTTCTTGGCAAGTTTAGTTCAGTAGTTTACCATTGCTTTCTGAACAACTGTCACTCATATTATTGTATGAAAACCATTGCAAGGCAGTCTGCCTCCAAATCCCCCACAACTGTGTTTCATACGCGGGATTGCAAATTGCTTTCATAACACCTTTACCACAGCGCCGGCAAAGGAACATGTAGGGTTATTAAAGAAGAAATAAATCCAAATCTATGAAAACAAACTAATACTGGTTTCATGTCTGTATTACAATACTGTATTAGTGCACGCTAAAATCTCTATTACAAAACTGTACATATTTAAATGCGTTAACAGTTCACAAATTATCACAGCATAATGGGAAGAATTATATTCTATTCATTCACTATAGAACACACATAATTCACTATAAACTTGTGAATCTTCCAGATATCATAATCAGATGGGGGTGGGGGGGTGGGGGGGTGGGGGGGGGGGGGGGGGGGGGGGGTGGTGTTGTTGTTAAGTTATTTGTTACAGATAAAATATATGGTCAAAATCATCACACACACAAAAAAGGTACTAGATTTTGCTGATAATAGGAGCTGGACAGGGCCAGAAGGTAGGAAACTTGGTCACCCGTGCAAAATGATTGCACAAAGTATAGATGACATCCTTATTATTTCATTCCTATGACTATGTGCAAAACAGCTTTTTATTTTGCAGGATCTGCAACATTTAATAGATGTGGTAGTTCTGCACAGTGAACAACTAGGGTTAGAATTAAATTGTAAGAAGATACTGATTATGGTCGTCACTAGGAAGAAGGAAATGCCACGCTGTAATATACAAGTAAATGGGAATATTCTAAAATAAGTGAATCGGTACAACAATCTCGGAACAGTCATAACATCTGATGGAAGGTGTCTTGAAGAGATTATAACAAGAATTGCTATGGCGAAGATAGCCTTTTGCAAGATGGAAAAACATACTGACCAATAAAAAGATGTAATTTGCAACGAGAAAAGAGTGTTGAGGTGCTACATAGAACCTGTACTTTTGTATGGATGTGAAGTGCATGATAGTTGGTAAAGTATTTTTATATTTAACTGTTTGCTACTTCAAGTGCTGTGCTAAACACTGAGCCTTAATCAGTTCCTTATTATGAATCATGCCTCTGAACAAAAAATTGCAATTCCGAGCTATAAGGATGTTAACAAATCATGACAGGTGCTATTTTGTGGGTCTTGTCATTCGTTTAGGACCCCTCCCAGCAGGGCCTTTAGGTTTAGCAAAAGCTTGGCGGGCCACATTCTTCTTTGGATGTACCTCATCATAGATAAACTGCTCGGTTAATTCCTCTGGGTCATCAACCTCAATCTGAGGAAAGAAGACGCTTGGTTATTTCATAAACATGACTCAAAGAGCTGTTGCTGCATTTGTATAATTTAACTTTTAGTTCATTATATAATGTAAGCCATTGGCAGTGCCTGCTCTGAGAGACAGAGTATTAACTCAAGTCTGATGCATTGGTATTCAGACTGTTTGCTGATGTACTGGCATTCAGACTGTTTTCTGATGCACTGGAATCCAGACTGACTGCACCCTGAAATGGGCTTCATTCATTCGTTCAGTAGCATGTCCCTTGCAGAACTTCGCTCCCATAAAAACCTTCCAGAAAACTTCTCGGTCATAAGCAAGATGTCCTGCGTCCAATACACCCATCTGGAGATCATCTGCCACATCCTGCACCATTCTTCTCTTTGGCCTTCATCTTCTTCTCTTTCTGGGCATATACCTCTCTTTGATTGTTCTCTCTGAGCTTTCATGATGTTTCAAGTGACCAAAATATTTCAATTTTGTTTTTGTTTTATCGTTTTTAGTAGCCAACCTTCCTCAATATTCAGCTCTTGTCGTATGGATGCTTCTACTCTCCACAAACAATCCTCCAAGACAACAGCAGTGCACACAAATGGTGCCATAATGGTTATTCAAGCTAATCAGCAGGCCAGAATCCAACCCATCTTCTACTTCTGTTCCTTTGACCTCTATGAGTGTCAATCAATACTCATACATTAATTTCTCTTGATGCTTTAACTACTTTACATAGCTCCACCACATGATCTATGTGTTTGTTTAATAAGTTGAACCAAGTTTTTGAGGAGCTGTGGTAACATAATATCTAGCATGTATAATTGCCGGACCAGTGGTCATCTCTTTGTGTAATAAGTTGAACCAAGTATTTGAAGAGCTGTGTTAACATAGTGGCTAGCATATATATTTGCCGGACCAGTGGTCATCTCTTTGAATCACCATAGAGGCGGATTTTGAGAATTAACCTTGGCTCCCAGGTTGACCTAGCCTAAAATAAGCACCAAAAGTATCTTGGGAAGTAAAGAAGGTCAGTGGTACTGACCACATCACCCATCAAGTGCTGGTTGAAACATATAACTATCAGACTAGCACCATATACCTGTGAGCCATATTAGTGGCTAGACGCTCGTCCATTGACCCAGATGGTCATGGGAATAGCACCATATATCCAATACATCTCAAGGCATGTTAAAGGGTCCTTAGCTTACCCTTTTACAACTCTGTGGTCAGATCAATTAGACAGATGCCATTAACATGCACCATTCATGTGCAATACTACAAACAACAGTATAGCTGCCACAATAACCCTGATGCCACAATAACCCTGATGCCACAAGAACCCTGTATACCCACATTTTTCTCTATCTCAATGCCCAGGAAAGCCAGCTGGTTGACCAGCGGGCTCTTGCAGCTGGAGTACAGCATTCTCTCTCTGATGGGACACTTGTAGCCAGGCATTGAGTAAACAAACACTGCAATGTACAGCATTAGTCAAATATACACATATGAGTAAATATAAGGATTGTAACATTACATAACATTTTGTTTAACACTGAAAGCAGGGGAGCTGAACTGGCACAGTGACTAGCCCACTTGCCTGTTGACTCGGTCTTAATATTCTCTAATTCACATCCAGACATTCTTCAAGATGACCTGGGATCCCAGGTTAGGCCAGCCTGAAATGTGTACCAGAAATGGCTTGGGAAGTGAAGGCGGCTGGTGTGATACTGACCACATCACCCCTCAAGTCCCAGTTAAACAGATTAATAAATGCTGAAAAGTAAAATGGCTTATAAACACATTACAAATATAATGAAAAATTATGTTGCCTTATAAAAATATGCTGGAAAGGGATGTTACCTTATAAAAATATGCTCGAAAGTAAAATACCTTACTTACATATGATATGCTAAAACATAAACCACCTAATGTACACATTAAAGTATGCTAAAAAGTAAAATGCCTTAAAAACATTAAAATATACTAAAAAGTTCAATGCTTTATATGCATACAAAGTAAAATACCATATATACATATTAAAATATGCTAGAAAGGAAAATGCCTTTAAAAGATATTAAAATATGAAAGTGTCTATGCGGTCTCAAGTCCGCATAAACTACTCTGTCTATTCGGACTCCACTCCGTTTTTTCCGGTCCGTGATTTGCCTAGTCACGTGACTTAACGTATGTGACGTCATCGGGACATGAGCGTGGCTATGTTATATACTTTTGTTGATTCAAAATCGTATCCTCAGTAGCACAGTGGTAAGTGTCTCTGCCTGATAAGCGGGAGCTGTTGGTTCGATTCCCTGCTGGACGCTTATTTTTTTTTTTTTTTTTAAATTTTTCAGCAATTAATTGGGTGCAAGCGACTTTTTAATAAAAAAATATTAGGAACTATGATTATGAACAGATGTTTTGTCACTTATATTATCTTATTTATATTATATAAAAGTTATCTTCGTTAGCTTCGTTATCTATCTATCTCCTCTCTCTTTTCAACCTGCTTCACATATACCAGGTTTTCCTGCACTTTATGTGCGTAGCATTTCCTTGTTTATTTGTTAATTCATCAGGCCAGTAAGTCGGAAGCCTGGTGTTTGAATTGCCTAATCATGTCTTTCTGAGGCGACGCATAATACTGTCAGCTTGGACCGGAATTATGAGGCCAGGGTTGCCACTTTTTTTTTGGGACCAAAAGTATCTAGAAACAGCCCAAACAACATCCATAAATATCTAGATTTCGTTGGAAAGTATCTAGGAAAAATATCCAGATTGAGAAAGTAAGAAATTACATATGTATTGATGTGACTGCCTCTCTCCCTGGCGAAAAGTTTACGGCTATCGCCGTTATCCCGTATATTCTCGTGAGTAACGCAGCTGCGCCCGAACCGACAGCGGTTCGAGCCGCTCAGGTAACTTACAGGGGTATGTGAGCCGGTCGCTCAGAAAGCAATGGCAAACTACTGAGCGTAATCTTGCCTTGTACATCAACAGCAGCTGAAAAATTCTGATGTTGACTGCACCATCCTGTAAGGGATATGCAACATTAAAAAGAAAATTGATGTGACTTACCTATAGAATCATGTCCTCATCTTCACTGATGCCTGTCTCACAAGATGCACTTAGCTTGGATGATGAAGTTGAAGCTTCACATTCAAAATGACTCTGGTGTACTTTAGCTGTTCCAATTTCTTTTATTATATGATCAGGGAGCTGATAAGTTGAACAGCATTTTCCTGCTCTCATCAGGCCAAATCTTATTGTCAATATAGCATTTAAGAGATCAAGTTTCATCCTGTTTCTTAGTTTACATTTTGTATAATTCACAGTACTGAAAACTCTTTCCGCATCAGCATTTGAATGGGGTAGTATCATGGCAGACATCGCACATTCAAAGAGCTCACGGAATGGACTGTTACCTGAGACATCTTTAAATTGTCTTACTTCACTCCAAAAAGCTTCAGTTTCTGTTTTGTTTGTCCAGTCAACCAAATTTATTTTTGTTAACTAATATTCTGCTTTCCGCCACACTAGCCCCTAAAAATTTAATAACTTGATAATATTTAGGTATGTCCTTTACTGGCTGAGGTATGTTGTTAATAGAAAAGAGTGAAATATTTTTCAATACATCTAAATTTTCAGGAAGTCTCTGCTTCAGTTGATCGAATAATGAGACAAGAAAATCTAGACAGCGCTTTCTTAAGTTGTTCTCTTCATTTTCTGTTAACAGTCCTTTTGTTTTTAAACCATCAATTTTTGATTCGATTTGGTATCGCAGGTACGGCTTGGGAGCCAAATAGCTCTCTATAGTGCAAGTGAACAAGTCCGCTTTACAAGTTGGCAATATAAGTCTTTTACCAATTGAGTGAAATAGCAAAGTGAGGTCGTCAAGTAATTTAACTTTATCAACATTTTGAGATTCAAATAGTTTATTAACTTTTTGCACTTCACTTAAAATGGGTTGTGAAAAGAGAAGGAATGCCAAATTTTTTTCATCACTGTACATTCCATATAGTATTTCAGCTGTGTAGCACTTTTCATTGTGTCTTGTTATTCCTCATGCTCCAGGAGCTAAATACAGACAAATACCATTGCCCTGGGTACGTCAGTTATATAAACCCCTGGGGAGCTACAGGCCAGGAAAAGATACCTGGTCAACTGCAGCCACTTTTGCCTTTGATGTTTATGAGGGGTTCCAGAGTAGACAGGAAACGATGGCGGTAGCGCTTGATCTACAATAGAGTTCGATATGATATTTTGATGACCGCACTGATGGAGAAGGGGGTCAATCCCTGGTTGGTGAACTGGATAGCAGCCGTCCTGCACTCTCGTCGGGTTGCTCTCCGTCTGGGCGCATGGACCTCAGAGCCACATATGTTAACCCCGGGACTGCCACAGGGATCTGCAGTCTCACCGGTGCTCTTTAATGTGTATACGAGCAAGATTGTAAACCTAGAAGCACCAGGGGTTGGAAGAATACTAACATTTGCAGACGATATTCTTGCATATAGGCAGGGGAGAGATAGGGAGCAAACAGCCCATGAGTTACAGGCGACAGTAGATAAAGTGATTGACTGGTGCACAGAAACTGAGTGCTGTCATCCACCCGGAAAAGGCGGCTGTTTTGGAGAACCAGTTATGTGTTTCAGCAATAAGGAATTCCAAATTCCTTGGTAAACATTCTGACTGATGAGGCATGTGATAATGCTAGCTGCAAGGAATGACATACACATTTCATGAGGATTAAAGATGGGATATCTTCCTTCAATTTTGCATACACACCATGGTTGATACCGACCATTACCGATGCATTATCGGTTCCAATTGCAGCCAAATTCTTTAAGTTTAAATGTTTACTGACCAAAAGTTTCTTCAGAGCCCTTATGCGCCCGCCATTTTACTCATTACACGCGTCCAGACCGAACATAAAATGGGTAAATGACACCGAAAGAAAAGTAAAATCTAGAAAGTATTCAAAATATCCGACTCCAAATGAAAAGTATCTAGAATTGCATTCAGCATCCAAACGTCAGAAAACGGTATCCAGATGCTGGCAAAAACCTCTAGATCTGGATATAAAATATCTAGAATGGCAACTATGATGAGGACTCCGCTCCGTATAAACTACTCTGTCTATACGGACTCAAGTCCGTACAAACTACTCTGTCTATTCGGACTCAAGTCCGTATAAACTCTCCCTTAAAATATGCTGAAAAGTAAAATACTTTATATATACAATGAAGTATGCTAAAAAGTGAAATACCATATTTACATGCTGAAATATACTAAAAAGTAAAATTCCTTAAAAACATTAAAATATGCTAAAAAGTAAAATACCAAATATACATATTGAAATATGCTAGAAAGTAAAATGCATTAAATATATTAAAATATGCTGAAAAGTAAAATGCCTTATAAATGTATTTAAGATGCTGGAAAAGTATGAAGCCTTATAAACATTAAAATATGCTGATCACATATGGTGTCGTACAAAAAGATAAGATGCTGAAAAGTATAAATGAGAATGTTACAGTAATGTCCATTACCAGTGCTATGGAGAAAATCACCCTCGTGCGAGTGACTGAATCTGAACAGGTGATAACTGGCACTTTCCGTGGGGACCTGTGAGATCAGCTGACTCGCTCGGATGTTACAGGCCACAACCAAGTTGATGACCTCTTTTTTAAGGTCCAGACTCTAAATAAACAAAGTTATACAAAGGTCAACAAACTGTTGATATTTATGTTCACAAAACTATTTCCTGAAAGTTTGTGAGTGTACTTCTCTCAACTAACCCAATTATTGCATTAGAACATAATTAGGCTTTTCTTCTGCTTCTTCATCTGCCTTTCATGTTTCGATCCCTCAACCAACTCATGCAAAGCTGCTCATGACTGATTTAATTTTGAAGATTTTAAAGCTAAAGTTGTCGACAGGTTGAGGTTACAGTGTTACTATACTTTGTTTCTCTTAGTGTTACTATATTTGGCTTCGCTTACAATGTTACTATACTTGGCTTCTCTTACAATGTTACTATACTTTGTTTATCCTACAGTGTTACTATACTTTGTTTCTCCTACAGTGTTACTATACTTTGTTTCTCCTACAGTGTTACTATACTTTGTTTCTCTTACAGTGTTACTATACTTTGTTTCTCCTACAGTGTTACTATACTTTGCCTCTCTTACAGTGTTACTATACTTTGTTTCTCCTACAGTGTTACTATACTTTGTTTCTCTTACAGTGTTACTATACTTGGCTTCTCTTACAGTGTTACTATACTTTGCCTCTCTTACAGTGTTACTATACTTTGTTTCTCCTAGTGTTACTATACTTTGTTTCTCTTACAATGTTACTATACTTGGCTTCTCTTACAGTGTTACTATACTTGGCTTCTCTTACAGTGTTACTATACTTTGCCTCTCTTACAGTGTTACTATACTTGGCTTCTCTTACAGTGTTACTATACTTAGTTTCCCTTGTGGGCCCTATTAACACAGAAGCACATTCAACTTTTACAAAAGAAAATTGTCTATTATCAACATCTATTTATCTTGATATCTGTTTCCTAATCTTCAAATGTCTCATTAATCTGGCATTTCCTCCCCAATCAGCGCTACTTTCTAAATCTGGCAATGTCTCTCCATTAGTGTCTTTTCAATAAGATAGTACCTCCCCAATCTGGTACTTGACACTTTCCCTGATCTGGTCATCTAATCCAGATTGTCTCCCGAGTTTGATTCTCTCCCCTATCAAGTTACTGCCACTCCCCCTTCTTTTCCCCAACCCCCTAAATTAGGTTCTTTTTCTTTGCATAAGTTCTCAACCAACTCATGCCAAGCTTTTCTAACTTGTACTATCTCCCTCTATTCTTCCCCGTATTATTAATCTCTGCTTTAAATTCTATTCTCTGAGTTTTTAGGTTCCCCACTATATCATTCCCCCTGTGGTGTACAGACCATAGTAAATGATGCTGAATGAATTGAGACAGTAGCATGGAGTAATACTATCGTAGAGTTGATCCTGAGCACCAAGGACAGCGATTTGTGGACAGACATGAACACCTATGCCAGTTGGCAAAGCACATGATGATGATACACATGCAGACTGGGAAATCTATTGACACAAACTGTCTCTCTACAAGTCTATTTAACCAGATATATCAAACACATGAATATCACAAATGAGGTTATTACTTAACATTTTAGACAGAAACATATATATTATTTTATATCTGTTCCATATTGGTTGTGGTCAGGTAGTGTAATAAAGTGAGAGTTGTTGGCTTCAAAAATGCCAGAACTTGGAACACTCATGATGGACAAGGGAGATATTTGAAGAACACTCATGGTGGACAAGGGAGATATTTGAAGAACACTCATGATGGACAAGGGAGATATTTGAAGAACACTCATGATGGACAAGGGAGATATTTGAAAGACTATGATTTTTTTTGCTTTGTTCACACACTTTGAACTTAAAGAGTTGCCCATACATGTGTTACTATTTCTAGTGCAATGGAGTACTTTTTGCGAGTGGATTAGCTTTCCCTATTGCCAAATTCCCTAGCCATCAAGCAAAATCACTCAATTTTCAGAGGTGACCATATAAATAACTGCTGGCTTAAGAACAGTTGAATTAACATATTTAAGGATGCCTGAGTTTGGATTTAAGTGTAGATTCAGCAAGGAGCGCCATGTCAGGATATGAATGAATGTGTCCATAACCAGTGTGTGACTGGACAGATTAGCTTCTACACCTGACCACATTTACTGAGGGAGATGCACCATATGCATAACATCAAGAACCAAACCCAGCAGATCAAAGGTGATAATAATTGCCCTCAGTTCACATTACTTCAACTTCCTAGCATAAAACCAAGAACCAAACCCAGCAGAACAAAGGTGATAATTATTTCCCCTCACATTCCTTCAATAATCTGAAGATACCAAGTCAGTCAGGGAAGATTTGACCAAGTAAAGCAAATATACCAGGAATCAGCTAACAATAAAGAACCACTATAGCTTGCTTCTTGTCTTCTTTCCTCCAACCTTCACCCTAAGTATAGACATATTATACTTATATATTTGTTTCAAAAGTGACACCAAACTAGGAAATGGAAACAGAAGGGAAAACCAAGTGATTATTTTAAATATCTAGTGGCAATTATAACATCAGATGCAAGATACACAATAGTGATTAAGAATAGAATGCGGTAGGCAAAAGTTGCATTTTATAAAATGAAAGATATCTTATGCAATAAGTCACTATCATTGAATGTAAGAGAGAGCTGAAATACTGTATAGAACTTGTTTTGCTGTATGGCAGTGAATGTAAATGAACAAACTAGGAAGAACTTGAAAGCAACAGAGATGTGGTTCCTGAGACGAATGTTGTGAAATCCTTGGACTGCCAGAGTAACTAATAACGATTGCCTGAAAAGGCTAATGAAACTAGAACATTATATACAACAATAAGAATGAGACAAACAGCTTTCTTTGGTCATGTGATGAAAAGAGAGGCAAAGAACATCAGGACGACTGGAAAGATCAAAAAGAAGAGAGTCAGGGGCAGACCAAGAGAAATGATGCTGGATGGAATGAGATGGTGGTATGGAGGAATATCATCAGCAGAGTTGATCTAGAACACCAAAGACTGAGATCTGTGGAGAGCCATGAACACCTACGGCAGCTGGCAGGGCACATGTAATGATATTATTTTAATAGACTAAAGACAATTCAATAATGATCTCAGAGATAAAAACACTCTTAATAGAAAGAAAATAAGAGAGATCTCCTCTGCCATGCCTCCCTCTACCAAAGATAGAGGAATCTGTATGTCCAAATGATCCAACGTGCCTTGTCAGCAGGGCCAGTTAATTAATTTTATGACGTCATGGATATTTTTAACAAAAGAATATATTTGATGGATTGGACTAGATCTGAATAATACCACTGTATTGATAATGATGTTATGCAGAAATCAATTATGTACAGGAGGGTTGTAATTGTACTTAACAACAAAATATTTGAAGCCTTACAAGTTGAACATAATTAACGGCACCATTCTTGAATGACACCAAGGCATGTTCAGCACCTGCAGTGAGAGGGAAAGAAATACCTGGCATCGTCTGGAGTCTGCTGTCAAGGCCAGTTTGGGCATTCACCTGACAGAACACACCAATAGCTGTTATACATAAATACATACAAAACAGCCATAATCAATAGTTGCACAATGTGTTGCCTGAAATATTTCACTGCATCTCATCAGGTTATACTGCAGAGTTAGATATCATATGAAGACAACAGATTAATCTTTTTCTGATACTGAAAATTAACAGAAGCTTCCACCATTAGATGTTTAAAACCGCTGTTGTGCAGACAGAAAGATTTGATAGTCAATCAATGATTGCCGTGGGGATAACAAATGATTGATAAACAAAGAGTATCAATGTCTATGTGTGTTATGAGAAGTATTAGTATGTTCTCTTCATATATATCTAACTCTGCACCTGACAAGAAGTTATTATAATCATAAATCATCATCACTATCTTCCACTTTTTTCCATAAAGTGTTGTAAAGGGGGAATTGTTGTTTTACAGTCCAATGGGTGCCTCTGGAAAGTGTAATTTTCTTGTGACTGTACAATGTCTCTGATGTCGTCGATCCATTTTCTTCTCCGACGCCCTCTTGCTCTCATATCAGATCTTCTATGGTGTAATGCCAGTGCTGGTTTCTGATGATGTTCTATTCTAACAAGATGGGGGAACCATTTGATCTTCTGCCTTTTAATGTATGTGGCACAAGGTGTTGATCCTACTATCAGTCGGATAACATAATTTCTTTATTCGTTCTTGAATAGTTAAGTAGGTAGCTCTTCTCAGGCATCTGATTTCGCAGGTGTTGATTTTGCATAAGTGTGCTTTGGATAATGTCCAAATTTGATACTGAGCAGAGAGTTGGTATGAATGTCCTATTTATTATCTATTGTTATGCCAACATAGGCATATTTGTAATTTTCTATACCTTCTTGTGTTCTTACTGCACCTTGGCTCAGTACATGGCTATGGTGTTTTTTTGTTTTTTAAAAAATTTTTTAAACAAAGAAAACATATTTCACTTTCTGTTCTACTGTACCCTGGGTTTAGTTTCCAGGGTGGCTTTTTACAGTCAGAACTAATGTCAACCTTCTTGACAGAATGAAGGATGTGACAGAGGGTTCTGAAGGCCTATTGCTTGTGCCTTTGAGGGCACGTGACAGGTTGAGACAACACAGAAGTGCACTGTGTTTAACAAAATTATGGCTTGTTCCTGACACTTGAAGTCATCTAATTATGTTGGTTGAGCCAGCTAACCATTGTGATATTGGATTATTGTTTTGGCTATGAAGTGGGAATCTGCTCAAGTGACTACCCACTGTCATACTTTGCAAGTCTGTTAGCTTTCTCCTTTCCAAGTATGTCACAGTCTGATCAATCCACCGAACCTCAACTGCCTTTTTGAAAAGAGTGGACAATAAATGTAGAACATCTCTGCCTA
The DNA here is from genome assembly GCA_014155875.1 of Cepaea nemoralis. Lineage (NCBI taxonomy): Eukaryota > Metazoa > Mollusca > Gastropoda > Stylommatophora > Helicidae > Cepaea > Cepaea nemoralis. Next base: position 357,619 of record JACEFZ010028451.1, read on the forward strand.
GGTGTTCTTGTGGTGCTGACAGACTTTGAATGATGTGTGAACATGGGACAGTTTGTTTAGATGTCTGGTCAGTAGCATTGCACAGTCTAGCAACTTCAAGAATGGCAATGACCTTGACTCTATGGCATGGGAACTGGCAGGCACAGAGTGTGAAGCAGGATGCCACTGGATTTGATGCCACGACTTCCACTATGAGTGGCTTTGTCTGAGGATCCACGGTTTATGCCTGGGTCAATGGTGAGACCATTTAGTCTGCACAAATTACAAGACCCTTGTACACGCCTTGGTCACATTGGGCATATGGTGCTAGACCCATATTTGTATGTACCACTTGGCATCAGTGGGTCATGTGTTAGGATCATGTCAGCCATCTTTACTTCCCATGACTTTACCTGGTACTCATTGTAAGTTGGGTTGATGTGGGACAGAAGTTTCACTATAGGACAACACCCAGTAAAAACAACAATTACTTTTATAGAGTATCTTCATAAACAGTAAAGAATATTCTACATTTCTATTCTTAATCAGTAATGACTATGGTAAACAAGAAGAGATTGAAGCTGTGCTAAAACCCACAGAAGAGAAATCAGAGAAATTTCACAAGAGGGTACAGGCAAACTACCATCAAGTTTGTCTAAAAAATAAACCATCCTCAGCTACAAAAACAATAAATGCAACAATGCACATAATAAATCAATTAAACTACCATGTCCACAATGTAGGTTGTACGAGTAAAAACACAAGTAAGGGATCCTTTACCACGCCTGCAGGCATGCTGGCTGGGTTAGGGAGCTAGCCCCATATTTGTGGACCAGTGCAGTGGGCACTTGATGGGGGGTGTGGACATCCACCTAAACCCTACAGAGCCTCTCCTGGTACCCAGTCTAGGCTGGGCCCACAGCAATGTTTTAAATCCCTTGGGAATTCAAACACATGACTACCAGACTACCAGGCAGGAGTGTTAACCAGTGCACTACTGTGCCTGCACAGATCTCCAAGGCTTTGTGTCTCTCAGGCTGATAATACATTTTCACAGACTACTGTGGCTGCACTGATCTCCAAGCTGTGTCTCTCCGGCCAATGATACATTTTCACAGACTACTGTGGCTGCACCACTCTCTAAGGCTTTGTCTCTCTCAGGCTGATGATACATTTTCACAGACTACTGTGGCTGCACTGATCTCTAAGGCTTTGTGTCTCTCAGGCTGATGATACATTTTCACAGACTACTGTGGCTGCACCACTCTCTAAGGCTTTGTCTCTCTCAGGCTGATGATACATTTTCACAGACTACTGTGGCTGCACTGATCTCTAAGGCTTTGTGTCTCTCAGGCTGATAATACATTTTCACAGACTACTGTGGCTGCACTGATCTCCAAGCTGTGTCTCTCCGGCCAATGATACATTTTCACAGACTACTGTGGCTGCACCACTCTCTAAGGCTTTGTCTCTCTCAGGCTGATGATACATTTTCACAGACTACTGTGGCTGCACTGATCTCTAAGGCTTTGTGTCTCTAAGGCTGATACATTTTCACAGACTACTGTGGCTGCACTGATCTCAAGGCTTTGTGTCTCTCAGGCTGATGATACATTTTCACAGACTACAGTGGCTGCACAGATCTACGGGCTCTGTGTCTCTCAGGATGATGATATATTTTCACAGACTACTGTGGCTGCACAGATCTACGGGCTCTGTGTCTCTCAGGATGATGATATATTTTCACAGACTACTGTGGCTGCACTGATCTCTAAGGCTTTGTGTCTTTCATACTAATGATACACTTTCACAGGCTACCATTTTCCCACCTTTTTATATTACTTTCTCACTTGTATTGCTGCCTATAACTTCCTCAACTGCCTGCGACTTTTCCCTCAAATATCATTAGTTTAAGAATGTCCAGTGTTTTAATTTGGCCAAAATATTCTATGTATCTCTTTGTTTATTTCTTTGCAAACAAATGGAAGACAATCATTAGCTGCATTCTACTTGAGAAAATGTCTTAAAACTGCTGAAACCTACCAGAATAATGCATTTAAAACATCTGAAAATACTGATTGCTGGTCAAATGGAAAGACCATAATAGGAGAGAAATAAATATTAATGGACATCAAGACAAAAGCATTTGAAAGAGACAGGCATACAACATTTATGCCCATCACAGCAAAGAGATCCATTCTGATGTTGAAAGAAACGATTGCATTGCCATGCGATTATTATATTAATACACATATCAACATTTCCAGAATTAATACATTATCACTAGCATGTCCAAGAATGACACATTATCGTTATATTAATATTATTTGGTGAGTTATTTAACTTCACAAGGATAGTACTGTACTGACCATTTTGTATCCAACTTTCAAACACAATACTTTCCAAACTTCTTTTTTCTGTCCTTTATGTTACACTGGAGCAAAGACTTTCAACCAACTCATGTCCTGCTGTCCTATACTTTGATACTTTCAGCTCTTTCCTTGTCCTCCACATATTATTCATCTCTGTCTCTAATTTTCAGTTTTAACATTTCAGGTGCCAGTTTTGGTGACTTTTCTAGGTACAAGTAAGTAAGTCGGCAATCCAGACTCCTTGCGGCTTTCCTTGCATCACTTCATACTTCTTCTAGAAGAAGAGACTTTTTTCCAATGGCCAATTGAGCTTTTCATTTTCCTTCATCCTTAGAGTGTCTCTTCCACTTTTCACATGGGACAGTAAAGAGCAATTTGTGTGATAGTCACTGGCACAGGAACAGAGCATTATGGGGTGACCCTTTGCTATGAAGTTTGAACTGAGACTAACAACTAATTTACATACACTAATAAAAGAATCACACATTCTTCCAATTCACATATATTGTAGTTTGACAGCACACACGACATATTTCTCCAACTTACATGGCCCATATTTCACATACAAGCATGCATACATGCAAGCATGCACACACACACTAACTATATTTCTGCCACTCAAACATTTTCCCAAATCTTCAGATGATCAGAAAGCTGCCTATGCTTACTCACTGGAATTTCATATTGCTTCCTGCTTTATGAACACAGTACATCTTGGTAAAAGGCTAATCCACAAAACACAAACATTACTGCTGAATAGTGTTCTCATCATCATCATGTGCCATGCCAATAAGTGTTGAAGGTTAGGGTTTGCCATCTCACATGCTCACCAGAGTCTGTGTTCTTGTCTGGATTATACCATGTAGCAAACCCTTCCAGGATTTATCTCTGTGTTCTTGTCTTGATTATACCATGTAGCAAACCCTTACAGGATTTATCTCTGCATTGTCTTGATTATACCATGTATCAAACCCTTACATTATTTATCTGTGTTCTTGTCTGGATTATACCATGTAGCAAACCCTTACAGGATTTATTTCTGTGTTCTTGTCTGGATTATATATACCATGTAGCAAACCCTTACAGGATTTATCTCTGTGTTCTTGTCTGGATTATACCATGTAGCAAACCCTTACAGGATTTATCTCTGTGTTCTTGTCTGGATTATATATACCATGTAGCAAACCCTTACAGGATTTATCTGTGTTCTTGTCTGGATTATACCATGTATCAAACCCTTACAGGATTTATCTGTGTTCTTGTCTGGATTATACCATGTAGGAAACCCTTACAGGATTTATCTTTGTGTTCTTGTCTTGATTATACCATGTAGCAAACCCTTCCAGGATTTATCTCTGTGTTCTTGTCTTGATTATGCCGTGTAGCAAACCCTTACAGGATTTATCTCTGCATTGTCTTGATTATACCATGTATCAAACCCTTACAGGATTTATCTCTGTGTTCTTGTCTTGATTATGCCATGTAGGAAACCCTTCCAGGATTTATCTCTGTGTTCTTGTCTTGATTATGCCGTGTAGCAAACCCTTACAGGATTTATCTCTGTGTTCTTGTCTTGATTATGCCATGTAGCAAACCCTTACAGGATTTATCTCTGTGTTCTTGTCTTGATTATGCCATGTAGCAAACCCTTACAGGATTTATCTCTGTGTTCTTGTCTTGATTATGCCATGTAGCAAACCCTTACAGGATTTATCTCTGTGTTCTTGTCTTGATTATGCCATGTAGCAAACCCTTACAGGATTTGTCTCTGTGTTATCCCCTTGCACTTCTTCCATCAAGTTTGTCAGCTTTCTTTTCTCCTCATAACTGCTGTTACTGCCTAGAATAATGATTTGCTATGTAGGGAGGTCTGAGGAATTAGGCTGCCTGGCTAGTGCAGTCGCCACGAACTGTGCAGATTAGGGTTTTCTTTTTTTGTGCCCATAAGAAATAAATCCATCACCTTACCAAGGACTCAAACTTGGGTCTCTCAAATGGGAACTCTGCATTCTAGTCACTTGGCCATATACTGCCTAATTTCTCTTATCAATTTACAGTTCTCATCTATTTCTAGAAGGACTGTCTCATTGGCTTTTCTGTCTGAGCATAATATTCTGTCTTTTCCTCAGAAACCATATTTAAAATCCTATTTGATGCTCCTTAGTGTGGCTGCTTATTGTCTGTCCATGTTTCACATGAATACAACATTATATGTTCTGTGTTACTTTCTGCAAGGCATTTTTCATCAGATGTTATGACTGTTTAATGATAGCTGCACCCATTCAGCTGTTTAAGAATTTTCTCATTTATTTGGATGCTACATTGTGATATTTCTTTCTTCTCGAGATGACCAAAGTTCATGTTTTCTTGCAATTTAACAATTTGCTCACTGTGTACAATAACTATGTCTACTAAATGCTGCATATATCTGTTTATTATCTGCAGTCAATACTGTATCACCTACATATCTTATATTGTTGATGTTATGCCCTGTAATGGTGATTCCTCCAATTATTACCTCACCGTAAAAAAAAAAAAAAAGATAACTTCTACTTTAAATTATTCAAAAACTCATTTTAACTAAACTATCCAAGATTTTGCAATATTCCCTGTCTGGTCCATACCTTAAGCTAGGAAACAACTATATCTTGCTATTAAAGGATAAATACATGAATAATTTTACCTGCCTCTGGACAAAACAACTTTCTGCCTTGACCTTCATTAGTGGGTGTTAAATCTGCAAGTATTAGTCTAGAATCTTGCAAGTAATTTAACTTCATTCCTGTAGAGCTGTTTGGAAAGGAAGTTTGTAGTCTGATACATTCTCAACATTAAAACAATAAACAAACATTGAAAAGAGTGTGCTTAAATGCTATTGTGGCATACTGGGGCCATGGTGCTAGGTTTATATTTTATTGACCAAACAGCACCCAATGGATGATAAAATCAGCCGCCCTTTCCTCCCAGAAAACTGACTGGTATGTATTTAATTAGGCTTGGTTGTGCCTGGAACCACATGGTCATAAAATAATTCCATCTCACAGGGCATTTGCCACTGAATATTCTATAGAATATAATCCTTAAAAGCAATGCAGGCTCTTCTAATGAAGATGTCACACACAGACTTAAATCATACTAGTGAAAATAATGGGGGGAAAAGACAACATTTCATCTACTATCATAATTAAAGATGAGAATAAGTCAGTAAATAAGTCACAAAATAGTATGTAACACAAATTATACGAGATGTGAACTTGAAAATCATTTATTATTGTACTCACATACCTCTACATTTTTCTCAACATTGAACATTCTGAACGTTGATAGTTTTATCCCATTATTTTATAAGTCCCCCAATATCTGCACCATAGAAGTATTTGGTCTGCTGCCTTAGCCATGCTTACACCTCACTCTGTTTCTTCATCGTCAGTAAACTGTTTGCCATGAAGTTATGTGCAGCTTTTTGTGACAGATATTTGCCACTATAGATAGACAACATTTCCTTATGAGTATCCTTGGCAGTAAATCCTCTGGCAGAGAAAACATCACACCAGCACGTTGTTCTGTGGTGCAATCTTTCAGTATGGCCAACATTTTCAACAGCACATGTGCATGAAATTTGGTAAGCACATGTGGCAATTATTGTCTGCCACACAGAGACATCAAGCTAGATGGATATGCCACATGACACCTTCCTTAACTACTTAAAATTATTATTACTGTGACACTATTAGTCAACTGTCTTATATTGTTTTGTGACTGACTTACTAACTTAACCTTGTGTATTAGAGAACAAATGTGTATCTATCACAAACACTTCCAAAATGAATGTCTTATGTAAGTGTGTGGGAGGTTGTTAGCAATTGTTAAGTACACACACAGAACACAGAAACTTCAGACTGCATTCCAAAGACACAAACTTCAGACTGCATTCCACATACTGGACATGAGCACTTCAGGTGAAGTGTAATGTAAACATTAGCAGACTTACCATGGCCATGGCAGTTTCCAACTGAGAAAAAGGTAAAAAGTTTACTGAGTTAATAACCTGAATATTTTATATCATTAAGAAACACAAAAGTAAAGGATTATTTTTACGTGCTTTGAAGCATGTTGGGTATATGGTGCTAGCCCCATGTCTACATACACCATCAGGCACTCAATGGATGAAGTGGTCAATATCACCCCAGCCTCATGTCTATGTACACCTTCAGACACTCAATGGATGAAGTGGTCAATATCACCCCAGCCTCATGTCTATGTACACCATCAGGCATTCAATGGATGAAGTGGTCAATATCACCCCAGCCTCATGTCTATGTACACCATCAGGCACTCCATGGATGAAGTGGTCAATATCACCCCAGCCTCATGTCTATGTACACCTTCAGACACTCAATGGATGAAGTGGTCAATATCACCCCAGCCTCATGTCTATGTACACCATCAGGCATTCAATGGATGAAGTGGTCAATATCACCCCAGCCTCATGTCTATGTACACCATCAGGCACTCCATGGATGAAGTGGTCAATATCACCCCAGCCTCATGTCTATGTACACCTTCAGACACTCAATGGATGAAGTGGTCAATATCACCCCAGCCTCATGTCTATGTACACCATCAGGCACTCCATGGATGAAGTGGTCAATATCACCCCAGCCTCATGTCTATGTACACCATCAGGCATTCAATGGATGAAGTGGTCAATATCAAACCAGCCACATTTACTTCCCATGACATGTCCTGGTACGCATTGTAGGCTGGGTCCACCCGGGAGCCCAGGCCAATGTTTAAGAATTCATCTTGATGGAGATTCAAAGACATGACCACCGGGCTAGCAGGTAAGTGTGCTAACCACTGCGCTAATATCAAATCACACAGTGTCTAATACATGATAAATAGTCCGGTTTGTACAGAGCAACTATCTCCGCACAAGAATACTGCAATAGGTGGTCCAGTCACCTCCCATAGATCACACCAGGAGAATCACAGCCAAGTGCATAAACTTTGTAGCACCAGCACAGACCCAGGTGTGTGTTTGTGTGTATACCAGAATCAATCATGTTATAAATACTTTTGTGGGTAGGTTTTGTGATATGACATTTATCCTTGGTAGCAGCCTATTTGGACTGCTCTTTACAAATTCAAACTGCGGGCAGATTTTTTTACATGCAAGACATGCACACAGGTCTGCCAAGTTTTTCACCCTCATTCAAGAGGGCTAGACATCTCACCCACTACCCCAAGATCATTGTAATAAGATCCTTAAGCTCCATATTCTGTAAAGATCTAAGCCATAATTCGCACCTGGTCTTCTTAAGTTAGAGACAAATGTCAGACCTCTTAATTGCTTCGCTCCCAAATTAGATATTTCAGTCTTGACACAACATGGTTTTATATACATGTATAATAGAAACTGTGCCATGGTGGACATAAGTGCCCTGAACAAAATCCTAGCCACAGATACCAGCAATCATACACAATGTCATATTCCTCTTCTTCTTGTTCTGTGATCTTCTTTCAAAGGAGTGGGGGGGGGGGGGGGGGGGGGGTGTATCACACCTAGTTATGAACATCAAAGGTCAGTTGTGTCTGACTTCAGCCTGCATTTATGTAAGATTGACTTCCTCTAGACAGATTCCATCCAAGCTAACAGGCTAGGTTTTTCTTTTCCTAACAATGTTGCCATGCTGTGGAATTCCCTTTTTTTTTCACACTTATCCTGGACCCAAATATCCGGTCTCACTACCCAAGAGATCAGTGGCAGGTGTGATATCATTAGATACCACCGGTTCTTGGAAATTTTCCCAGCCATATGCTGGGATCAAACCCAAACCTTCTGAACCAGTGACTGACACTAACATCTCAGCCACGGCTTCCCCAAATGCATATTAGTAACTATTATCAGAGATTACTTTACCACTGAAGAGAACCATTATGAATGTCCTAGTAGAAAATCTATAATACCTCACTCTGCTTTACCAACCGAAGTTCCTCCTCTGCCATTGTAAGAGGCGCAGGTGCCAGAGCTGACTGGACGTGCCTGCGGTAACCTGACAAGGACACATCACTCTGTGGAGGAACACAGACCAACAGTTTGATGTGCATTAAGTATCTGTCATATTTTATCCAGTCAATCAGGTTAGACAACAGTTCCACAATGCCCTGACATACCAGGTCAAGAGTTCAAGATCAGCCACAGATGATCTGCAAGCAGAGGGCTTTGTGTTGATTTTGATGGTATGAGTGTCGGCCATTCAGAAAGCAATGGCAAACTACTAAACTAATGAACATAAAGTTGCCTAGTAATCACAAACAGCAAATAGGGGCTGGGTGTGAGTGAAACATCTTACAAAAGACATGCTCTCTCTCTCTGTGTCTGTGTGCGTGTGAGAGATAGAGAGAGAGAGAGAGAGAGAGAGAGAGATTAATATAGGAGACAAAACACTAATATTTCACCTTCTTGTGTTCTATCTCAGTTGTGTAATCCAGATGTAGATATAAAGTTATCTGTTAGCCTATGTACCATCACCCATGTATTACTAATGCCCCAAAGGGGAAGCAAAGAATAGTAACACTGGAGACCTCTGGGTCTTGTCGCAAAAGTTGACTAAAGAGAGCTGGTATGAGGCAGGTAATTTCACTATCAGACACAAAGTTTCAAGGATAACAACAAAACAGGGCCAGATCTGGGATCTCTCTATGTGTATACACCACATTCCTGCAGGATATTTTCAAATATTATTTTAGACTGAAGACATTTACAGAACTGGCTTGTCCTGATTTGTAATCTACGACACAAATGGCCAAGTTTGTAGTAATTTGTTCTCACTTATGATATTACTACTACTAGTGAACAAAGAGAATAATTGTAACATTTCCTAGTAGGCATTTCCTAAAAGGGTCTGCATACAGATGAGGGAATCAGATCTAAAACTGATGTGTATTACATACATAGTGTCACATGTGATTGTTGTTCATATATTTAGTCTGAATATCAACATCATCATAAAGCAGCTCCATTGCAGAATATGCCTCTTATCAAAGCCCATCAGAAAGGCTCTAGATATGTCACTAGTTTCCCTGCCTCATGCAGAGCTAGCAGTCAATTGCTGATCACACTGTGAAGTGTGGTGCTGGCAGTCAATTACTGATCATACTGTGAAGTGCAGTGCTGTCAGTAAAGTATTGATCAAACTGTGAAGTGTGGTGCTAGTAGTCAATTACTGATCAAACTGTGAATTGTGATGTTGTCAGTGAATTATTGATAAAACTGGAGTGCGGTACTATCACAAAAGTACTTATCAAACTATGAAGTGTGTGTGTGTGGTGCTGTCAGTGACTCCCGGTTATCAAAACAGTTGACAAACCTGTACAGTTCCAAAGATTTCATCTTTAATTTGACCTCCTCCAAATTCTGACTTTATTGTTGCCCGTGTGGCGGCGTACAACATCTTCTGCCTAACCTGAACAATACAGATATAAACACTTTTGAAAAAAACATCAAGTAACAAATTGACAATTATGTACAGGAAACACATCAATCTGGTTAACCCTGGACATTCTTCTTTCTACTTCTGTTTTTCATCTCCCCAATGGAGCAAACACCCTCAACTATGTTATGTTATCACGACTGACATCCCTACACTTTGGACATTCCCATGCGTGCTCAGTCTTCTGATGCAGCAGCCATTTCAAGGCATCTCTACTTTCCCATGCGGAGATGACATGGCTGTGCTAAGCCAGGCAAATCCTCAGCTAACTCACGTCCCATCCTTTGTAATCTTGTTCATGATTGACTGCATTTTGCAGGTAAAGTTTTCTACAGGATAAGGGCGACAGTCTCAAGCCATCCCTCCTTAGTTGCCTCTTTTGACATGCATGGCAGGTCACAGTATTGCTATTCTTTGCTTCCTTTATGGGCTCCAGTAACACATGGGCAAACTCTTGACAAATCTAACATATTTAGTAATTTTCTGATATTATGTAGCATCGCCACGTGTTACCAGTGCCCCAAAGGGGATGCAAAGAGTAGTAACACTGGAGACCTCTGGGGCTTGTCGCAAAAGTTGAGTAAAGGGGGCTAGTATGAGACAGGTAAGTTCACATATTAAAAACAATCAGCCAACATGCCACCAACCATGAGCTAGCTCTAAAAACAATTATGTTTATGCACTTTGTTTCTGTAATAATTAAACTCCACCTTATAGTAATTCTTTTTCTTCTTCTTCGTTTCTGTTTTGTGTGGACAGCGTCACACCTAGTTATGTACTGTGTGTCCTACTTCGACATGCACTTGTGTCTGGTTGACTTCCTCTTAATAGATTCAATCCGAGGTAACAGGTCCTCTCTCTATCTGTGGGTAGGTTTATTTTTCCTTAAAATGTTGCCAGGTCAGCAGCCTTACATCCTACTCTTTGCGATGTCCAATTGGACTGTTTAAATGGCACAATTTGTATACAGGAGCTCCTACTTTTCACCCTTATCCAGGAAGGCTAGGTACCCATTCTCACTACACAAGAGACCAGATGACCTGTGATGTCATTAGATGATACCAAGTTCTTGGAAAAATGCCCAGCCCTATGCAGGGGTCAAACCAGGTACTTTCTGAGCCTATGGCGGACAGCGACCTGTGAGAAACAGCTTCCGTTCTTATAGTAATTAATATCATTGTGTTGCAGACAACATATCACAAACATAAGACAGAAGCAGTCATTATGTTTTGGCTACATTATGAGAAGACAACTGAAAAGATTGTGGAAAGAGAGATAGAGGGAAACATGAAAAAATAAGGAGTTACGAGAAGCACCATATTTAAGGAGTAACCTGTAACTGCATGCTTTGTTGCTTGGTACAGAATGAGTTTTAGTTTGGTGGATTAAAACCAAATGCCCAAAAAACAAATGTTACAAATCAATACATAAATGTATTTGATTCTTTTGTACATATAAACATGAAAAAACAACCAAACAAATGATGGCTGTCCTGTAGAAGTTGACAGGACAGATATGTTAAATTCTTGCACGCAGTAGTAAAACTGAAATACCAAGTGAGCACAGACAGGTTGTCTGACTAATTCTTACCGGTGCAGAGTCAGGTGACCAAGCAATGAATAACCATAAATAGCCAGCACTGGTTCTGGCGTCGAATCGGTATAGGATGTAGCATGGTAACTCGTCAAGCAGAGGCAGAACTGCACTGTCATAATGTGAGATAGTTATGGGAAAATAACAAACTCTTCAGAAAATTTAGATGTGTGATTTTAGGGTTAGGCGGTTTGTAATATACATCTGCATCAGAGGTATCATGGGCTCTTTGAGTTTATTCACATGGCAGAAATGTTAAGGAAGCCAGCAGTGCTTTCACTACAACCACAAGCAGATTGATGATGATGGCAGTAAAAACGGTACTTTATTGCTAAATTTTAAAAACCTCACCCAGGTTTGAAAAATAATTGATTCATTGAGTGTGATCTAGTTAGTTGAGGTAAGTTTCACATGTATTGGATTGAATACCCGCAGAGGTCCAGAATCAATGGACATATTTATCATATCAGGAATACAGGTCTTGTGGGAAATAAAAGCACAGATAGGCTGGCTGGCACTGCCACTATATCAGATAGTCAACCAATGGATCGAGACATCATCATAAACATCTCAGGAGAGAATTTTCAACTGAATGAATCAGCATTAACAGTCAGAATGCAGACAGAACATAGGCTGGCCTGGAAAGAACAGCAAACCAAGTGCACAAAGAAGCTGTTCAATCAACATCAGACAGGCACAGTCAGTCACTGTGTGCTTATGGATTTACAATGGAGAAGATCAGCCACCGATGGACATGACCAGTGTACAATTACAATAATTGTAACAGAGGAAAAAAAACAACCCAAATAAACATTCACCTGCCCGGATATTCAAATACACACACACACAGATATATATATATATATATATATATATATATATATATATATATATATATATGTCTTCTTCTTCAGCGTTCCGAGCCATTGAGGTTCTTTGCTGCAGATAGAGAGAGAGAGAGAGAGAGAGAGAGAGAGACAGAGAGACAGAGAGAGAGGCAGAGAGAGAGAGAGAGGCAGAGAGAGAGAGGCAGAGAGAGAGAGAGAGAGGCAGAGAGAGAGAGAGAGAGAGGCAGAGAGAGAGAGAGAGAGAGGCAGAGAGAGAGTGCAGAGAGAGAGAGAGAGAGAGAGAGAGAGAGAGAGAGAGAGAGAGAGAGAGAGAGAGAGAGAGAGAGAGAGAGAGAGACTTTTGCAAAATGGAACACATACTGACTAATAAAAAGATGTCAATTACAGAGAGAAAAAGAATGTCGAAGTGAAGTACTACATTGAACCACTATTTGTGTATGGATGTGAAACATGGATGCTGAGCAGACTAGCTGAAAAATGTCTAAAAGCTGTGAAAATTGTTTTCTGAGGAAAATGCAAAGAATACCATGGACAGACAGAAAAACCAATGAGCAAGTCCTACAAGAGGCAAATGAAAGCCGCAAACTGATTAGAAAAATTGGACGTAGACAGTCAAATATTTTTGGGCACGTTATGAGAAGAAATAAACTAGAGAACTTGGTGACAGCTGGCAAAATTGAGGGGAAAAGAACATGGGGAAGACAGAGAAGTAAATATCTGGATAGCTTGACCACATGGCACATGATGAACACACACACACACACACACATGCACGCACGCACGCACTGCACACACGCACGCACGCACGCACTCACCAATCCACCCACACTCACAAATACACAAAATGTGATAAAGAAATTAACAAGACGAATAAATATTTGTAGACAGAACTGGGAAACATAACAAGAATTACACATCAATTAGTGTAGCAAAGTGAAATGTATACAAAGAAGAAATACAAAATAAAAACACAATAAGAACTGATAACAGACATTGTAAATTGTATTAACACAAACCATAAGGGTTGAATAGGACATTAACTTAATTAAAAAGATAAACAAATCTTAATTTGTCTTTCTTAAGGGACAAGGAGAAAAACAATAAAAATAAAACCACCTCACTGTATAAAACACTAAGCAAATATACATAATTTAAATGTTGCCAGATGACAGGGAAGAAAAGGATATCATCCTCCCATGAGCCTCTTGGTTTGCTGGAGGCAGCATACGTAAGTTCCTCTGAAACAAAGTTATATTTATTTAACAATTTTACAGCAAGCACAAGTTGAGGTAACAGTTACAATATAGACATCAGAAGGGAAGTATACAAATCTATGTCTAGTTCTGGCCCCCAAAAGACAACATTAAATTAACTACCAAAGAGGTTTGAAGTGACAGGACTTCACATAATCTTGGTGACAGCATTATGAGCTATGGTTACCTGCTCATTTGCTCACTCACCCTCTATTTACATAGCAACCGCTGATACCCATTAAGGCTAGGCTGACGCCCGACTCATATGGTGTCGGAAATGAAAATCTTCCTCAACTGGGCTTCAACCAAGACTGCTATGCCAATAGGCCAGCCATCATTTAGTAGGCCCGCTGCACAACATCGCTCTCACCATGGCCGACTAAAAATTATCGAAATCCATTTCCAGTTCCCTAGCCTCATGCATTTTAATGTGCCAGGTGTCTAAAATGTCCAGTGTCCTTTCTCTTGCTGGTCAACTCCTATCTGTTCCAGGAACCATGCCTTCCATCTCTAATCTTTCCAAACCACTCTGATGTTTAATACAGCCAATGTATTTCTGTGTCTACGACATGATACTGTTTATGAGCAGGTTTGTTTCCATGTTCAGATCATGCGGAATGCCAGTATTTTTCTGCTTCTTGGTCCATGATACTGTAAGAATGTAACATTAACATTTACGTTCAAAAACCCTGATTTTCTTATTTAAAGATTGCAAAATAGTCCATGACTTACATCCGCATGTTTGCACAGTAAATATGCACATTCTTTAAACTGTTATTTGTGTGCTGGTCTTGTGCCACAGGCTCCTAATACTGACTAACCTTTGCATTGCTATTGGCCAGCTACATCTGGCTTTTTTAGCTGTCCATATCACTGTTGATTATGTAGCCAAGATATTCAAAATTTGTGACATTAGTCATTTCTTTATTGCTGGTTGTGATTGTCAATTGACCAGTACACTTTTACAAAACAGACACACATTAACACTTCAGACCAGGGAGCCTGTATTTGAGTTCAGTAATGAGAAGTCAGTAATCATGGCTAGGAACATGAATACTTTGTTTTCCTCCTGTTTATATTGTTAAAATCATTCCTTTATAACTAAGTATTGCATCAATATTGGTAAAATAAAAACTATGGAAATAAGTAACTTAAAATTCAACTTTATATGGAAACTCACAGAAACAGAAAAATCCAGTACCAAAGATGGAAAAGTTCAACATCTCTTAAGGGTTAACAAAAACAAAGTAGAAAAACACACATCAAACATTCTGATCAGTATTTTCCAATGAGCAAAAAACACTGGTTGAAACTTTTAACTGTGTGTATATCCTTTGTTACTTGAGCTCCTTACCCACATTGTACATTAAATTGCTTTCAGACTTATCTGTACCAGTACACAGCCTACTGTGCTACCAAGGCACTATTCCATTTTAAGTGTGCTTACATTCACATTTCATTTCTTCTACCCCATGAACTAACTTTCCTAATTCATATATAGTTCTAACATTCCAGGTGTCAATTCTGGACATTTCCTAAGGTGAAGGGCAGTAACTCAGCGATCCAAACTCCATTAAATCAAGAAGCGAGGAAAAGAAGCTAGCATTAGAGAAGACACACATTTAGAAAACTCAAAAATAGTGCAACTAGAGTCCTAACACTGGAACCCCAGGGCAAATAACATTGAGGGAGACCTAAAATAGATGGAGAAGAGAATGAGAGACAGAGATGAGTCATATGGGGGGGAGGTTTTGCAGGGAGCTGTAGCAAATGATACGATGGCTTAACATGAGTTCGCTGAGGTCCTTTGCCATAACATGGTATAAAGGGTAGAAAGAGAAATCTACATTCTTCCGATAACTAATGTACAAAAAGAAACCTTCTGTTTAAACAAACATAATAGTTTATTAAAGCTCTGTGGCTGTTCCTTTCTGTATGTAAAGATGATGCCGATCTCTGCAGAAAGATGAGAATAGGAAATCTCTTAGAATGCCTTGTTTTAAATGTGATTGCGTAGGCCAGAATTTTCTTTACACGCACAACTTAGTAAAAAAAAAACAACATAAAAGTTAAGGACTCTTTCTATAACACACGTCGAGTCACATGGGATATATAGTGCTAGCCCCATTTGTAATACCCCAACTGGCAATCTGTGGATGATATGGTCAGTTTCACATTTAGCCATCTTTACTTGCCAGGACATTTTCTGGTTCTCATTTTAGGCTGAGTTGACCTGGAAGCCCAGTTGAATTTTATAAATCTGCCTAGATGCGAACTCAAACCTATGACCACTGGGCTGGTAGTCAAGCGTACTAGCCACCATCCTACTGCTGCTCCCATACAAAACAAAAATGAGTTTAGTTTTATTTTTTTATTGTTTACTTTCAATGTTAAGGATTCATGTCAAATTCTAACTTTTTTTTGCATATCCTATTTACAGGACATCACTGTCAACACCAGCACTGCTGTTGTTGATGTCTTGGCAAGTTTACATTGAGTAGTTTGCCATTGATTTCCGAAAGACCGGATCTCATACAATCACGTTAAAACCAGCACGACATGGTCTGCTGCCAAATCGGTCACCGCTGTGTTTCGAAAGCAGGTAAGTGGCCTCACGAAATCGCGCCCGCAAGACCTTAGCCACGGAAGACCAGCAAATTCTAACTACTAATTCTAATAACAATTAAAGCTGCAGTTTCAGGTGCACACTTACCATTCTCTATTGTAATTTTGATCACTCTGACACTGCCATCCCTGGCATGGGAGAGAAAGTTCCTTAGTTTACTGTTGGCTAGAAAACACATCATTAGTTTAAAGCAATGCTCCATATGCAATACAATATCACTAATTTAACTCTTAATTAATTAAGTGCCATGGAATAATTATCTTGCTTTTAAATCAATTCCTTTATTTGGCATACAATAAGTAATTTTATTTTCTAGAGTTTGTTTAAATTAATCTGTACTTATTTTTAGATGTATTTTCAAATTCTGCATCCATTTTTACATATGTCTGAATAGTTTCATCGCCAACCGTCTTCCACTTGTGGTAGAAAAACAATTTATGCGGAGATGTTTCAAATTTAGTGAATGGAATTCAAAATGGCGGTCAGTGTGCATAACGATTGGACTTGGACGCACATACTTTTATGCTCAAAACATGCAATTTGAACTACTAAAGTTAAAGAGAATACAAGTTTAAAGATTACAAAAGATACAGGCATCATTTAGGTACCACTGGATATTGGTTTTCAAAGGCCTATCTATCTGTGATTGCAGACAATGAGCAGGATCTGCAACAATTAGTAGATGCGGTTGTTGCACACAGTGAACAACTGGGGTTAGAATTAAATTGTAAAAAGACACAGATTATGGTTGTCACTAGGAAGAAAGAAGTACCACAATGTAATATACAAGTAAACGGAAATATTCTTCAACAAGTGAATTGGTATAATTATCTCGGAACAGTCATAACATCTGATGGGAGATGCCTTGAAGAGATTAGAACAAGAATCGCCATGGCGAAAGTAGCCTTTAGCAAGATGAAAAACATACTGACCAACAAAAAGATGTCAATTGAAACGAGAAAAAGAGTTTTGAGATGCTACATAGAGCCTGTACTTTTGTATGGATGTGAAACTTGGACAATGAGCAGTCACACTGAAAAACATCTGATGGCTGTGGAAATGTGGTTTCTGAGGAGAATGCAAAGAATTCCATGGACAGACAGAAAAATAAATGACCAAGTACTACAGGAAACAAATTAAAATCGTAAATTGATTAGAGAAATTAGACGTAGATTTTTTGGACATATTATGGGAAGAAGTTAATTGGAGAACTTGGTGACAACTGGCAAGATCGAAGAGAACAAACCAAGGGGAAGACCAAGAAGTAAATACCTGCTGGTGATCGAGTGAAATGGTGAGTCATGACCACCCACGCTTTCCGGCATGGCACATGATGAATGGATCTATCTGTGGTGTCTCATTAGTAAATACTCAATTTGAAAATCATGATCAAACCCGCTAAATTTCAGGCACCTTAAGAATATGTTTCTGTGTGCTGGTTAGACTTAGAACTGATGTTGAGACTTTAATGACGCATTGCCGGGTAACATTTCATTTGATATAATTCTAAATGCTATAAGAAAATGCAAGTCCCATTATTATTTCAGAGATGAGAAGACCTAAAGAAGGAAGAGTACTGAACTGTACTGACTTTTGCCTTTCAGTTTAGCAGTTTAGTTATGTTGTTTAGTTCATAAGTGAAAGTAGCAATGTCAGAGTTATGGAACTTTGCCCTGGGGGTTAGGGGGGGGGGGGGCTGGCAATAATCATTTTCCCGCAATATTTTTAGCGACCAACGACTCACTTCTGGTTTTTGACCATGTCTTGTTTGATTCGATTTATTTGAAACCAGCGTGGTACGACGTCAGGGGAATCAACTCTGATAATTGCAGTAAAGGTCCTTCTGCTATACTGCCAGCGTTTGCGGCCGAGAAAATGTTTTCTCTTTAATTTCTGGAAGCTTATTTACGAATAGTAAGCTAATTAGTCTTATCACTCCTGAAGTATAAAGAAACCTTAACTTTTTGTTGCATTTTTGAATCCCCCATTCAATTTTATATAAATGTGAAGAGTTTGAACAATGCTGGTGTTTGCTGGAGTTCAGGAAAAAAATATTTAGCACATGAAAATGAGATATGGCCGTCATAACACAAAATTCAAGATGGTGGCGCTCATACAATAGTTATAAACTAATACCTGTATTTATTTATAATTAGAACTGGTAATTTAACTACTAAAATTAAACAGAATACAAGTGTTATTTGTAGCAGTAATGTATCTATGTATTTGTATAATATTTCAGCATTTGACATGACTGAAAATAATTTTGAAAGCCAGTTTTCAGACTGTAAGTAGTGTAAGGAGTACTTATTTTCTAAGCAGCGCAGCAGTACATAATTATTTAAATTTAAACACAATTAGTCATTAGTCGTGGTTCCAACATCACAGCAAAGGGTCGTCCCCATTATGCTCCGTTCCCGTGCCAGTGAATATCACATAAAATGTTCCTCACTGCCCCATGTGAAAAGTGGAAAAGACAGGAGTCTTGACAAACGGCCCACTGTGCAAAATACCACCACCAGAATGTCACCACAAAAGTCCTCCACGAACAACACGGTTCACCCCTGATGGAATCGGCAGTCACTTTCCCAACCAGATGTTCACCCACAAAGTCTCAACATAGATATATAGATATCCTAGATATTGCCATTCCGTTTCTTAGATGTTTTCTAGCCACCACGCCATTTTTCCTCCGAAATGTAGATCACGCAACAAAACAACGCCGAACAGAGGCAAAGAAATACCTCACTGTACACAATGCCGTCCCCAGAATGCCAACACAAAAGTCCTCCTCGAAAACACAGTTCATCATCGATGGAAACGGCAGTCACTAGCAAAACCAACAGCCACACAATTCCGCACAAGGTCAAGAAAACTGCTCGCTTCTGTGCAACACACCAGCCGCCATATATTCAGATATTTCTGGATGTTGTTGTTCCGTTTAGAGATGTTATCTAGCCAGCTATGCCATTTTGAGCATGTAAAGCATTTAAACACAATACTGTAAAATAAATTATTTTTTTTAAAGTTAGTATTTAATTATTAATTGCTCACTTTTAGATACAGAACAGTTTAGTTTAGTTTCTAAACTAAAAATAGTGTAATTATAGAGCAGAAGTAGAAATAAATTAATTATTATTAGCGAAAGTGAGTGCTTAACTATGCAGCAGTTACAAACTTATTTACTTACATTAAAGCATGATATTTAATCAACAAAAGAAAGCTGCCACAATGCAATGGGTGCATCAAGACAATGTGAGTACATTTTTATAAATTGTTCTTTCACTAACGACAAACATTTCACTAACGACGGACATTTCACATGACATTTATTTAATATAAAAGGGCAGCTATTTATAACTGTTAATTAGGTCATGGCACATCCTATCGAAAAGTCTTAAAAGTCAAGTGCATTTTTCTCAGAGACACGGAGACTCTTGTGCTTTGTGCAATGCTTTCGGCAGGCCGCCCTGCAGAAACACACCAAGCCATGTGGGATAAAACCCGGGGCAATGAAGTCGATCATCTCGATCCTGTCAACATTCTATCAAAAGAGGAATATGACTTTTACTTTCCTGTTACCAAAATGCACAATAAAGTATACATCTTCTTAGGTTTGTTAGGGTTGTGACATACTTTTAATTAATATTAAACAATTGGCGGCCATTTAATTGTTTATTAGGTCATGGCACATCCTATCGAAAAATAGATAATACGTCAAGTTAGGCCTCGCCACCCCGGACGCATTGATATAGGATAGGTACTATGTTGTCTGTTTAAAAATAAACAAGCCACAGTAATTATTGAGTAATAGAAGGCAGAATGTCTCAGCTTCCAATTTGAGCCGCGATAAAATCTCTCCCATTACTTAGGACCTCATTACACTTCCTGATTTTAAATCACGACACAAGAATATTCATAACTCCGCTTAGAGTTAACGCATACTCTTCTTTGAGATACCATTAGCGTCTTGTCAAGCTGTAACCAAGTTACCAACTGTTATGATTTCATAAGTAGAAACCCCATTTTAAAATATTCTCTAACTCTATGCTAGTGAAAGTCTGCTGACCTATTCACTGCGGATCTATTTGGGACCGCAATTCGGAAGAGTGCCAAAGTCTGTGACTTGAACTTTAAGTTAAGGAGCTACTAAATTATCGCTTGGGTGTACGGGGTGAAGTTAAACTGCAAGCTTTCTCTAAAAGTGTATGTTAAATTGTTTTGTAAAGTGCATAATTACCTCTTATGCCCGTTTGGTGTGACATTGTAGCTGGCTTGTCTCTCTAGCCTACAGCTACAGCCAAATCTATCACAGCATAGAAACGAAAGTTCACTTTACAGTTGCTCCCCTTGTAAGGGAAAGTAATTTACTAATTATTGAATATCTATGCTAGTAGTTTCCCTTTGAGACATTGATCTGACTTATACGACGTAGAAAGAAACTGAGGAACATTGGGAAACAAAGGCGGACATCATACTATGAGTTGAAGAAATGTAAAGTATTGACTGATTGCACAAAGAAAAAACAGGAAAATATGCACATCAGAGACACATTACGAAACGGAATCATTGATAACGATATGCAAGGACGAGGGGTATACTTTTCTATTACAATAGTAATAGTAATAGTATACTTAATAATTAATAGTATTGTTGATTTTGTTTTGACATCAACAAAATACTTGTACTTGTTTTGTTGTATTATTTGAACTGTTTGTAGTAACTCTAAGAATGCTATGGCATCTCATAATCTCCAGGTACAAGTCATTTTCAGAACATCACTGTCATCATTCGTTCATTCAGCAGCATGTCCTTTGCAGAACCTAACTTCCACAGCAATCTTCTGGAAAACTTCTCGGTCATAAGTAAGATATCCCGCATCCGATACACCAATCTGCAGATCATCCGTCACATCCTGCTCCCAACTCCTCTCTGGTCTCCTTCTTCCTCTCTTCCTGGGCATATACACTTCCATTATTGTTCTCACCATACTTTCATGATGTTTAAGTGACCAAAATATTTCAATTGTCTTTGTTTTATCGTCTTTAACAGCCAAACTTCTTCAATATTCAGCTATTATAATTTATATGGATGCATTTGTTCTTTTCTGTATCCAAGATATTCTTAGATCCCGTCTGTAATATTTATATTCAAAGGCATTTATGCGTTGTTCCGCTTGTTTAGTAAGTATCCAGGTCTCAAAGGCGTATGTTGCAATGGGAAAGATGGTTGCTCTTAAAAATCTAATTTTTGTAGTTCTATCTGTCCCATGCCGGTCTCTCTGGCTGAGGGGTTACAACACTTTCTCCGTAATCCCGTTTGTCACGCAGAGTCTCCTAACGGGAGCGAGCTGGGAGCGATTCGTCCCCCGCTGGTGACTTGCGGGACACTGAGCCGGCCGCTCAGAAAGCAATGGCAAACTACTGAGCGTAATCTTGCCAAGAAATCAACAGACAGCTGAAAGATGCTGCTGTTGACAGCGATGTCCTGTAAAGGATATGCGAATTAAAAAAAAAAAAAAAAATCTGTCCCATCCCACAATTTATTCAGTTGTTTTAGTTTTTGAAAAGCAATAGATATTCGTCTTTTAATTTCTTTCATTGTGTCACCATTGTTAGTAATCAATGACCCATCTCTAATTTTTCCTGATTAACATACATTTTTTTCTCCATATTAGTTTTATCTGTATGCATTATCTTTTACTATGTTAAGATAAATGTTGTGATTTTCACTATTCTTTTGGGTTGAGGTTATTAGTTTTTCTATGCCATTCTGTGATGTGAAAAGTAATATGGTATCATCAGCACATGGAATCTCCGGCATTTTATGACCACCTATATGTAGGGCATCATCTCTGACATTTCCTATTATATTTTCGGCGCACAGGTGAAACAAATAGGGATAGGGGGACAACACACCACCCTCACGGAATCCGTACTTGGTGTCAAATCAGTCTGATGTCTCGTAATCTGTTCTAACCGATGCCTGTTTGTCTATATAATATAAAATAACACAAAGTAATGCAGCGTTACAGTACATAATTACGAACAATACAAGGACGTTGCTGCAACGCCTTCATCAGCAAATCAAGTACATACACAAAACACTAATAATAATCACGGAGATGCAACTCCAGTGACTATATTAAGGCATAAGAACGAGACTGAGAAGAATAAAAGGATGAAAATATTAGAACAATGAAGAGAAAATGAAAATGTGAAGAAGACAAAAACAACAATTGTTTGCTTCTTAACTCAGAATCCTAGGCTGTGATGCTGTGTTGGTCTAGGTAGAGCACTTTTATGAGTTGTACTACATGTGATGGAAAGCCCATGTTCTCAATGATTTCCCAAAGTTTCTCTCATCACAACCATATTTTGCTAAAATAGATACATAAAACTATGATAATTATTAATACGAAGGGGAAGCTAATAATGAATATAAGAATAACACGAATACTAGTACTAAAATAAGGCATGGGCTTGCAACATTTAAAAATAAAACAATATGTGATCCCACAGAACTTTGTGACGTGGTTATTGACCGGTGGGGGGGGGGCGGGGTGGGGGGGGGGGAACCACCATAGCCTGTTCCCCACAGCCTTACAGGGTTTGTGTTTTTAGTCAAACCAAAAATCTACCCAAAGTATTTCGGGATCCTCGCCGATGCAACGGAGTTCGTGCATTGAGCTGAGTTTCTCCAGACTCAGGTTTGATGTTAGGAGGAAAACTGGAGCACTTATGGGTTAAACCGTGTGCCGTGATGTTGATCCAACGACTAAAGAAAAAAAAAAAAAAGAAAAAAAGTCAAACCATACACAAACCCACGAAACGTAAGGATAACCCACCATTGTATTCATAACTTGTAAACCACGCTTCTTAACTAATTGGGTCCAAATGAGTAATTTAAAAGTTGTGAAAGATTGAAAAGGGCTAGTACACAAAGATAAGTTATCACATGCAGTCATTCCGTTTTTTGTTTTTTTTACATTATTAGAAAATAAAACATGGGAAGCTGTTGTGACAACCGGAATGATTTACACAAAGAGAGACAGATGAAGACAATGAGAGAAGACTGAACAATCTTTAGTCGTGGACTCGGATACGTAGCGAAGGTATTACAGACGCAATTGGTAATCCCGCATACACGCGTTAAAAACACAGCAGCGGAGCAATTTGGAAGCAGACCGCCATGCGTTGATTTCACATACAAATGTATGAGTGCCGGTCGTTCAGAAAGCAATGGCAAATTACTTAAGGTAAATTTGCCAAGAAATTACGAATCAGCCAAAAATGCTGGGGTTGACTGCATTGTCATCTAAAGGATATGCAACTTTCAAACTTGACATTATTTTAGGGAGCAGGGAATGTGGAGAAGCATGACAGTCAACGCCAGTCGACAAGGCACTTGATGGTGATATGGTGCAGACGCGTCGAAATTTAACTGGCCATTAGACTTCGAACTTAAGACTTAGAAATGTGTGTATGGAACAGGGACCATATCTTCAACATGAAAACTGGCTTCTAAAAAATACAGAGAGTCAAATTCATACTTATTTCATAGATTACAGTAAGGCCTTCAGTTGTGCTTAACATTGGAAACCAGTGAACAAAATGCGAGACATGCGTTTCCAGCACATGTGACCCAATTAATTGAACCATTGTATCATGAACAACAAGCAGCTGTCAGAGTCACCAAGTGAAGCATCAAACTGTTGTGATGTGTAAAGGGGAGTTAGAGTTGCATTCTCTACCTACAGCTATAACTGTCAACATCTGTGCAGAAAATTGCATGAGAAAGGTTACAAATGATGATAACAGAGACAGCTTTAATCCATTCATGACTGATAAAAATCCAGAACTTTGATACGCAAATCACACGGTCCTCCTCTCAAATAGGTCTAAGGTATTATGAATAAAATTGGGTGAAACTGCGGTAAAGCTGTGAAAATGTAAACAATATAAATTGACACAAAGTAGTGCAGCTTTACATAACACAAGCACTAGGTGATATGATCTTATACTACGTGGTATAACAATCAACCTTACTTACCCTATTTCATAGGGAACAGTATGAGTGAAGCCTCGTATTTTTAGACCGACCTATTCCGCATATCCCTATGAGGCACATCACAGGAACGATACCCACCTCTCTCTCTCTCTCTCTCTCTCTCTCTCTCTCTCTCTCTCTCTCTCTCTCTCTCTCTCTCTCTCTCTCTCTCTCTCTCTCTCTCTCTCATATATATATATATATATATATATATATATATATATATATATATATATATATATATATATATATATATATATATATATATATATATATATATACCTTGCACATACCCATGTACACTAATGTATAATTGTCTGTTGAGCGGTGTATATGTGTGTATGTGCGCTCACGCATATCAGTCCACCCAGACTTTAGGACTCGCCTCAAAATAACATATATGAGTGCATAATGTGGTTTTGGTTAGTACCACCATCATGCTTGCGCCCACTCATGCTTCGTTAGTACATCTACTGAGACTGCTCAGATACCATTATCAGACCATTATTACAGGTTGCCGTCCTGCCCTCCTGCCTCCGCCCTCCCCTTCTTTCAATGTGCTCACTGAACCGTAACACCTATAACCCCGTCATCATCCTCCATCTCACTCCCTCGGTTGGGTATAAAAAGAAGACATCGGCTATATTCTGAGTTACACACAGATAGGAATTGTGAGGTAAGTATGAACATTTTTTCCAATTCTCATTTTCTCTTCATTGCTTTCATTTTTTCATCCTTTTGTTCTTCGTCTTGTCGTCACCTTTTGATGTAGTCACAGGAGATCTCCTTGACTATATGTTGTGTTTGTGAATGTGTTTGTTTGCTGATGAAGGCTAATCGCTGCAACGTCCTGTATGTATGGTAAATCTGTTATGTAAAGCTGCACTGCTTTGTGTCATTTTATATTGTCTAAGGTATTAGAAGAGTTGATCATGTCCGTACAGAGACACAGTGAAATTGAAAATCTTTTTCTGAATTTAAAAACAAATGCGTCGGGGAAAAAAAAAACCAAATGCCCGCCAAATCTCACAATCAACAATGAAGAAATTGAAACTGTCACAAACTATAAATATCTAGTTCTATAATCAACAACAAGGAGGGTAAATGGGAATTTTAAAAGTAGTCAGGCGTAGACTGGTCATAGCAATGCACACGTTCAACAGCATAGGAACCAATGGCACATCAACAGCAAACATATTGTGGCAACATGTTGATGTGAGTCATTGACCATTACGCAATGACTAAAGAAGAAAGTCGGGGCTTTGAACCTAAATGTCAGAGGGTAGTTTATAGAAGTATGTGGGTGTGGAACATGGGTGTTCACACACACACACACACACACACACACACACACACACACACACACACACACACACACACACACACACACACACACACACACACACACACACACACACACACACACACACACACACACACACACACACACACACACACACACACACACACACACACACACACACACACACACACACACACACACACACACACACACACACACACACACACACACACACACACACACACACACACACACACACACACACACACACACACACACACACACACACACACACACACACACACACACACACACACACACACACACACACACACACACACACACACACACACACACACACACACACACACACACACACACACACACACACACACACACACACACACACACACACACACACACACACACACACACACACACACACACACACACACACACACACACACACACACACACACACACACACACACACACACACACACACACACACACACACACACACACACACACACACACACACACACACACACACACACACACACACACACACACACAC
This sequence comes from Cepaea nemoralis, assembly GCA_014155875.1. Lineage (NCBI taxonomy): Eukaryota > Metazoa > Mollusca > Gastropoda > Stylommatophora > Helicidae > Cepaea > Cepaea nemoralis. The sequence continues at coordinate 383,715 of JACEFZ010028451.1, forward strand.
ACACACACACACACACACACACACACACACACACACACACACACACACACACACACACACACACACACACACACACACACACACACACACACACACACACACACACACACACACACACACACACACACACACACACACACACACACACACACACACACACACACACACACACATACACACACACACACACACACACACACACACACACACACTCTCTCTCTCTCTCTCTCTCTCTCTCTCTCTCTAAGAGAGAGAGAGAGAGAGAGAGAGAGAGAGAGAGAGAGAGAGAGGTGAGATTGTGAAAATTATAAAAAAAAGTCAAAAGACAGATAACCACAGAGCGTCCAACCTCTGGAACCAGTAATATTGTCTTCCTTTCTGTCATCCCAACGGCAGGTTCTTCTCTACGCAGCTAATTTATATAGAATACAAAATAAAGTGTTCGGAATGTTAGAAACTACCATAGCGATCAGATGACCGTTCGTTTACCAGACTATACTGTTGAAATATGGACTGACCATTTTCTCTCCTCAAAGCCCTCCTACTAAAGTGAAATATCTGCCATGTATTTTACTAGATTGGTGTGACCTAGGCACTAATGAAACCGGTAGCCGCTATAGCGTAGTTCTAGACCAGTGGTTCTCAACCGGTGGGTATCCTCCCCCCCCCCCCCGCCTCCTCCAGGGGGAATTTTAGGGTTTCCGGGGTGGGGGGGGGGAAATTAAGATTATTTCAAGATCGCATTAATACAAGAACCAGTTACTTGATATTGTTTTTCCCTCTAAATTTTACGGTTCTATACTTCTTGCCCTAATGAAATTCGTTTATAACGCAAGTAGACCCGCAAATCACGTTTTATGTAGATGTCTAGACTTGTTCTAGTATGTGTTATGAAATTTAGCTTCCATTTTTATGTATACTGTGTAAGGGTGGGATGGGGGGATTTATAGGGAGGAAATTCGAAAAGGGGGGAGGGGGGAGAGACGTTCTGAACATATGGTAAAAGGGGGCATGGGCCAAAAAAGGTTGAGAACCACTGTTCTAGACGCTCTCCTGCCAGTCACGTGGTTCGAGCTCGCATTCGAGTGGATGTTTAGTTAATTGATTTGAGCTCCCAGGTCGACCCAGTCTAAACTGGGCACTGGATAACGGCTTGGGAAATAAAAGCGACCGATACGATACTGACCACATAATCCGCCGAGTTCCGATTGGTCTTTTAAAATATGAGTCTGACACTACATGCCCAGTGCGTCTGAGGCAAGGCATGTACAATGGTCCTTTAAGTGCTTTACTTACTAACGGAATAGTTAATAAAATGTTAACCTCAGAGAAAGTAAACCTATCCCACTGTTATGATGTCAGTACCCTGTTTAGTATAATATTTATGGACATTTGTATGTGGTAAAACCCCGACATTTAAAGTGGGGAAAAGGGTAAACTTTAAGCATTTGCTACTTTCTTCCGTTGCCACTCAACTGAAGGCATATGTGCATTCTCTGGAATGATTCCAAGTTCCCTGCTACGCGATAGTGCCTGCGTGATTACTTCAAAATCCTCTCTGCCAAGCACGTGCAGTGATTGCCTGTGTGAAAATGACACGTCAGCAGTTGTATATATACTTCAACTGTCTATTTCACTCGCTCAGTACGTTAATTACATCCATTTACTATTTATTTAACTGATGCTGTACTTCATATCCGCATTACTACTGTCTGTTTTGCTTATTCTTATTCGTGTATCATCATAATCATCATTATGTACCATGCCGATACAGTTGGGCGGTCGTGTTTCGCCATCTCACACGATCACCACAGTCGTGGATTCAGCTCCGTGTTTTTGTCTCGACCATGCCACGTGGCCAAGCCTCAGAAATGTACTTCTCTGCCTTCCCCTTGTTCTTTCCCCCTCAATCTTGCCAGTTGTCACAAAATTATGTAATTTATTTCTTCTTATAACGTGTCCAAAAATGCTGACTAAGTCTAACTTTCTAATCAGTTTACGGTTTTCTTTTGTTTCTTGTAGGACTTGGTGATGTTTTTTTTTCTTTTTTTTCTGTCTGTTCCTGGTAAATTTTGCATCTTCCTCAGAAATCACATTTCCATTAGATGCTTTTCAACTTGTCTACTCATTGTCCACTCTTCACATCCGTACGAAAGTACAGGTTCTAAGCTGTATAGAACAACTAGTGTCAGAATACTAAAAGAATGTATATTTCCTGTGGCAGCATATGGGTGAGAAACTTTGAAACTTAACCGATTAACTGCCATGGGATGATACATCGTTTTATTTAAACTTCCTATAACAGCCATGGGCTTATACATCAAACTATTGTTAAAATATTAGTATGGTAGTTTTTCTTTATGCAAATTTTTAAAATGTGATAAGACCTGGTCTCCCGCTGCCTTTACTTGCCACAAAATTTGCGGGTACCCATTTTAGGCTAGGTCGACCTGGGCCGACAGACGAGCGTCTAGCCACCACGCGACTGCGGCCCCCGTCCTAAACCAGTAGCAGAAACCTGCTGGGGGTATGTGGAGTGTTAGATTACCACAGTTTAAGACCCGCGTGCACGATTCTTTTCCTCCTGTAGCGAACGGCAAGCAACGGTATCAAATACTCGTCTGTCTGTGCACATGCTGTTCCTAGCGGAATTTCCTAACCGTTATACCAACGCGCTCGCTGTCTTAACATGTGTTTAACATTTAATGCTTTGCATGATATAGTATGTGTTCAGTGCACATACACATGCGCGCGCGCGCGCACACACACACACACACACACACACACAAATGGACGCGCTCACCAATTCACACACTATATGCACATGCTTTGATAAAGTACTCGATATGCATTTAAAACTGAATCGATTATGTAGATCTGTTCAAATACTAACCCCAACGAATACACACATTTCTGACTGCAGCAGTTCAGGAGCTGCATTTTTTTAGCCGAAAAGGAGAAAATCTGCAAGAAAAGCAAGATTCACTTTGGCACCAAACCATTTTCTCCCAGATCTCCCCTCTCGTCTGCTTACCTGTAATGCACTTTCATCTTGGCGGCAACAAATCATGAAGCTAGAATCATAGCCGAAACTACCACCTAAGCGTTCTTTCCTTGGGAATTAGCAATTTCGCTTCTTATTCTCAAAGTCATCAGGCACTAATAGCTTCAACGCTAGACGTCGCAGATAGAAAGAAATATAAAGCATTGCTACAAAATTCAATCTTTGAAGATGTCTGTGAGTATTGTTTTCTATGACATCTTCTGTATCATACATATTTAAGTTAAGTAACGCTGTTTTAATGACGGTTAGATATGTTGGTGATATGGCATTATGCTCAATGTTGTGATCACTGGACGGGTACATTTTATCAAATAGGTCGACCGCGCATAAAACAGGTACTATGGACAGTATCACCGAGTGCCGATTGGTCTATAAAATATGGTTTTAGCTGCATATATGGTGTATTTTTAATGAATGTGCAGTGTTTGCAAATATTGCCGGTCCAAGTTTTGTATTTACCCTCTGTAAAGTTCATGCAACATAACTGGTAAATACAAAACTTGGACCGGCAATATTTTCAAACACTGCACATGTCATTAATAATACACCCTGTATGCCCAATATGTATCTGTTAGGCGTGTAAAAGAGAATACAGCTTATCAGTATAAAAGCATGTCGATTCTTTGCTTCGTATGATATGATGCTGGCTCTACTTCAGAGGAAGTACCGTTCCGATCAAAATGTCCCACACGTGATAAGCGCCAATTTACATTGTAAGATTCTGCTTTAAATTAATTATACCGATAAATAAGTAACTCATATTTAATATTCAAACCCTCGTGTGGATCAATAGACTGTTTTCATGAATACTGTTTATCTATAGGAGAATCATATTCTGTTCAGTCACGATGTATAAACTAAAATTATCTACAGAAAGACATACACAAGCAAACACAAACACACCCATAATTACAATAAAAAATAATAACATTCTTCCCATCTGCTTCCACTTGTCGTGTCCACTGGCTTGTGTGGTATTTATATTGATATTCATCAGTTATTCTATTCCAGGAGCACTAGTAACAACATGTTTAGGTAATTAATAAGTTATTTTCTGCATCTGAATCCTTAGGTTTACTTGAGCTGTAACTAATGTTTATGACCATTGTAAAGCAGAGTTCATGACCATTGCAAAGCAAAGGCTCCACATTCAGAAGTGATGAGTTTTTAGGAGGCACAATACCAAGCATTTAAGTGATGAGTTTGCAGAAGGTATAATGCAAATAAGTATAGGACGCAATGAGTTTCTTGTAATGCCAAGAATTGTAAGTGATGAGTTTGTAAAAGACGTACTGCCAAGAATTGTAGGAAACGTTTAGTCTCTAGGAGACATAATGTCAAGAATTGTAGGAGGCAAGGAGCTTGTAGACGGCATAATGGTTAGGACGTTCCACTGACAAAAACGTGTTCGGGGTAGCTTTAGAGTCCGATGTCTGTACTCGTTGTAGGATACGCGAGGGAAAGACTGGCCACTAATTCCCAGTGCACTAAGGGCTAAACATGTGGTGGTCCTAGCACTTCCTGTACTCATAGCAGGTTTTGCTAAGGAACATTTTTAAAAAATACCAAGAGTTGTAGGTGATGTGTTTGTAGATGTCATAATGCCAAGAGTTGTAGGTGATGAGCTTGAAGACGTCATAATATCAAGAGTTGTAAGTTATTAGTTTGTAGAAGTCATAATACCAAGAATTGTAGGTGATGAGTTTGAAGAAGTCATAATATCATGAGTTGTAGGTGATGAGTTTGAAAAAGTCATAACATAAAGAGTTGTAGGTGATGAGTTTGAAGAAGTCATAATATCAAGAGTTGTAGGCGATGAGTTTGAAGAAGTCATAATATAAAGAGTTGTAGGTGATGAGTTTGAAGAAGTCATAATATAAAGAGTTGTAGGTGATGAGTTTGAAGAAGTCACAATATCAAGAGTTGTAGGTGATGAGTTTGAAGAAGTCATAATGCCAAGAACTGTAAATGGTGAGTATGTAGAAGTCACAATGCCAATGCGTCCATTACCAACTTACTAAGTTACCGACTCCGACTGGGTGCATGGACCTCAAAGCCACCGGGACTGCCACAGGGATCTGCAGTCTCACCGGTGCTCTTTAATGTGTATACAAGCAAGATTGCAAACCTAGAAGCACCAGGGGTTGGAAGAATACTAACATTTGCAGATGATATTTTTGCATATAGGCAGGGGAGAGATAGGGAGCAAACAGCCCAGGAGTTACAGGCGACAGTAGATAAAGTGATTGACTGGTGCACAGAAATGAGTGCTGTCATCCACCCGGAAAAGGCGGCTGTTTTGTGGTGCTCTCTGGACAACAGGATTGTGAGAGCTGATGTCCCAAGCCTCGCGATAGATGGTAGAAATGTCAGCAGAGAGAACAAACTGAAGTATTTGGGGATCACATTTTACAGGAGCCTATCCTTCAAGGACCATGTGGAGACGGTTGTGACAAGATCTCAAAAGTGACTCAGTGCACTTAAAACTATGGCTGCAATGGACACAGAGCAGAGAATGCTTTTCACACTATACCAGTACTTGATCCTCTCAGTAATTGATTATGGATTAGGACTGCTCACTGTCTCAGAGTCAGCTGGTGAAGTTAGAGCGCATACAGAACGAAGATATGCGGGTCATTCTGGGATGCACCAGAGACACCCCAGTAGTGTATATGCGTTACATCCTTGGTCTGCCGACTGTTGCTGGTAGGCTCAAGGTGATGCAGGCGAAGGCATACCTCAGAGTAACTGCAGACCCAGACCACCCACTGCACTGAGGCGCTGGACGTAGTTAAGGGACAGCGACTGATAAGAGGGAAATCATGGATGGCTCAGGCGGAGGATACGATCAGACAGGTGTGCCCCTTGGAGAACATTAGGCGTGGAGAGGAGTGGGTCAGAGTGCCAGCGGAGCAGTCAGACTTGTGCAGAGTTATAATCACATTAAGTCAGGAGTGCAGGGAATGGCCAGCAGGGGCCACGGAAGTGGAAATCCAGCAACTAATTCAGGACAATGCTCACTCGGGTGATGTGATTATCTACACAGATGGTTCGGTGTCAAGAGGTGAGAGAAGTGGCTGGGGGTTCATAGCCAAAGCTAATGGTCGATGTGTGGTGCAGGAGAGTCTGGCATATGATACCACAACATCCGCTGGATGGAGAATACGACACACACACACATCGTGATTGTAACTGACTCAGAAAGCATGCTGACGAGGGTGAGGACGGGCAGGCTTCGTGCGGAGTGGCTTGCTTCGCTACGGAGGTCACGAGTGACAAGCATCGCCTGGATATTTCTCAGGGGCATGCCGGTGTGCTGGGAAATGAACAGGCGGACAGATTGGCTGGCTCTGCAGAACTTGGTGGAGTACTGATACATGCCAAGGCAGACGTGATTGCGGCCTTGTGGGAGCACGTGTACACCTCGGAGGAGCAAATGGATTACCATGGTCTGGCAAGAATGAGACAGCGAGGAGTGACGAGGGGATCTGGCCGACGCTCAACGCTCAGAGGAAAGGCGAGACGAACATATAATCAGATTGCTACTGGTACTATTGGTGTTGGAACTCTTCGCTGGCTGCTGAGGATGGGGACGGAGCGCTTATGGGAATGCCCCGAATGCTGTGATGTCGATTCCTAAATCAATCAATCAATCAATCAATCAATCAATCCGGTAAACGAGCTGGTAGACCGACAAACACCCATTAATGAAGGACTGTGACATTGCGTTTGAAAATCTGGTACCTCTTGTTCTACTTTTACTAGCTTTTTACAGGCACTGGTAGTTAGTTACTCTGGCAGTCCAAGGTATTCACAATATTCGACTTAGAAACTTCATCTTCGTTTCCCCCGAGCTCTTCCTAATTTGGTCATTCCCATTCCACTTTATATACGAGGAACAGTTCAGCACTTTCTGTCTCACATTCAGCAATAGTGACTTTTTACATAAGATACTTCTCATTTGTTTTTTGTTTTGTTTTTTTAAATACAGCTTTTGCTTATCCTTAAACTTCGTCGCACACCTGATGTTATGTCACTTAGATATACTTGAATTTATTAACTTGGTTAAGCACTTGTCCTTCTATTTGTTATGTCACATTTTGACGTTTGACGTTATCTTTTTTTAAAAACTATAACCAATATTTCTCGTTCTTTTTCTTGCTAATGTCAACATCTCTAATTTTGTATCTGTAATTTAAAGCCGAAAGCATGCTTTCAAGCAGTTCATTATGTATGTAACTGATGAAATGCCGAAAGATAATGCAATATATCGCCAAATGTGACCTCCCATTTGAACAGAGGGATGACATATCGTCATATTAGGGTCACCTTGTTATTCATTTTGTTTCGTGGTATCTTCCGCAATTTCAATGCTCAGCGAACGGAACTTACATTATAGTCAAAACTTTCTTTTTGTTTGGCCCTGAATCAGTAAATGTAGTTAAATACATGATATTATTGTTTGTCAGAAAGAGAGCACTGAAATATTATATAAAACCTGTTTTTCTGAATGGCAGCTAATCATGGAACGTGAGCAAATAAAATAGAAAGAGGTTGGAAGCAATGAAGATGTGGTTTCTGATTCGAATGTTGCGAATACATTGGACTGCCAGAATAACTAACAATGACTGCCTTAGCCAAGACTACCCAAGAGAATTTTATAAACGTGTCAATATAATGTGAAACAGAGATGCATACTACAACCCTACCTCCATCATAAACAGCAAAAGAGGTATACCATTATTTAATTCACAACAAAGACTAGCAAGGTGGGCAGAATACTTTGAAGAACTACTTAACCCCACACATAATAACATAGAAAACCTCACTTTTGTGCCTAAAAGCCATGGACAACAAGAACCAAATTTCATCCCTGCAGAAATCAAATCAGTTAACAGAAAAGTCATAAAAACAAATCACCGGGTCCAGATGAAATAACCACAGAAGCTATTCAGGGCTGTGGGGAAACATGAGTTAAATTGCTACCAAGACTTTTTTAATATAGCATGGGAAGAAAGAAAAGTCTCAGATGATTGGCAGCAGGCAATAATAATACCAATATGGGAAAAGAAAGGCAATATGAGAGAGTGCGAAACATACAGAGGTATATCACTCCTGAGCCATATAGGGAAAATGTACGGACAACTATTGGAACAAAGATCTAGACCCATAGTTGAACAACAGTTAAGCAAAGCACAATTCGGTTTTCGGAAAGGTAAAGTTGCACTGACGCACTATTTACACTTAGACAAATATGTGAAAAACTATCGAAGATAGTGACCAGCAGAATATTGTATTCGTGGATCAGAAAAAGTCTTTCGATAGAGTAGACAGATGCAGATTATGGACCATCCTTGAAAACTATGGGATAGAAGGGCAACTGCTAGAAAACATCATAGTCATGTACCACTCGAGCCGGAGTGCAGTAAGAACACAAGAATGTATATCAGATATGTTCACAGTCAATACAGGAGTGAGACAGGGATGTGTGCTCTCACCTCTGCAATTTAATATCTACATGGACATAATATCCAAAGAAGCAAGCTTTGACAGAACAGATTCAGAACATTTAGAACTCTTTACTCCAGATGAAACAACTGATTCACTGGAAATAAATGAACTTCTATTTGCAGTCAAACAGTGCCTGTTTTACATAGATGAGGGCAGACTGCACAACCATATTAATAATCTGAGTTCAACATGCAGCAGATACAATATGAGTATAAACACAACAAAAACCGAAGTAATGCAAGTTAGCAGATCTACTGTTCCACTAAGTATACAGATAAATAGCACACCTCTGAAACAAGTTAAAGAATTCAAATATCTTGGAAGTATGATCTCAGAAGATGGAAGATTGGATAGAGAAATTGAAATCAGATGTCAAAAAGCTAGTGCACTTACATATGAACTATCACCCTTACTGAAACATCCAAACATACCTATGTCCGCAAAACGACAGATAATAAACAACATATTCACACCAACCCTATGCTACCAATCTCAAACCTGGACTTTATCCAAATTACACCTTCGCAAAATCAACACCTGCGAAATGAGATGCCTGAGGAGAGCTGCCAAGTTAACAATCCGAGGCCGTGTAAGAAATGCTGCTATCAGACAGACAGTGGGATCAACACCTTGTGCAACATTTATTGAAAGACAGAAGATCGAGTTGTTTGGCGAAGTCGTTAGACTGCAACACCACCAACTACCATCACTGGCCTTACATCAAAGATCATATGCGACGAGACCAAGAGGACGTCCAAGAAGAAAATGGATTGACAACATCCACGACATTGTACAATCGCATGGAATGACACTATCCAGTGCCGCCCATCGGGCGCTGGAGCGCGAATTATTCCTCCCCACGACACTTGACGACAGAAGTGGAATATGATGATGATGATGATGATGATGATGATGATGATGATGATGATGATGATGATGATGATGATGATTGCCTGACAGAGGTTAATAAAAGAAGAAAAATATATACAACTGTAAGGAAAAGTCAAACACACAACTGTAAGGAACAGTCAAACACTCAACTGTAAGAAAAATACACACAGCGTTGTTTGGTCATGTCTCGAGAAGAGAGACATCGGAAAACATCGTTGTGACTGGAAATATCAGTGGGGAAAAAGGAAGAGGCAAACCGAGAGAAATGCTGTTGCATGAACTGAGATGGTGACACGAAGGGATATCATCAGTAGAATCTATCAAGAACACCTCGGATCGAGATGTTTGGTGAGACTTGAACGCCTCCGCCAGTTGACAGGGCACATGATGATGATGATGATAATGAAGATGATGATGATGATGATGATGATGAAACAGGTGTTTCAATGACTTTCTCAACATAAGAATTATCAATCTATCTGTCCATGACAATCTGTAGTATTTCTGGCTCGTTTATGGCCGTTAGAATGTGTGTAGTTTGCAGACATGTTATAGCAAAGTTACTTAAATATTTCCAAATGGCAAAGCTGAAACACACAGTGAAAGAAAAAGGAAAGAGCACGGAAACAGGAAACAGCTGCAAAGGTCACGCGAGTGTGCAAATGTCTCTGGCTTAGAGACAAACGATTCAAGAAGAGCGCAGAGAACTAGACATGAACGCCTAGCTGCATGTTTGCGAGATAAGCAGCTTCATGTTGCCTTGTACTCAAGTTGTGTTGAGATACAGTTTGGCAGGAAAACTATTCTGTTACACAACATGAGGGGGAAGGAGTAGGGGTGATTTAATGAGACATCGCAAGGAATAGTCTGACAGGAAAAGACATGCCTAATGTGCAGACAATCATAAAAGCACAAATGCAGACACATATGAAGATAGCATAATCGACTGCCCTGCTGAAATGCAGACAGGTGGATATATGACTGTGAGACAGGCATATATAACAGTTTGGCAGATAAACAGATAGTCATATCGATATCCATGCAGTCGAATAGGTGTCTGAGATAGACAGACATCTGGCAGGAAGGCAGGCAGGCAGGCAGACGGAGACAGAAATACAGGCTGACGGATAGACAGATAGATGTATATACATACATACTGATAGACAGGCAGACAGAGATAGACAGACAGACAGAGGTAAACAAGAAGAAATATATCTAAGTAAACAAAGCTTTACGTCTGGTTTTATCACCAAATTCCACCAACCCTTGTGGTAGTTAACACTGGTCTCCATAATGCCAGCATTTCACATTTCGTGTCACTTTAACCTACGCATCCTTGCCATTCTGCAGACGATCATATTTATAGCTACACGACCTCAGGTATTGCAAAGGCAGAGGCAGTGATGTGAGGAAACGAGTCTGCAGCAATGAAATGTAACGTCAAAGAATTTCTATTTCTATTTACTTACTAATAATTAAAAAAAAGAAGGAAAGGCACAAAGTGATTACGTTTAGGCATGCAAGACTTCAAAGGCAAATAATTGAGTGAACTTTCAGGCATCAAGGCTTCTTGTCAATCTACCCTTTTCGATTGGTTTTCCTTTTTATATCACTGCATTCCACAGATTGACTCATAGTAACCGTACCATCATTATCATCACCAAGTGCCCTGCCAGCTGGCTTAGGCGTTCATGGCTCTCCACAGATCTCGGTCTTTGGTGTTCTGGATCAAATCTGCTGATGGTATTCCTCCATGCCACCGTCTCAATCCACGCAGCATCATTTCTCTTGGTCTGCCTCTATCTCTCTTCCCCTCGATCTTTCCAGGTGTCACGATGTTCTCCAGTGCCTCTCTTCTCATCACATGACCGAAGAAAGATGTTTGTCTCTTCCTTATTGTTGTATATAATGTCCTAGTTTCATTAGCCTGTATCACGCAGTCATTGTTAGTTATTCTTGGCAGTCCAAGGAATTCGCAACATTCGCCTCAGGAAACACATCTCTGTTGCTTCTAATTTCTTCTTAATTTGTTCATTTACATTCCAAGATTCACTGCCATACAGCAACACTGGTTCTACATAGAATTTCAGCACTCTCTTTCTTACATTCAGTGATAGTGACTTATTGCATAAGATACTCTTCATTTTCTGAAATGCGGTCTTTGCCTGCCCTATTCTGCTCTTAATCTCTGTTGTACATCTTCCATCTGATGTTATAAATGCCCCTAGGTATTTAAAATTATCCACTGTTTAAGAATATTCCCTTCTATTTCTTGTCACATTTTGGTGTCACCATTTTCTTTGATATCACCATTGTTACTGTTTTCTTGATATTCAAGGAGAGTCCTTTCCTTGCACTCTCTGTTACTACAGTATCCAACAATTGTTGTAGGTCTGTTGCATTATCCGCCACCAATACTGTGCCATCTGCATAGCGTATATTATTTATATTATAACCTCCAACTAGTATTCCTGGCATCTCTTTGATCTCTCTCATTATTACTTCGCTATAGAGGGAGAAGAGATCCGATGACAAGACACACCTCTGTCGTACTCTTAGCTTTACCTGTTCGTAACTACCCTCTTTATTTCCCATTTTTATTGCTGCTACTTGGTTCCAGTAAATATTCTTTATTATTCTTAAATCTTTCCTATCAATGTTGATATCTTCTAACATTTTAATCATTTCATCATGTTTTACTTTATCAAATGCCTTAGTATAATCTATGAAGCACAAATATATGTCTTTCTGTTTCTCTATTGACCTTTCTATTAGTGTCCGTAATGTATATATTGCATTATTTGTGCCCTTTCCCTCCACAAATCCATACTGTTTTTCACTAATTTCCATTTTTATTTTCTTTCTGGTTCTTCTCATTATGATTCTGAGTAGATGCTTATTGATATGGTTTATGAGATTTATTATACGAAAATCTTCACATTCAATTGTTCCTGGTCTTTTTGGTATAGCTATAAATACAGATTTCAGTATATCGCACGGTAAATATCCACTGCTGTAAATATCATTCAACATTTTGGTTAATATATTTACTCCAAATTCTCCCAATATTTCTATTTCTTCTATTGTGATTTCATCTGGCCCAGCTGTTTTTCCTTTCTCCATATGTTTTATAGCATCAGCGACTTCTTCTTTTAGAATAGGTGGGCCTTCTAAGTTATTTTCTTCTGTTAATTTTTCCCTTTCTCCATCATATAATTCTCTTATATACCCATTCCTCCTCTTCATTATAGCACCTTCCTCCAATAATATCTTTCGTTTTTGATTAAAAAAACCTGCACTTATTCTTATTTTTCTTCTCGTGAGCTCACTGATTTGTCTGTGCATATCTTTTGTATCTGAAATGGAATTTAATTCAATTTGTTTCCACTGTTCGTTTAATCAACTTTCTTTTGCCTTAACACATTTATCTTTTATTTCTGTATTTATTTTAGCTTATTCTTGTTTGTAATTTTTACTCTGTTTTCTGTTGTCCATCAACATTAAGATTTCTTTATTCATCCATTTTTTCATAGCTATTGGCTTCTCACCGGTAATATTTCTTTGCTAATTTGATAACTGGAGTCCCTTAACATTTCCCATTGTTCATTTATACTCTGTATTTTAGCTATTGCATTGTACCTATTTTTCACAGTCACTCTATATTGTTCTTGAATTTCTTTATCTACTTTCAGAATCTCTTTATTAAGTCTCACATTCTTAACCATTCTTTTCCTCTCTCTTTAATCTTACTTTTATTTGTCCACATAGTGGTACCTGATCACTATTACAGTCAGCACTAGGCATTGTCTTTACATTAATAAAAGCATTCCTAAATCTATTATTAATAAGTATGTAGTCATTATGATTGCGTATTTTCTTATCAGGGCTTTTCCATGTGTATAGTCGTCTTTTATGGTGTTTAAACCGTGTGTTCCCAATTATCATACCATTGATTTTTGCCAATTCTATTAGTTTTTCTCCTCTTTCATTTCTTGTAACTAAACCATAATTCCCCACTACAACCTCCATTTTCCCTTTCCTACTTTTGCATTAATATATCCAAGTATTATTTTTATATTTTGTGATCCAATTTTAGCCATCGCCATGTCTATTTCGTCGTAAAAGTGTTATATTTCTTCATCACTACTGCTTGTTGTTGGTGCATATACTTGTATGATATTTATATCTATTGGTTTGCCTTTGATTTTGACCATTACAACTCTATCTTAAATGCACCAGTATCCATTAATTGATTTGTCTGTGTTTTCGTCTAATATTATTCCTACACCTTTTTCATGTGTATCCCCTCCAGAATAAATTATTGTGTGATTGTCAGCTATAATTTTGCCCGATCCCTTCAATCTCATCTCACTTACGCCTAGTATACTCATTTTCATGCTATCCATCTCTCTTAGAACATTGTTCAACTTTCCTAGCTCATTTAATGTCCTAACATTCCATGTTCCTACTCTAAATTTGTTTATTTTAGTTATGATTTTGCCATCAGTAGCTGGATGACGGTCTGGTGTCACCTGTGGCTCATGACTGTCCCTACCGAACGAGGATGTCATAAGACAGCCATTAACGTCGTTCCCTAACTCTGAAATTTGTTTTGCCATGAAGTCTTGGGAAGATAATGTGATGTTTATCACTTCCACTGTCGTCTCTCTAGGCCAGAAGGTTTGCCTAGATATGTTATATTTTAGGCAGTCTTGGAGTATGTGCTCTGCTGTCTGCGAAGCCAATCCACATGTGCACATGGCTGTTTCACCAATCTTGAATTTTGTATACATGTGGTTGCGTAATCTATTGTGGCCTGTTATGAGGCGCAGAATAATGACTTGTTCTGGTCTGTACATAACGTACAGGTTTTAGTGGCTTTCTGACTGATTTGATCATTCCTTTCTTTTGGTGGTATGTAACGGGCACATCAGGCTGTTCTTCTTTGGCTCCTTCCTTAGCCAAATGATCAGCTCTGTCGTTTCTGGGTACTCCACAGTGGGATGGTATCCACTGTATGGTGACCATATGCTGACTTCTAAGTTCAGAAAGTAGTGTCCTTAGTACTGGCAATTTCCCAGACAGGAGCGCCTCGAGAACTGATTTTGCATCTGTCAATAGCACCACAGGTTGTGTACCATTGCTGGTATTTAGTAATTTCTCTGTTGCTATCTTGATTGCCTCAATTTCAGCATCATAGTTATGACAGTACTTTCCTGTCGGTACTCTTTCTGTGTCCCTAGTATTATTTGGGTATTCTATGTACACTCCCGCTCCTCCATTTCGAACAGCATTTTGTGCTGACCCATCTGTGTAGACTCGGATCCAGAGGTCCTGTGGGTATTCTTCATCAAGGAAGCTGAGAGTGGTTGTTCTGCGCTGCAGACTGTTCTGTTCTTCCTTGTCAAATAGTCCTCTCAATTTTGTCTGGATTTGTAATGATAGTCTATGTTCATCTTTCCACGGAGTTCGCTCTGGAATAGTTGTGAGGGTGATACCAACTGTGGGCAGATCGGTGGTTTCTCGGTAGAGTCGTTTGGCCTGGTGGATAAAACTACTTCTTTTCAACCGCCCCATAGCTAGGTTTTCAAATCTGTTTTTCATAGGATGGCCTGGCAAGCTGAGGAACTTTTCTGCTTGTATTAATGTTTTTGTATCTCTGCGCTCTCTCAGTGCTTGTGTCCTCCCCATCTTCTCCATTTCCACTATAGGGGTTGATCTCATCCCTCCTGTGGTGACTCTAAGTGCTTGATTTTGCACCTTATCCAGCTCTTGTAGTGTTAACCCGTATTCCAGGTGTGATCGTACGCTCTGTAGATAAACTTTGCTAAGTATTTTCCCACTGGCTCCCCATGTGGTTCCACTTAGCTTTCTCAGGATGGCTATTTTCCTTCTGGCTTTTGCTACTGCTTTGTTGATGTGCTTTCTCCATGTCAGCTTGCCATCAAATGTTACTCCAAGGTATGTTGGTTCTTTATCTTCTCTTAGGGGTGTTCCATTTATCTGGATGATCCCTGCCTTTTGTTTTGGAGAGAGGGTAAATAGGGTGATGCTGTACTTGTCAGTGTTTATGCTGACACACCATCTATTTGCCCATGCAACAAATTCATCTACAGCTCTTTGTAGCAATCTGGTGGCCACTGATGCATGTTCATTAGTGCTCCATAGAACCAGGTCATCTGCGTACATTGCCACTTTAATTCCATGCGGTAGATTAGCAACGAGATCATTGATGAAGATTAGAAAAAGTGTGGGGGACAAGACTCCGCCCTGGGGAACACCATGACGCAGTAGTACTTTCTTGCTCTTGAGTCCGTCTATCTGTACTCGGGCTCTTCTGTTGTACAAGTATGCTTTCACCCATTTGTACATTCTTCCATTGACTTTGCAGTTTCTCAGTTTCTCAACAGACCTTCTTTCCCGACTTTGTCAAAGGCTTTCTTCAGATCTATCCATGCCGCAAGCACCAGCTTCTTCTTTTGGAATGCAGCCTCAATTTCTTGAGAGAGGTCTTCCGTAGAGTAGCACTGCCTAAAGCCAGCCTGCTGTGGCACAAGGATGTTTTTACTCTCAATGTACCACTACAGTTTGTGATTGATGATGCGCTCCAGTGTTTTGCAGAGACAGCTGGTGAGGCTAATTGGTCTGTAGCTAGAGGCAATGGAACTATCTTTCCTTGATTTTAGGAAGGGTATCATGATTGCTTCTCTCCAGGCTTGTGGAACACTGCCTAGGGTCCAATTGTTATTGAAGATCTGCAACAGCTTTGCTTTGGCCTCTGTTCCTGGGTTCCTGATAATTTCATTGGAGATACATCAGCTCCTGATGACTTTCTCATTTTCAGTTTTGATATGGCTAGCTCCAGTTCGCTGATTGTAATGGGTGCCTCCTGTCGCTTGTCGTCTCTGGGGGGACAGTAGAATCAACAAGCACACTTCAACTTCCCTTTTTCAAATGTTGGGTCTATTGCCAGACCTTTGTCTACACACCCCTGTTCCAATCTTCTATTCACTATCTCTCTCTCTCTCTATTATCGCAATGCCATACCCCTCTTCACTTTCATTCAGAACATACCCACACAACATTGTCCTCCAATAAATACTAACCTATTTATTGAATAAAAAGTCATGGGTGTGTATAGAGTGTATGTAAAGACGTTGTTGGTGTGTTCTATCGTGTAGGTGAGATAAGAGTGACACTCTAAGACACAGTCCTCATTGTTCTCATCACACAACGGCATATTGTCACCACAGCACAGAATTGGATTGAGCTCACCCAGGGTATTTTCTCTCTGCCTGATGATGAGGATGTCTTCACAATATCCTTGACTTTTGAAATAACATGTATTTTCACAACAGCGTGTTTTTTTATATGTAAGGTCTTTCAGGTTGAAATATCCCATATTATGAATGTTTTTCTTAAAATCCAGGGAATGTTCACACATCCGATATATTTACTGAAGTATTGTCTATGGATGTAGGACTAATCACAACCCTGCGTATATATTACACTGACACACTGTATTAAAGTCTAAGAATGTTCTATGCATCAGAGGAAAAGTTCTGGTATTACAGTTTGATTGTATTTATCTTATGGTCATGTGAACCATATTGCTAATCCGTTCTATGTGGAGTTGACATATCTTCTGCTGTCAGTATCCTATCAGGACAGACTTATTAGTGCCGTTACTTTTAGAACTGTTTGACATGTATATGTGATATCAGACTTCAATCTGGCCGCTATTTATCACTGTCCCAGACTAGGGTCCATTCTTTCTTTTCAGGAGTGTTGTTATTTCTTTGTTCATTGGAACCTGGTGAATATACAATATCAGGTGCTATCAACCTAACTCAAACTCATTAGAGGTGAGAGTAGGCTTATGGCCGTTATCAGTTATTACTTATATATTTTCAGAGAAATGACCTCTGACATAAGACACATAACTTAAGACTAGGTAAAAGAAGGAAATGTCATAGGATAGCTCAGAAATCCCGGTAACCATCTATACTAGAATCTCCTATCCTCTATTATACTAGTACTCATACTATCGAGTGCCCTGACACCTTACTCAATCCACTAAGTCACTTCTCAGCTAAATTCGGCCGACACTCAATATTACAGTCACACACTAAAATACACTATGCTAGAGTTCTACTCTACACCACAACTACCTTATAACTATCCTCGGCTGAATCGGGAATACTATTGCACATCAATACAAATGCTCGTCGGTTTCATCTAAATTGAAACATTGTACATCCCTTTCCATAATAGCTCAAGAATAAATCCCCACTGTCTCTCGTGGAAGATTAGTAGCACACTAAATTAACTTTGAATATCCAGATCATTTATACTTTGGCTCTGTATAATTTCAATGGCATATTCCACCAACTATTCCCCTGTCCTCCACACCAGTTTTTTTTTTTTGATCTATACAAAAACAACCGAAATTCTCCTTTGATACTCGGTCATTTCGGGACATCAATGATTATCCACTCGTTCCTCGGCACTACGGCCATACGTCTCCGTTACTTCAAACGTCCTCTGATCGTCTATCGTGACTCCGGTTTCCCAAATCAAAGGTTTATGAAATTGTTTTATCGTGATTCTCTCTCCGGTGTTCAAAGGTTTTAAGATCGTCTTTTCCGTCGTCCGTCTCCCAACAAACACGCGGTATCTGTTTTGATCTTGGAGTCAATAAGCGATCGCTTGTTTTATTGATCTAAAGGTCAATAACCTTCCATCCTCGTGTAATATAAGCAATGTTATGTTTTGATATATCATGGGATCGTTAACCTGTCAGTATTATGTGACACCTCCAGAACCTCATGTACTATTTCCTTCTGTCCTGTATGTTGCCGTTTCTCTCGAATCTCTTGTTGTTTCGCTAGACTAATTTTGATGTCGTTATCTTGTGCGAATGAGTCCGCAAAATGGTCAGCTGCTTGCTTTCTTATTAAGATGTTTCCATCTTTACGTAGTGCAATTTTAGAGTTTCCCCTTGTGCCCTCATCGTTAAGTTGTTTTATTAGCTTCCACAATTTCCTTGTGTCTTTTTCAAAGTTCAGAGACTCCGTTTTCTCCTGCCAGCTTTTCCGTCTAGCCTGCAGCTTGGCCCTTTGAAATTTGGCTTTTGCGTGCTGGAATTTATTGTGGAGCTCTTGGCTGGGTGTGGCCTCTGCTTGCTTTCTACACTACTTCCACATCATTATGCAACTGTTCCAGTTCACTACTCCTGTAGGGTGTATATTGTTTACGGGCTTCCTCTTGGTACTGTTTCTCGCGCTGCCTATAGTGTGCATTTCCCAAACTCTTCGACTACTTTATTTATGTCTTTCTCAGTGTTCAGGTTTCTAACCAATATGCTGGTGCGATTCTTGTACATTGCCCAGTCTGCTTTCTTGTAGTTCCACCACGAGAGGTGCTGCTTTCACTTATAAGCTCATGTTTTACAGTTAGAAAGACTGGCCGATGGTCACTGCCACCAAGCTGTTTCCCAGCAATTCGCTTAATGTTCCACTCCAGGTCTGGTGAATGAAAAGCCAGGTCAGGTGTAGTTGTAGTGTGCCATGATCTCGAGTAGAAAATATGTGGGTCGGACGGCTTGTTAATCAAGATGAATCTATTCTTATCCTGCCAGTCTTCCAGTCTCTCTCCTCTCTGGTCCATGTGATCATAGCCCCAGCTCTGCTAGTGGCTGTTGAAATCACCACATACAATCATTTTTTCTGTTAATGGTAGTGTGTCCAGTCCTGTGGGCGGTCACTTGGACAGTAGTAATTGATCAGATGTAGGTCTGTATTGCCTGTCTTAAGTTTAAGTGTCTGATACTCAGCCCCTTCCATGTAGACTTCGATTTAGGAAGCAGTGATATTATTTTTACAAGGGCCAGTATCCCACCTTTTCGCCTGTCCTTTCGGTCAGATCGGTAACACTGGTAGCCTCTGATTTTGAAGGCTATATTTTCGTTGAGGTGAGTTTCTTGCAAGCAACATACGCTTACTTTTTCTTGGTCCAGGATGTTTTCTAATTCTATTTTTTGTTGTTACTGACGCCCTCCGCATTCCAGTGCATTATTTATTCATTAATTAAATACGTGTGTTTGCAATAACAAGTCTATTATCATTGGCATAGCAACTGAATCGGTTCATCTTTATACTAAGTACTGTTTTCCAGGAGCTTCCATATAGTTTCTCACTAGTCTGCTATTTGTCCATGATTGGCTTTCTACATCAGGATTGGTCCAGATGCAAATCTTAAGAACTCTTTTTCTACCTTAATTGACAAAATCATATTGCAGGGAATATTAAGAGACATAAAAATTGCAAACTCGTAAATTTTAACAATTGTTACTTTACATTAAAATTTACTCTAATCAGCCGTCTCTCAGAAATTACCCTTAAAAACTCCATTATCACGGACATCGTTTTTTTTTTTAACGAGTTTTTCTGTGAGTTGTTAAGGAACATAGTATTCTCAATTTACGCAAATGCGATGTGCGATATATTGTTATTGGGCCGATGATGATGATAATAAAAGCAATATATCGGACACACTACTGACCAATAATCTTATAATAAAGCTGGGGTTGATCACAACGTCCTCCAAAGGAATGAAACATTTGTTGTTGTAAATAATTGTTCCTGCGTCGCTTTGAACATAATATCATGTGTATATTTCTAGAATCTTCTAAGTAGTGGTTCTGCATCTGCCAGCGACACGTGTAAACATTGTGGTGTTCTGCATTTGCCAAGGGCACTGTTTCTTTCTTTTAATTCCTCAACTCAAAGCAAAGTGATGACCTCTTTTACAGTCCTGTACCCAAAAGCATACCGGTACTGTGGCTTGGGGACAGTGAACGCGATTTCACAATTCCCCGACATAACGAGTCGAGAGTTCGAAACCAGCAGCTGGCGATTTGGCAGCGGACCGCCTAGCGTTAGTTTTGTTGGTGTGGGCGAAGGTCTTTCAGAAAGCAATGGCAAACTTACTGAACGTAAAAACTGTCGAGTATCTCACATACAGCTAAAAATGGTGGGGTTGACTGCGACGTCCTGTAAAGAACATGTAACTATCGTTTAATCTGAAAGCAAAGCCGTTATTTGATTTCGAACGTGCCAGAGTATTACCAGCCCTGGCAGTTGTTGAGTAGAATAGGTCAAGATAAGTGCACAAATGTATCTGTCATGGAGACAACAGATGCGAGTTCAGCGCTGACTAATACACAGGCACGCCTAGATAGATGTCTGTTAGATCAACATAGTGTGAGCTAGTCAAGCTGGGCAGGGGGGAGGGGTGGGGGAGGGGAGCTAGCGAGGTTGATTGCCAACTGCGCTGGTAATGTCATGATTCGACGCCTGGGCTCGTCGCTTTCCATAATGAGAGAAAGATTGGCCACATATTCCCCTTTGCCTTTAGGGCTTAAAGTCGCTTAAAAGTCGACAGGGTCAACTTCATTTCACCGGGTTTTTATCCCATATGGCTCAGTCTCTTTCTGCAGCGAACTGCCGAAAGCATCGCACAAAGCACGAACTCCATAGCTCCAGCGAAGACCCCCAGAAGTCTCCGGAAAAAAATTCACTCACTTTACCACTTCGCCACGGAGACTAGGGCTACTAAATGTGAAGGTGTAATCAACTCACAGACTCATAACAGGAAACTGCCTAGTAAAACACAAACAAAAACCCAAGTTGGGTTCAAAGAGTTTTGGTTGTCCTTCCCCTGTCTGTGCGTGTTTGTGTGTCTTCGCGAATGTTAATCATCATCATCATCATCATCATCATCATCATCATCATCATCATCATCATCATCATCATCATCATGTGCCATGCCCATAAACGTGGGCGGTTATGTTTCTCCATCTCACGCGATCACCAGAGTCGTGGATCAGCTCAGTGTTCTTGTCTCGACAATACCACGTGGCCAAACCATCCAGGTATTTACTTCTCTACCTTCCCCTTGTTCTTTTCCACTCAGTCTAGCCAGTTGTCACCAAATTCTCCAATATATTTCTTCTCATAATATGTCCAAAAATTGTGATTGTTTACGGCTAATTTCTCTAAACAGTTTATGGTTTACATCTATTTCTTGTAGGACTTGGTCATTGGTTTTTCTGTCTGTCCATTTTATTCTTTGCATTTTCCTCAGAAATGACATTTCCACAGCCTTAGATGTTTTTCAGCTTGTCTGCTCATTGTCCACGCTTCACATCCGTACAAAAGTACCGGTTCTATGTAGCACTTCAACATTATTTGTCTCGTTCACAAATGAAATCTTTTCATTGCTTAGTATGTTTTCCATCCAAAAGGCTACCTTCGTAATTTGCGATTCTTGTTTTAATCACTTCAAGGCATCTCATAATAATAATTGCATATTAATGAGATATTGTAAAATATATACATGAGAATGTAATGTTAACAAAAGACAGATCATCGTCCATTAGCTTGTCCTGGCAGATCTTTGTCCCTAACAGTTTCTCGAAATTTTTCTGTATCACGAACCGGAAGTGTAGCCACAGTATTGTAGTTACTAGACGCTTGCCTGCAAGTCCGGTGCTCCAAGGTTCGAATTCTTATCGAGGCGGGTTGTTATAACTAATTCTAACCCTACTTGTTCACTGTATGACATACAAGCATCTAATAAATGTTGCAGGTCCTGTTCATTGTCTGCAATCAATACTGTATCATCCGCGTACCTAATGTTATTGATGTTATCTGTTATATTGTTATTGATGTTATATCTGTTATATCACCCAGTGGTCATTCCTTTCATATCTTCTAAATTTCTACAAATATTTTCACCATATAAGCAAAAACAGATATGGAGACATTACACATCCCTGTTGCACACTTGTCTTAATAGGCTGATATTGACTTACTTCATTATCAATTTTTATGGCAGTTTGTTGTTTCCAATATATGTTTGTTTTACAAGTCTAAGGTCTTTCCCATCGATTTGTAGATTTGCAGGCATTTTCATCATGTGACATGTCTTAATTTATCGAAAGCCTTTGTATAGCAAATGAAGCAAAGATGTAGGTCATTGTTCACTTCTATTATATTTTTCAGCAAATACACAGCATTTATTGTACCCTTGCCATTCTACGAACCCACATTGTTCTTCTCCCTTTTCGGGTTGTATTTTCTTTCTAATTCTCTGCATGATGATTTCTTAGCAAAATCTTCTCGATGTGGCTCATTATGCTAATTGTTCGATATTGATCACATTCCAAGGCTTTGGGACTTCATAGATCTGTGATTCACCTTGACGTGTTGGAAGCGCTTGTGTGTTCCAATGACCCCCAAGAGCTTTCCCGACGGTAGTGTAGCTACTGGTAGGGGTTCGCATGTTGGACGGGTCAAGGGATGAGGACCAGACGAAGCGTTACACGAATCTGTTGCCTTGCAGATATCCTAGGGGCTGACAAACGCAAGGGAAATCAAACCCGAAACAATGTTTGTCGAAGTCGAAAGTACTCAGTAACAAGCATGACGAGACTGCGTAACATTGCACTTGACGATGATATTAATTGAGTGCAGATCAGGTAGCCTCTAGTACATCAAAAGTTAAGAACCACCATAAAACAGAAGGTTGATATTAGCAAGCGGAAACATTCCAGAGAGAACAAGTCATACACCAACGCAGTTCTGGAAATACGTCTGCTCGCAAAGTGCACATCTCAGGCGCATGTTGTTCACTTGCAGATGTCGACAGCGTTTCGTTCAAGGAAAGACTGGTTTGTGTGGGTTGTTGGCAGATTTATTTGTTTCTTGTTCTTGATCACTTTTTATGTTAGAGAAAACTGCGGTCTGAATATTAATTTATCTCGTTAAATTCGCCCTGTCAGCCGTTACTGTTACATGGCAGAAAACATGTGGGGGAAACATATATTACAATGAGAATACAAAAGGCCAGAGTAGCTTTCATTGTGCTATGCCATTAATGGAAGTCCGCAGAAGTTAAGCTTAGCATCAAACTTAGAATATTTAACTGTAATACTGAACACAGCTGTAAGGATCAGAAATATTAAAAATGACCAAACAATAACAGATAAACTACAAGTATTGATTACCTTGAGACTGCGCATGCTAGAAGGACTAAAATGGTGTGAGAAAATCAGAAACGGGGAGTTCAGGGAGATAACTAGACAGATTCAGACGTATCAAGCGGTGAGGAAAAGTTGCTAATGTTGGATGGGACGCACAGAGAAAAACGGATAAATAGTATCACTAGAAAGTCTTTTATCTGGAGCCCATCGAGCAAGCGGAGATCTGAAACAGGAAGAAGAGAATTAGTCACAGAAATGAGTAATATGGGGTAGAAATTGAGAGTACTGTAGGAGACAGCAAGATATAAAATAACTTAGCGTGAGTTGGTTGGCAGCCTATGTTCCAGTGGGTGATAAAGGGAATAAAGATAATAGAATAAGATGACAACGACAACGACGACGACGAATAAGAAGAAGAAGAAGAAGAAGAAGAAGAAGAAGAAGAAGAAGAAGAAGAAGATTAGGAGGAAGAAGATTAGGAGGAAGAAGAAGAAGAAGAAGAAGAAGAAGAAGAAGAAGAAGAAGAAGTAGAAGAAGAAGAAGAAGAAGAAGAAGAAGAAGAAGAAGAAGAAGAAGAAGAAGAAGAAGAAGAAGAAGAAGAAGAAGAAGAAGAAGAAGAAGAAGAAGAAGCAGATGAAGATTAAGAAGAAGAAGAAGAAGAAGAAGAAGAAGAAGAAGAAGAAGAAGAAGAAGAAGAAGAAGAAGAAGAAGAAAATGAAACGGCGAAAGGCTGAAGCGCGTAAACAATATGTCATTGGCCATGATAGGAAGCAAAACTAAGATGGGAGATGAGGAAACACGGTGATTTAAAAAAAAAAATAGTAATGAAAGTCGAGATTACTGAAAGAAGGGGCAGGGGTCGCCCAGCACGTAAATCTGACACAGAACAACGAAGTCATGTTGAGCATGAACATGCATGAGGCAGGAGAAGTGGCAACGGATCGAGAATCTGCTCGGGCTGTGATGAGAGCAACGTTCTGCAGAGAACTTTCTACATGATGAAGACGTCGATTAATACTCCTTGGTTTACGAGTATGTAGTGTGTATGTTTTCATTTCTAACTTTGTTCTTCTACCTTTCCTCTTCCTCCTCCTTCTGTGATGAACTGTGAAAGGAATCATGTGAGATGTGATGTTACCGAAAACTAGCTCGGTTTTTAAATGTATACATGAAAATAGTCTGAAAGATAGAACAAAAAGAAATAAGTCGAAAGCCTAGGCTTTCATAACTTGGCCAATGCAAGACATGAAAAATGCTCAATGAGAAGGGAAACTCTTTGCAAGGGCGGAAAAGCAGTTAAAGAAGAACTATAAAACAGCAAAGCACAGGTGTGGAAAACACAGACACACAAGGATTAAAGCAAGAAGCCCAAGAAAACACACATGGAAAGGAATGATCAAGAAGTTTCCCAACCTGCCCAGGTGGTGAAATATTTGGTCATGAGTGAGAATTGAGGATTACTCAGCCCCGTGAACTTTATAGAACTTGATAGGGAAAGGAAAAGCGGCTCAGATGGAAACTGGCTATCTTCTTTCATTCTGCTGTGATTGTATCTGCTGTGGGATGACGTCCACCTGCGCACTATTGCTTGTGCCATAGCTATTAAGTCCCCGACTTATATTATATTTTTTATTAGGTAACATAGAGGCTGCCGGTCTCCCTGGCCTAGGCATTAAACGACTTTCTCATTAATCCCGTTCATCCACGTAGGGTAACGCAGCGCGCGAGAATTGGAAGCGGTTCTCGCCGCGTTGGTAACTTAATGATAAGTGAGCCGGCCGCTCAGAAAGCAATGGCAAACTACAGAGTGTAATCTCACCAAGAAATCAACGGCAGCGGTAAAATGCTGGTGTTTACAGCAATGTCCTGTAAAGGATATGCAAAAAAAAAAAAAAAAGGCCAGAGGGTGGACTTCATCGCACTGACTCTTATCCCGTATGGTTCGGTATCTTTCCGTAGAGCGGCCTGCCGAAAGTGTTGCACAGAGCAAAAACTCCGTAGCTCCAGTGACGACCCCTAGGAGTCTCCGAGAAAACTGCAATCGTGAACCGAATGACGCAGTTCGGAATCGAACCCACAATCTTCGGATTTCGAGGCACGTGGCTTACCACTTGGCCACGGATACTCCTATTTAGGTAACACACCTGTGTCCAACCAAGATTAATAGGCCCATTGCAGAAATCTGACGGTGTAATGTTGTATAAGCCCAGCTGGCAACGTGAAACAACAGATACGCAACTGTATGAACGTATATGTTTACCACAGTTGTAGATTTATGACTACTCTTACAATTATATATTTATGACTACTTATTGTCAGAGTCCTAAGTGAGTGTGAGAGAGGACACAGGACAAGGACAGGACATAGGTAGAGCATGGGCAGTGTAGGACAGGACTGTATACCCAGTGAGAGACAGGACAAGGGGTTAGAGACTGGACATGTCCTTGAATGACAGTCCAACCTTGGACTAAATGACCTGAGACATCATCCATCAATAGACGGGTGAAGGACAGGGCAATACCAAAATACCGAGACTTCCGACTTAGCACGGACGACACGTTGGTCAAACACCACGTGACCACAGACCGAGGCAAGGACGGGCAGACCAGACTTGACTGTGGTTGAGAGAGGAGTGTTTTTGGTGTTGCTTGAGAGATTGATTGATTGATTGATTGATTTAGGAATCGACATCACAGCATTCGGGGCATTCCCATAAGCTCTCCGTCCCCATCCTCAGCAGCCAGCGAACGGTTCCAACACTAATAGTACCAGTAGCAATCTGATTATATGTCCGTCTCGCCTTTCCTCTGAGCATTGAGCGTCGTCACTCCTCGCTGTCTCATTCTTGCCAGACCAAGGTAATCCATTTGCTCCTCCGAGGTGTGCACGTGTTCCCACAAAGCCGCAACCACGTCTGCCTTGTCATGTATTAATACTCCACCAAGTTCTGCAGAGCCAGCCAATCTGTCAGCCTGTTAATTTCCCAGCACACCGGCATGCCCCGGATAAAAGATCCAGGCGATGTCTGTCGGGGGCAAAAAGAAAATCCTAACCTGTAGAGTTCGCGGCGACTGCACTAGCCAGGCGGCCTTTATTCCTCAGGCTCAAAGACCGCTCTGCCATACACCGCAAGGTACTATATTGGCAGTAAATGACAGTTTAAATGACAGATGCTTGTCACCCGTGACCTCCGAAGCGAAGCAAGCCACTCCGCACGAAGCCTGCCCGCCCTCACCCTCGTCAGCATGCTTTCTGAGTCAGTTACAATCACGATGTGTGTGTGTGTGTGTGTGTGTGTGTGTGTGTGTGTCTGTGTGTGTGTGTGTGTGTGGGTGGCTGGGTGGGTGGGTGGCTGGGTGGGTGGGTGGGTGGTATTCTCCATCCAGCTTGAGAGAGATAGAGTGAGATTGCCTCATGCTAGAGATTTACTATTGTTGTGAGAGTGTTGCTATGAGATAGCCTGTGCGCTAATATACACTAAAGGAATTGTGATACGAGAACGCATGAATGCTTTGCTGTATAATGTTTGCATTATTCGCCAGAGATGATAGAGCGAGATTGTAATTCATGTTACATGCTTACTTGTAAATAAATGTCGATATAGGCAACCTGGTCATTGACATGTTGATTGCATGTGTAATACAGTACTGTCACGTCTATTGTAACGAGTCATTGATTTAAGTAAGACGCTGACACTCATACAATTATAGATTTATGACTACTCATACAATTATAGATTTACGGTTACTCATGCAATTATAGATTTTTGGCTGCTCATAAAATTTTATATATTTATGGCTACTCTTACAATTATTATAGATTTATGGCTGCTCATACAGTTATAGATTTATGGCTACTCACACAATTATAGATTTATGACTACTCATACAATTATAGATTTACGGATACTCATACAATTATAGATTTTTGGCTGCTCATAAAATTTTATATATTTATGGCTACTCTTACAATTATAGATTTATGGCTGCTCATACAATTATAGATTTATGACTACTCATACAATTATAGATTTATGACTACTCATACAATTATAGATTTATGACTACTCATACACTTATAGATTTATGGCTACTCACACAATTATAGATCTATGGCTGCTCATACAATTATAGATTTATGACGGCTCATACAATTTTATATATTTTTGGCTACTCTTACAATTATAGATTTATGACTACTCATACAATTATAGATTTACGGCTACTTATACAATTATAGATTTATGACTACTCATACAATTATAGATTTATGGCTACTTATACAATTATAGATTTATGACTACTCATACAATTATAGATTTATGTCTACTCATACAATTATAGATTTATGACTACTCATACAATTATAGATTTATGACTACTCATACAATTCTAGAAGTCAGCGTTGCCGAGAGATGTATCACTTTCACTCACAAACTGCCTGTGCGCTGACGGCGTGTAGTGAGTTAATTCCACACACCGGTCAGTTGGACCTAAACGTTGACTTCTCGTTCAGAAAGCGACGAACGTAAAATTACCTAGAAAATAAACCTGGAGTTGAGCAAAGTCCTGCAAAGGATACTTCTGGATAAATTAATGCGATGCTTTTCCCTCACCAAGGCATACTCATATCTGTCTCTAAACTGTACGAAGTAGGCTTCAAGTGAAAACCTCAAATGTTTTTGTTTGTTGTGAATATATTCTGAAAAAGTAAAGAACACATGTACCATGTTTTGACGTGGTCACCACTGCGTTCAATGCAAGTCCTCCAGCACCGAAAACGTGCTTGGGTTCGTGTAGAAAAATACCTCTTGGTCGCGTGTGTAACCACTTTGGGTTCACTGCTCGGTGTGTCTGACAGAAGTCACGCCGTTTTGAAACTTCCTACTCCACTCATACACTTGCTGGACTGCCAGGCATGCATCGCCATATTGGACCGTAATTCGCCGATGAATTTCTATAGGTTTCATCCTTCACTGATAAAAAAAAAACGGATAACAGAACGTTGCATCTCTTTGGTGCATGTCTAAAGAGAGGCTGCCGTTTTTAAACTGTCCTTATGACATAACCGTGTTCTTCTGCACCGTGATGTCAAGTGCCAACCACTTTTGGCATCTTCAACAACAATATTGACAGGTTACAAGACAATGACATGGTTATTGTAATGTATATCACACTTGTAAAGTTTTCACTTTAAGCCCCCTCGTAGAATTTAAAAAAAAATAAATATTGGGTGTGTTTTTAATGACCATGCAGTGTTTGGAAATATTACCGGTCCAAGTTTTGTATTCTCCTCCCCCACCGCCACCCCCCTGAAAGTTCATGCAACATATTAGGTAAATACAAAACTTGGACCGGCAATATTTTCAAACACTGCACAGTCATTAAAAATACACTCTTTATATTGTGCCACAGCAGGTTCTTACTATAGGTCTGTGATATGATAACGCTATGACAGTCTGTATAGGCATGAGAGCAAGGAAGAACAGGTGACCAGTCTTTCCCTCACTTTGGCAAGCAAAGAGCCCCTGCGTCGAACCCGCGCCAGACCGTGCTCATAACATTACCAGCGCAGTTCGCTATCAACTCCGCTAGCGCACTCGCTCTACATTGAAGTTTTCAAAATGGTGCACGTACTGTCCAGGACGTTGCGATCAATCTCAACCCTGAGTTGGTGGTTTTAAAGGCAAGCTTACGTTCAATAGTTTGTCATTGCTTTCTTAATGGGAAGTGGTGGAAGGAACGATCTTCATACCCCGGCATAAGCGCACTGGAAGTTCAAGCACAAAAATATTAAGCTGCGGACATGTAGATACGCTATACAGCTTAGATATAACTCGGTATACTGCCATATGGCTAATGTATTGTATGCCTAGTCTTCTATGATGATAACCTCCATCTTGACCTCTGGCTAATGAATTTGAAGCCGTATCTTCAATGACGTTTTCTTCCATCTTGACCATTGGCTATTTTTAGTTAAAATTGCTTGCTTGCTCTGAATTCGCGCATAGTCCATACCGGACTGATCTTTGCGTGTGGGTCAGTTTTCTCTATTACCACAGTCCCCCGCCTTCAGGTAAACCCGCCCCGACTTCAGCGGTACATGTACATGTAATTTACGTCAATGACGAGAAGTCAACAGTTTAGTCCAACTGAACGGTGTAGGGGTTGAATCGACCAACGCGCCATCAATGCGCCGGAAGTTAAGGAGCGAGTACTCTTATCCATTCTGCCAGGAAGACCCCTAATCTTTGGCTAATGAATTTGATGCCTTGTGTATTTTAACAAGACGGAGAAGCAGAAGGTTCCATGTGCACGCTGCGAATGACAACAATTCTTTGAACGATCATTATCCAGTGCCTTGCCGGCTGGCGTGGGCGGTCATGCCTCTCCACAAATTGCGATATCCGACGTCATGGACCAATTCGTGTGTCGAGACTCCTAATGACACTAGACGTCAAGAATCTTCTCCCGTTGTCTTCTTCAATCTCTCTTCCCGCACATCTATCCGGTTGTCACGACATGCTCCAGTTTTTGTCTTCTCAGAATGTGGAAAACAAACGATGACCGTCTCTTTGTGATGTTTGGACGATAGAAAACTTTAAAAAAGCATGCCGTGTGAGCAACTATCATTAAAATCTTTTCAAACTTAGGAAATCGACCCACATGGAATATCTGCAGTATAGATCGTAGAGAAATGGCATTACAAAATTACTTACTATACTCTTGATTATGTAAACATTTATTACAATGTCTTCATTATTTTGAGTCGTGGGGCGAGATTTTCCGTTTCCAAAATCTTCTCAGTGATAATATCACGGAAGAAATTTATTGGAAGGAAGTGTTTTTGTTTTTGGAATTTGGCAATTTGGTTGTTTACTTTAAAATATATGAAAAAAAGTCAGGAAAATAAATTACATTAATAATTAATTAGTTAACGTAATAAAAGTCCCGTAGCAGGAACCTAATGAGGGCATGTGCCATTTTAGGACTATCAGATTTTGTAGGCCTGGATGCTTGGAGGAATAAGTGGCTCGTCTCCCCCCCCCCCCCCCCCCCCCCACCCCCTTCCCCCTGTTGCAAACGACGAGAGCTGATACTGAACGCTCGTCCGACAGAGCTCATACCATTGTTAGAATAACGACCTAACCGTTACGCCAAAACGCCCGCAGAGAGGCGCCATTCCTAAATAAATTACCATGTCGAAGTCGGAGGCTTCAGCAGAAACATCCAATATCGTTTAAATGAATACGACATAGTCAACATTCTTTCAAGTCAAGTAGGAACGAGGAAGACATATAAAGATCAGTTGATAATTGGCTGAGCAGAAAGGAATGTATTGTCACAGACTTTGAGAAAAAAGAAATATATCATCATATACTTTGAGCAGAAATAAATAAATTATCATATACTTTATGCAGACAGGAATGTAATAGAATATACTTTGCACAGAAAGGAATTTAGCATCATATGCATTTTGTTAGAAATGAATATAGCATCAATGATTCTGAACAGAAAGAAATATAAAATCATAGATTTAGAGCAAAAAGAAATACAGCATCATAGAGTTTGAGCAGAAAGGAATATATACTTATCGTCAAAGTCAAATGGATTTTGAGGAGGTAAATGCAGGACATATCTCACGATAACTACCATAAGGACGGTAGCTGAACAATACTAAATAAATTAACAGGACAAATATGCACGCATTAGATATTTAAGAATACGAGAATTGAAAAATATATATTTTTTAAAAGGAGTATTCAAAATTGTAGCGCTGGCAATAAAGATAAAGCAGGTACGCACACATGCATGTATACAATCGAAGGCATCTTAAAGATTGCAAGAGCATAGATGGTAAGTGAGCATAAATAGCCTTTATTGTGATGGCCGACAGTGTTTATTTAATTTTTACAAAAGTTTATAAACTAACTTGTAATGCACCCATTAAAGATATGGCTTGAATATATTTACACACACTTAGCTCCACTCATCTCACATCAAATGCCGCTTTTAAAATGTGCATTTTCTACACACCTAGATCCCCATCATTATATACACAAAGCTAACTTTAATCCGGACTATTTGAGGGGGAGAGCACTGTTTAGTTTCAACGAAAATTGTTTTTAATTCGTTTCTATTTCCGTGTAAATTGTTGCCCTGTGCCCATAAAATAAACAGTGAAGTAAAATCATAGCCACAGGATAATTTCTTGTGCAAAGCAAGAAAATTGCAACTAAATAAGAAGTGAAACAGATGGTGCATTCAATTTTTCAAAATGAGTATATTGGCAATTGCATAACTATTTGAGTCCAATCAACTAGCTATGTGTGTTTGGCTCCTCACATTGTTTCCTAGTTCAGCAACATGCATTTTCTCAATATTTACGTTTGGTAAGTTTGTTTCCGTAGGATTTTTAAATTTAAAAAAATGAAATCGTATGTGCGATTACCCGATACGTTCTGGAAATGTAGGCGCTAAAACGAAGCTACAGTTAGTTGTACAGGTTGTAGGACATTGTAGGACATCGCAATCAGCCCGAAAACAACCCGGACACACTGACCTGTGAAATGCGTAACTGAGTGTGACGCACTCTTCTCGAAAGAGGGACGAACAATAATAAAAATAATAATAATAATAATAATAATAATAATAATAATAATAATAATAAGAAGAAGAAGAAGAAGAAGAAGAAGAAGAAGAAGAACAACAACAACAACAACAGCAGCAGCAGCAACAACAACAGCAGCAACAGCAGCAACAACAACAACAACAGCAACAACAACAGCAACAACAACAACAGCAACAACAACAACAACAGCAACAACAACAGCAACAACAACAACAAGAGGAAGAAGAGGAATAATATTATATGCTGTCAGATAAGTTGTCCTAAAACTAGCATGAATAAAATTGGGTGGAACTGCGGTAAAGCTGTGAAAATGTAAACAATATAAAATGACACAAACTAGTACAGCTCTAAATAACAGAATTACGACACATATAGGACGTTGCGGCGATTAGCCTTCATCAGCAAACAAACACATTCACAACATATAGTCAAGGAGATCTCCTGTGACTACATCAAAACGTGACGTCAGGACGAGAAGAACAAAAAGATGAAAAAATTAAAGCAATGAAGAGAAAATGAAAATTGGAAAAAATGTTCATACTTACCTCAGAATTCCGAGCTGTGTATAACCGTTATGCATAAATAGTTACATGGAAAAAAAAGGCTACTGTAAGGAACGTTTGTAATTGTTGGGATGTTGCCATGGTATGAGCCAATTACTATTTTACGATCATGAAATATGATTGATGAAGAATGAATGATTAAATATGGACTGTAAAACACAAATGGTAATTAATAAATGATGACACATGAATAACGAAACTTGAATGTTGAAACGTGAATTATGAATCATGAATTCTAAATCTACTTTTCATCTTCTTGTTCGTCGTAGTTATTTCTTTTTGTCGCCTTCTACGTCATTCTTCTTCATCATTTTCTCAGATGGACAGACAGACAAAATAACAGGCAGACATGTAGGCAGAGAGACGATGGAATGTGAAAGATTATGTGTAGACTTAACACATCTCACTTAAGTGGCTGAATCTGAATGAGATAACCTCTACCCTATCTACACTAAGAACGATGTAAATGAAGTGAAAACAACACAATACGGGCTTTAGTTTCAAGGTTGAGTAGTTAGAAATGTGTTTGCACGCATCACAGACATGAGGCGCACATGAGTCGCAAATGCAGAAAATAACTCATGCAGCAGGTAGAGTGTGCTCTCATGCGCGAGATATTGTGTGCCAGCGTTAGCCTTCACACGTACCTGCTCATATAGACCAGGACTGGCTATGTAAAGCCGCGGTGGCATAGTGGTTAGTGTGCTTGGTTACCGATACAATGGTCAGGATTCCATCTCCAGCAATGGCGAGGTTATGTTTTGTAATAAGCATGGTGCTGGGGTCCACAGAGCCTTATAAAATGAGTGCGAAACAATTGCAAGAATATTTTGGGAGTTGTCTAGGTTCCTACCTAGTGAGGATTGCGAGGACGATAACTGATTACCCTCACCTCATTATGACGTGGCCTAAAATATGAGAAGGTCTAACACCTCACACCCCACGGGTATAGCTTTACCCTTGGTTATGTACGGAGTTACAAGACAAATAAGCTAATTAACGTAATTGACTGCAGATTACAAAAAAAAACAACAATTGTATGAGCACTTCCTCCTCCTCATCCTCGCCTTTCTCATCCCTCCTCCTCCTCCTGCTCCTTCTTCTTCTTCCTATTCTTATTCTTCTTTTTTCATCTACCAATAGAGCATAGGCTCTCACCCAAGTAAGGAATAGCACTTCGTAGACATTTTTATGACTAAATGGATTTTGCAGCTAGAGTTTCCTGCGGGACGAGGTAGTCAGTTTTGCACCAGCCCTCCATATTCACTTCTTACGACATGCATGTTCAGTTAGGCCGTTACTATCCTTTGACTTCTCTATAGGCACCGGTAACACATCGACATGATTGATTTGGTGGTCATTTGAGGCGAGTAAACGTTTATCGAGCTTTAATCACGGTAACGCTGGCAACAGCATGGGCATTGTGGGCACAGAGTTTGATGCTTGCAGTCGCCATTCGGTACCAGAGAGAAAGACAACCTATTCGTCTATCAAGTTCATTTCACATCCAATAACAAAAACGAAGGAGCAGCGGCAGCGCAACAGTTAGCATGGTTACTTACTGGCCCGCTGGTCATGTGTTCGAGTCCCAATCGATGCCATAATTATAACAATCGATCTGGGCTCCAAGGTTTACAAGGCCCAAAATAGGTACCAGGATATTTCTTGTGAAATAAAGGCTGCCCGCGGGATATTTGCCACATCACCCATGGTTTACCATCTCAGTGGCGAAGGGGTTACAGGCGCAGTTCGTAATCCCACATACCGCGTACGAAACACAGCTGCAGGCGATTTGGCAGTAGACCGCATTGCGCTGGTTTTTTATGAAATGGTATGGGTGCCGGTCGTTCTGAAAGCAATGGCAAACTACTGAACGTAAACTTGCCAAGAGATCACAAACATCATAACATGCTGGGGTTGACTGCGACGTCGTGGAAAAGGACATGCAACTAACCTTTAACCCATCATATGCCGATTGGTTTATACAAATATGAGTCTAGCCCAATGAGTCTCAATGTGTGTAAAATGGTTCTTTACTTGCTTAGTTCTTTACTTATTTAGTTTTTTACTTATGTATTTCTGCACTTATTTAGTTCCGTACTTCCTTAGTTGTTTACGTACTTAGTTCTTTGCTTAATTAGTTTTTTACTTATTTAGTTCTTTACTTATTTAGTTCTTTACTTATGTATTTATGTGCTTATTTAGTTCTGTACTTACTTAGTTCTATACCTACTTACTAAGACTTCCTACCGCAAGGGCATTATCAGCTATATGAAAAAGAAACGAATGTGTTATAAAATGACTGATGCAACAAATCGACACAGCAAGCACGGTTCTCTCATACAGCTGCAGTTAGCAAACACCCAGTTCCAACAGCTGTTTGTTGGCTGCTGCAAGATGTAAAACTGCACCATATGATCTCGTACCCCATTACAGCTCCACCACATTTACCCTTGCTGGTAATGAGCGAACCTGTATCGTAGAGCCAGCACCACGTTTTCTAGCCAGCTCCATATTTTCTAGCCAGCACCACGTTTTCTAGCCAGCTCCATATTTTCTAGCAAGCTCTATATTTTCTAGCCAGCTCCAGGTTTTATGGGTAGGACGGTAGTGAAGC
Source organism: Cepaea nemoralis (assembly GCA_014155875.1). Lineage (NCBI taxonomy): Eukaryota > Metazoa > Mollusca > Gastropoda > Stylommatophora > Helicidae > Cepaea > Cepaea nemoralis. Next base: position 419,039 of record JACEFZ010028451.1, read on the forward strand.
TGCATTATCTGCAAAATGTGGCTTTTCCGTGTATTAACCCGCAAAACACTTTCAAGGAATAGCATACCCACTCCACAGAGCTATTTCTGTGGTGAAAATTAAAACATGAAAGGACGAGTGTCTTGCTTAAAGTAATAAATGTTCTCCACGATGTTATCTTTCTTTTCCCTATTATGTGGAGCTTTTCTTTCGCTTCTTACTTCGTCTTTTGCACCTGAACTGAATAAAGAATTTATAGTTCCTTTATTTTGTTGTTCTAGTGATCACGTGTTCCAATCTCCTTCAAGTCGGGGATTCGTTTTCATTGACCTCGGCTCCCAGATCGACAGAGCGTAAAGTGGCTACCAAGAAATGTTCTGGAAAGTTAAAGTGACTGGCTGATATTGACCAGATCATGCATCGAGTGTCGACTCATCTAAACAATATGAGACTCTCACCATAGTCCAACAGACCTTAAGTTCTAAGTTTCTAGCCTCTAAATATAGCCCAAACAGCGTCCTTTTCATGACGCTTTTCCAGTTTCCAACTGCCGAGGTATTTGTAACGTGAGCAAGAAATGACAATCACGGAACTATTACATATAAATAGTGAAAAAGAAATACATAGACTCGTTACATAAAAGATCCACACAGTGACATTTTAGAACATCACTAAGACAATTAGCCGGCTCCGTGGCCGAGGGGTTAGCAGCTTTCTCCGCTAACCCCGAATACTCTCGTCACGTGACGCGACGAGAATTAGCAGTGGTTCGAATCGCAAAAGTGACTTATGAGAGTATGGAGCCGGTCGCTCAGAAAGTCGTGGCGTGCTGATGAGCGTAATCTAGCCTAGGAATCAACATACAGCTGAAAGATGCTGGTGTTGACCGCAATATCCTGAAACAGGATGGAAACGCGGAAAAAAAAAAAAAAAAAAAAAAAAAAAAAAACTAAGACAATTGTTTATTCTATGTTTTACACATCCCTCATGGCACTTAACTGGAGTTTGTTGACAATGACCTCAAATATCCTAGGCTTTCATATAATCTCGACCATGTTTATTGAGGTGGAGTGACCAGCTCTAGTCCTCGCCGACTTTCTTTCTCAGAATATTTTGATAATTGTTTAGTACCCATTTGATGAGGGTGGGTCGATCCCATAAATAATATAATATACTAGCTGACCCGGCCCGGCTTCGCCCAGGCCCTGGAGGGGATCTATCTATCTATCAGTCTCTGTCTGTCTGCTTGTTTGTCTGTCTGGCTGACCTGGCCCGGCTTCACCCAGTCCCTGGTGGGGAGCATCTCATTTAATTAATATAAGTAGTCATATAAGCTCTCCCGTTCCCGACTATCTGTCTGTCTGTCTGTCTGACCCTGCCAGGCATCGCCTGGCTCCTGGTGTGGAGCATCTCATTTAATTCATATAAGTAGTCATATAAGCTCCCGTTCCCGTTACCGACTGTCTGTCTGTCTGTCTGTCTGTCCCGGCCCGGCTTCACCCAGTCCCTGGTGGGGAGCATGTCATTTAATTCATTCATATAAGTAGTCAAATAAGCTTCCGTTCCCGACTATCTGTCTATCTATATGACCCGGCGTGGTTTCGCCCAGCTCCTGGTGCACAGTAACTTAAAAGAATGTCCTTCCACACACCATTCATTATTTTTAATGAAAACTGTTTTTAATCACCGACATGACAGTTGATAAGTTTTGTAAGCAGAAAAAGATGGGTTAAAATGTTATGCATAATGCATTATTTTTATGCAAACTTTAAAAATACCTTAAAGATTATATCATTATTTAATATAACTCATATGCCTAAAAATAACTATAGACAAAGATTTTAACAATAGTGCAGGTAAGTCCAACAATATGACTATAAAGTATATAGAAATGTTATTAAAAGTTATGTCCCTTGAAATAACTTTTCTAGAGTGAAGTGCCCCTGCTATATAGACATTATATAATGAAAATGGAAAAGTAAATGTTATTAAATAAGTCGAAGATTTTACATTAAGAAATTATTATAGTCGGTCGCACAGGAATGAAAGGAAGACGTGTAGAAAATTTCATCTCAATCGGATGTACCGTTATCGAACGCATCCAAATCCACAAACAAACAAACATACACTCTGTTTTATATTATATATATATAGATGTTAACACCCGCATATTAGCTGTTGCAATGACTTTACATTTACGTTCAATAACTAAGACATTAGGGGTTAGCGACTTTCTCCGTAATCCCGTATACTCTCGTGAGTAACGTGACGACGGCGAGAATCGGTAGCCGTTCTAACCGCGTCGGTAACCTACGGGGTATATGAGCCGGTCGCTCAGAAAGCAATGACAAACTACTGAGCGTAATCTTGCCAAGAAATGAACAATCAGCTGAAAGATGCTGATGATGACAGCGATGTCCTGTAAAGGATATGCAAACATTTTTTAACTAAGACATACGTCTTCTTGAAGTGTTGCATTTGCATATTCAGATCTTTATCTGAGGAGTGGCTGGCCGAGTGGCTAGAATGCCGGATACTTCTTCGGTAGACCCGGGTTCGAATCCTCGGTAAGGTGTGGAGTTTTTTCTTTTTTTTTCTGTCGGGGGCAAACAGAAAACTCTAACCTGTACAGTTCGCGGCGACTGCACTAGCCAGACGGCCTTAATTCCTCGGGCTCAAGACTCCCGGCCATACACCGCAAGGTATTATATTGGCAGTAAATGACATTTATTTACCTTTGGCATTAAGCACCATACATGTGTAGTTTATTAAAAGCAGAAAGAAAAAGAAAAAAAAAAGATGTGTGTACTTCCGGGTAATAGGTTCACAATGGCTGCATAACATAAGAGTTCATAGGTCACTTTGGTGGAGCTAACACAACATGTATTCTTCTCATTCTTCCATCCTCTTTCGAGGGAAGTGTATCACAGCTAGTTATGCACCTCAAAGTCTGCATGTTCTCTGCCAGCGCACAGGAATTTTAAGCGCGAAAGAGGCGTTGGATGACTGTGTGTTCATCCCACACACCTGTCAGTTTGACTGAATCATTTAAACGTTGACGTCTCGTAAGCAATAGCAAACTAATGGACATAAACTTGCCTACAAAAGCAACCCTAGGCTGATCACAACGTCATAGAAAGCGCCTATTTCCACCAGCCTCGTTTTCATAGTACAATATGTTTATTAACATGTGTACACTGTCTGAAGAAGATCGTGTGTACTAATGTGTGTATGTGCTAGTGTATCGATAGGTCGGGTTACACACTGGGAATTCCAGCGCTGTGTCATCTGCTACCTGCATTTATGCCCTTGTGGAATGTTGGGTTAGGATTATTTTTAAATACTGCAAGTGACTGAACAGAATGCTACGTCAGCGAGTTGAATTTGCAAACATCATCCGTAAATGCAGTGTGTGAAACATCGCAAAATGTAATCCAAATGGCTGTCGGTGTACTGGTTAGGAAGTTATGCTGGAATGAGCGGGGTCGGAAGACGGTTCGATGTCAGTTGTCGTCATTCGCTACAGGAGGAAATGATTGGCCACCTATTCCTTAGTGCTTTAGGGTCTCCAAAAATGTGCGGATCCTAACACATTATATAACCACAACAGGATCCCGATTCAATGTCTTAATAAATTAATAATGTAATTTCTTTTTCTTATATTTTCAAATATTTGAGAGAAAACAACGAAATTGTCAAATTCCAAAACTTCCTACAAATAAATGCCTTCCTGGTGATGTTATCACTAAGAAGATTTTGGAAACGAAAAAAAAAAAAAAAAACTCGCGATAGGACTCAAAATAATGACGACAGCGTGGTAAATGCCGACACAGCCAGCAGTATAACAAGTCAAGCAAGGGTCTCTTTACACACCTGCAATTGCTTTGTAAATACGGCGCTAGACCCATGTTTTAATAGACCAACCGGCAGTCGGTGAGTGATGTGGTCAGTATCACACTGATCGCATTTACTGTCCATGACATGTCCTGGTAGCCACTTTAAGCTGGGTCGACTTGGGAGCCCTGGTCAGTGTCACAGATTCAGTGCCACACAGAAAGTGGGTTCCAACCAAACATGGTACACAATCAAATGAACAAGAATAATGTAAATTTCGGTTCACTGAGCACTACAATTGGGGAAGGTACACGAAACAAAACAAATAACACAATGACCCTTGTATGGTGATATATCGCCCTTCAGACCAAATAGGGGGGGGGGGGGGGGTCCTTCTGCACTAAATCAACTAAGTGTTAAATGTGCTTTCCGCCATATTCTGACACATTTCTATTACATTTTACTGGGCCTGGTAAAAAGCAAACATAAATGGATCAGTGTGTCAGAAATAAACCACACCAGCTGTTTCACCTTGCTCCGTTACTTCTACCACCACCACGACAAATTGCACCAGCGGTTTCCATTCTGTAAGTCCAATACTCGTCTGTAAAAATTTAATAAAAAAAAAGGATTTCGTTTTTCATTTGGAATGTTTTGTTTCGTCAGTGATCTGGGCTTCGTATCCGCCCAGCCTAAAATGGGTTCCAAGAAAATTTCTGGGAAGTGTAGGCCGCCGGCGTAATGTTGACCACATTATCTATCGTGTGTCGATTCATCTAAAAATATAGGGCCAGAACGATTTACCCAGGAGTGATCCGAGGGTAAGTTAATAAGTAAGTCACAAAATGCTGTAGAAAAATAACTAACCATGATAACAACTTGAAACCAGTTGATTTTTGTACATACATTGCCCCTTTATTTGTCAACATAATTTCCACCAACATTGATGCACTTATCCCATCGTTTTATCAGTCCTCCTAAACCGGCTGCATAGAAATGCGTGCCCTGTTTTCTAAACCACGTTTTCACTTCACATTCAACTTCGGCTTCATTCACGAAATGTCTCCCGCCAAGGTGGGTATTCAGGGACTTAGCCCCTAGCGATTTCCCGTAAAGGGGTGCATAGTTGGGTAGAAAAAGTTACGATGGTGAGTCAATAAGTAAGTCACACAGTTCTGTGGGATGGCAGGTAAATGACAACAGGGCACGCAGATGTATGCAGCCGGCTTGGGAGGACTGATAAAACGATGGGATAAGTGCATCATTGTTGGTGGACATTATGTTGAGAAATAAAGGGACAATGTATGTATAAAAAATAAACCGATTTCAAGTTGTTATCATAGTTAGTTATTTTTCTACAGCCATTTGTGACTTATTAACTTACCCTCGTATTAACTACACCACCCCGCGAGTGACAATTGGTCCTTAAATATATGCGTCTAGCACTAAATGCCCAAAACGTGTTACGACATATAAAAGGATCCGTTACTTTACTGTTTACCATGCAACAAAAGCGACCCATAGCGTGAAAGGTGGTCCTTTATTTTACCTATTTGTCAAAACAATTTCTTCCCATTTATCCCAGAGAAGTAACCAAGTAACACGGAAGTAACCAAGTAGATCAAGTAAGCATAGATTCAAAAGGGTGAAAACCGCTGGACGGAACACAATACAGATATCAACACGTGTTGCACTTGGCCTCACTTGTGTGGTTCTGTAAACATCCGTTTTGTTGTTCGCGTCGATATTATATACATGGGGCAATCATCATCCTGCGCCCTGCCAACAAGTCTGGTCGTTCATGATTGTCCGCAAATCCTGTTGTTAAGCAGAATGTACGAATGCATGTGCTGATATCACTTCACGTTATGATGTACAGCTGCCATGAATCTATGCACACTTCACTATTTTTTACATGGCTATATCAGCTGTTACAACATAATAACATCATAGCTCGGAAACTGAAATACTTCAACCATATTAAACGTCACAGTCCAATAGAAAGAAACGTAATGGAAGGCAATAGTTCTGGAAAATGAAGCAGGTGCCCACCAACTTCTTGGTGAATACAGAACATTAAAGCCACCCTTGATGTGGAAATATATGAGACTGGAGAACTGGAGCCCGCGTGTTACCGGCGCTATGAACGGACTTAAAGAATAGTGACACTGTAACCTACCATGCATGTCGTACGTGATGGCTAAGGGAATCTGAGTGGGGTTGCCTACCCTTCCAGTAGAAATAGTTGACTGCAACATCCAACTAACCGGGAACACGTTTAAAGATAAGGAAACAAGAATAGCTCAGCCAAAAAGGATAGAGGCTGACTCTTCTAAACGAGGAATGACGCCATACTCGGAAAGCTAATTAGTGTCTGGATCACCAACTTAGCTCCTGTCTCCTAGCAAAGTCACCAGAACTTGCACATGGAGTGTTTAGAACTATCTCCAGAAATGGCACACGAGATGTTAGAACTATCTCCAGAAACGGCACATGGAGTGCTAGAACTATCCCCAGAACTTGCACATGGAATGTTAGAACTATCCCCAGAACTGACACATGGGATGTTAGAACTAGTCCCAGAACTGGCACATGAGATGGTAGAACTATCTCCAGAACTGGCACATGGAATGTTAGAACTATCTCCAGAACTGACACATGGGATATTAGAACTAGTCCCAGAACTGACACATGGGATATTAGAACTAGCCCCAGAACTTACACATGGAATGTTAGAACTATTTACAGAACTGGCACATGGAATGTTAGAACTAGCCCCAGAACTGACACATGGGATGTTAGAACTAGCCCCAGAACTGACACTTGGAATGTTAGAACTATCTCCAGAACTGGCACATGGAATGTTAGAACTTTATCCAGAACTGACACATGGGACGTTAGAACTAGCCCAAGAACTTGAATATGATGCTTCGATGCACTAGTTTGCCTAACTGTATCATATCACCATTGTATACTGTTCAGCAAAGGCGACCAGTCAGATCATATCACCATTGAATACTGTTTCATCATCATCAGCATGTGCCATGCCGATAAGCGTGGGCGGTCATGTTTCCCCATCTCACTCGATTACCAGAGTCGTGGATCAGCTCATTGTTCTTGTCTCGACCAATCCACGTGGCCAAACCATCCAGGTATTTACTTCTCCCCCTTTCCCTTGGTCTTGCCAGTTGTCACCAAGGTCTCCAATTTATTTCTTCTCATAACGTGACCACAAAATTGTGACTGTCTAATTAAATACCTATAATCGGTTTACAGTTTTCATTGTTTCATGTATAGTGTTTAGTTACCGAAAATAGTAATCAAATTATAAAGTCTCCTGACACCCCCACATTCTTTAACTCTTATATGACTAAAGGCGTGTATTCAAGGCTAGTATTTATAAGCGTTCGTAGCGGAAAATCAATACTGTGGCCGATATCTTTGACAAGACAGTGTGTTTTGATGAGACCTAGTTATAACTTTTAAATATTCCCTTTGTAACCACATTGTCAGCATCCCCAGAGGCTTGATCGTAGCCTGTCCTTCAGAGATCATGTCGATTATGTCATAACGAAGGCTCGAAAAGGTTTGTCAGCAATGAAAGTCATGGCGACTGCCAATATCGAGCAAAGACTGCTAATACTTCTGTTCCAAGGACTTGTACTCTCACGCATCGAGTATGCCCTGGCCATCCTCACTGTCAGCCCTACACAGATTGGAAGACTCGAAAAGGTACAAAACGAAGCCATGCGCATCATTTTGGGCTGCACGAGAGACACCAGCCGTGTAGCAATGAGATACCTCCTTGACTTCCCGACAATGGAACACAGAATCAAGATCTGGAGAGCTCGTGCATACTTAAAAATAAGTGCAGATGAGCAACACCCTCTGCATGACGCTATATTCAGAGAAAAGGGTGACAGGCTAAAGAGGGGCAAATTATGGATGGGTCGGGCGGAAGATGTCGTCAGACAGGTCTGCAGTCTTACCAGTATCAACCCCGGCAAGGAATGGGTGCCGGTGCCTCCAGCCTTTAAGTGCACTTTCTCCTACATTATCACACTCGATAGACGGTGCAGAGAGCAGAACCCTGCCGCTGTCAATGCAGAGGTTAACGCGCTCATCTATGAACACTCAGATAGCCCCGAAGTGCTCATCTATACAGATGGATCTATTGTAAAGCAGCAGAAAAGTGCGTGGGCATTTACAGCCCGTTCAGCGGGCCGAACCGTTTAAGAATCCAGTGGTGCCCACTCTATGACCACGAGCAGCATGACGATGGAGGTGATGGCAGTTACACAGGCTTTCATATGGCTGGAATCACAGCATTATACCAACGTGTGTGTACTAAGTGATTCAATGAGCATGATTCAGAAGGTCGAAGCTGGATCTGTACGTAGACAGTGGACTGAATCGCTGCGGGAGTCGAGGGAAATGAACGAGCTGTCAAACTGGCTGGCTCTGCACCCCCTGTAGATGGCCAGCCCATGGATCGTGCCGATGCTATTAACGTCCTTAAAGATTTGGCGAGAACAGAGGATTTTGACGTCAGTGATTCCACATCGCTGTCCAGGATGAAAGACCTGGGAGTAAGAATCGGCACAGCCAGACGCGAGAGGTACATCGGGAAAACAAAGTGCGTCGTCAACCAACACAGAACTGACACTATTAGCCACCGGACGCTGATGCATATGCTGGGGGGGAGGGGGGGGGAGGATCTGAAGACCTATGGACATGTCCGGAGTGCAACGAAGATACCCCAACTGATAACTGATAACTGATAACTGTCAGCATCAATATTGAAGCAAATAATCTTTGTAGGGACTGCCGGTTAAACAATAAATGGGAATACCCAGATAGTAAAGCCGCAATACATGTGTGAAACATGTAAGTCCTCATTGAGTTAACGATACGTGACCTAGCTGACGTTGTCTTTTACAACAGTACAAGCTAACATGATATGTAAGTAAAGAAAATAAATTATTCTTGTAAATCCGTTGAGGTGTACCGGGTATAGGGTGCAGGTTCCATAGCTTTATAGGTCAATATCACCTCGTCCGCCTTTTACTTCCCAAGACAATTCCTGGTACCCACTGTAAGCTGGTCGACCTGGGTTCCCAGGTCAATTTTTTTAAAAGTCGCCTCGATAAGGATGCGAATACATAACACTGGATGACAGGTAAGCGTGCTAGTTACTGTGCCACCGCGGCTGGCAAAATATTCAAATCCCGAAGCAACCACATAATAAATAATTTAACCAATTAAATTACCCACTTTGTATAAGCAAATTATAAAATACGTTATTTCAACCCTACATGACAAACTACGTTATTTCCGCGTCTCTCATGTGTGATGACTGGAAGGAAAATCACTCAGAGCAGTGTTGATCACGAATTTAAGAGGCTCTACAGTAAGACACAGCGACCTGTAACGTTGAGTGTATCAATGAGTGTGTGCCTTTGTCCGCTGTTCGTGAGCAGGTGTTTCCCAGTTTTGACCGGAAAACATCATGTCTGCAACTGCTACAGTAAGTATCGATTTGTGATGCCAACGAATATGCCTAACTCGCCATTGGAAATGAAGAAACGGTGATCGGTTCATTGACGCCCCTGGCGATATCAATGACAAAATTGGATTTTATGTGACCGATGTTGGTGAAATAGCCTTGAAATTTAACATGAATACAAGTGTTGTGTTTAGCCTTTAGCTCGAATATTGTGGTTATTTTTACTAATTATATCTGAAAGTAGTGAATGTTTTATTTTATTTGGGTCTGGTATATTTCGCTTCATCTCGTCAGGTGCACATTTTTTCCCCCGCATATCCTTTACAGGACTTCGCTGTCAACACCATAATTGTACCGCTGTTGTTGATTTCTTGGCAAGATTACGCTCAGTAGTTTGCCATTGCTTTCTGAGCGGCCGGCTCACTTATCCCGTAAGTCACCAACGCGACGTAAACCGCTGTCAATTCTCGCTCGCTGTATTACTCCACGTGGATAAACGGGATTACGGAGAAAGCCATTTAACCTCTGGGCCAGGGAGACCGCGCTGGTGCACATGGCAAAGTTATATATCATATGAATTGAGCATATCAATCGTATTTTTGCTGAGATGCATAGCACACATAGTCACTTTTTCTGTTCAAATGTGGACCATTTGTTATATCCGTGGTAATAGCAGACCCAACGTGAAATGTATGTTTCATTTGTAGTTTACTTCAGTTATAGCGCGATATTACTGGTACCTGCTCGAACTGTTTCCGACAATAGTTGATTATTCACTGTTTAACAATGTGAGTTAAGTTTGGCTAGGAGCCGCGGTGACTCAATGTACAACTCTTGTGTTTTGGAACCAATTTCTTTCCCTAGTATGTATAGACATCGCAATTCTCAGATTGCCGGCTCAGGTGCAATGGGGTTACGGACTCAGTTCGTGATCCCTCATACTAGCGTTCGAAACACAGCTGCGGGCGATTTGGCAGCAGACCGCCTTGCGTTGGTCTTTTACGACATGGTATGGGTGCCTGTCGTTCAGAAGGCAATGGAAAACTACTGAACGTAAACTTCCTAAGAAATCACAACAGCAAACATTGCTGGTGTTGACTGCGGCGTCCTGTAAAGAATATGCAAATAACTATTTTTTTCTCAGATTGGCCGACCGTCGACTAACACTTGTCCCTTCAGCGAGGCGCTATCGTCATTTGGAGACGGTAGGTTCGAATCCCTATGTACCTACAGCTTTCAATATGCTGTTTAGAATTCTCTCTTATCTCTAATTCTTTCCTTATCGCCTCTGAGTGCCAATTAATAACTATGAATGTATTTGTCCTGCTGTGTCAATGGAATGAATAGTTCCCCAGCAAGAAGCGTGTCTGTGTATTGCATTACGCAAGAAGCCACAAATTACATAACATAGTCTACCCAGCTGCGTAAGCTATTATAATTCGGTATGCCAAGAATGTCAGTAAAAAGCATTGTCATTGGGATTCCAGGCTACGGACTCAAGCTTTTTGTTTTCTCTGCGTACTTTCTATTCCTGCTGTTTTCGCTTAACCGAAGGCTCTTAAATTACGTTTAGCTCTAAACACCTATCAATTTGCCGTATACCCAACTCATGATGGATTAAAACCATTGGTGTGGAAGGTTTATTTTATAAACTATTGTTAACTTGAGGTGTCTGTAATTTCAGCTATAAGTTAAAAAATAGTAAACTACCCTGTTTCACCTCAATGCGAAATGGGTGTGTGTTATATGGTGCCAGGTTCATATATTTTTTAAAAGTAGATATTGGTGTGTGATATGGTCAGTATCGTGTCGGCCGCCTTTACTTCCTGAGATACTTCCTGGTACCAATTGTAGGGTGGGTCGATCTGAGAGGATGGGTCGACCTGGGAGCCCAGGTAAATGTTAAAAAATCGCCTTGATGCAGATTGGAATTCAGGACTACCGGGCCAGCAGGCGAGAGTCTAGCCAATATGCAGTCGTGGCTCCGAATTTCAACTGTAGTTTACCAATTTCGAACTCATTTAAGTTTGAGATAGTTCAACAATTGGGATGAGTTGCTTTTTATTGTTTAAACTATTTCACAAATTATTCAATGAAATAGAGTTAAATATGTGTATGTGTGCGCGTCGTTGTGTGACCAGTGAATGTGTGCGTGTTGTGTGTGTGTGTGTGCGTGCGTGGTGTGTGTGTGTGTGTGTGTGTGTGTGTGTGTGTGTGTGTGTGTGTGTGTGTGCTTATTTTATTTTTGTATGGGCGTCGTAGGTCAGAAAGTCGTGGCGTGCTGATGAGCGTAATCTAGCCTAGGAATCAACATACAGCTGAAAGATGCTGATGTTGACCGCAATATCCTGAAACAGGATGGAAACGCGGAAAAAAAAAATGGGCGTCGTAGGGGTGTTGCTAAGAGGCAAGGGGCAGTAACCGGTATAATTTTAAAAAAAAACTGATGTGGACAGTCACCTGATGATTCAGCTTTGAATAAAAGGTTGGGGGTAAACAAGGGGTAAGAGCTACAAGATATTTCTCATACTCGTATTTCATTATTTGAGACACGGGGGAATTAACTACCAGAAAAAAAAGGAATTAACAGCTAGAAAGGGGTTTAACGGCCAGAAAACAGTGTCTTTACAAAACGTATTGTGTAGTTATAAAGCTATGGATGAGAGCGCTCATACTTAGACATCCGATGTTCTGATGCCGAGGTAGCGGGTTTAACCCCTACACCGGTCAGTGGACTAAAATGTTGACTTCTCGTCCTTGCCTTGGGGACGTAAATTACAAGTACTTCACACTGTAATTTCAATTGTCTACCACGGTAGCTTTAAACAGGCTATCATGCCTTTCTATTTGCACAAGACTGGCTTCTGCCGATTAATGGCGATTGCTTCAGCGACTTTAACAAGCGACCATGTATGCGTATATTCCAGCTTGAAGGATTTATCTAATCACTGTAGTTTATGTTGTGTGATTTCTGCAGTAGGTACCTGACGAGATGCAGCGAAATATGCCAGGCGATAAATCATGCAATCTATTGTGTGTGTCTTAGTTATTCAAATTCACCACGGGGTAACATTTATGTGAATTACCGATACCGCTTTTCCTCCGTTAAAAAATGCCCGGAAGCAGTTTCCTGCTATGGTTCTTCTTCTTCTTCTTCTTCTTCTTCTTCTTCTTCTTCTTCTTCTTCTTCTTCTTCTTCTTCTTCTTCTTCTTCTTCTTCTTCTTCTTTTCGTTCATCCGGAGTGTTTTTTCAGATGTGATTGCGGTGTGCGTTAGACACCCTTGGGTTGAAAACCCTTAGGTCAACACATCCGGCTTTTGCGTGCAATTTTGACCAGGTTAGCAATCCTGGGAGACTCTCACTTTTGTGGTACCGTCCACATCCCAGAACAGTCGAGGACTTAGGTCATCCCTCAAAGGAAGGCAGGGACAGTCCATAGCATTTTCCGCCATCCAAGGTTGCTTCCATAGTTGCAGGGCCGACACATAGCGCCCTGGTACTGGGCTCACCGAGGAAATCGTCACGTCCTGCTCATGGCTGCTTTAATTCCTCACTTCAATATATTTCGGCATTTCGTTCGCCCCGGGTCGTTCCCGCACAAACCAGACAGGTCTGCAGACGGTATCCACTCAGCGAGTTTTATGTGCTTGTCGTTGCGCCCGTCAGAGCTGTTCCAGGCACAACAGACATTCGGAAAACTACCTAGTCAGAGCTGTTCCGAACAAGAGCGGCATTCGGAAACTAGGTAGTCAGAGCTGTTCCTAGCACGAGAGACATTCGGACGAGACATTTCACTCCGACGTAAATGCGTAGTGCCAATTTTTAGTTTGCCACCCGTAGGACGGCACTTCCGACTTCAGCGGGCATTTTTTAATGAGGTTATCCTTCCTCGGGTTTCGAGGCACGTTAGACTTATTATTGTGATGTCGCCCACATCTCAGCTGGTCAAGATAGAACGATCATGGACATCACGGTTAACCCTCAAGGGAAGGCAGGGGCAGCCCATCCAAGGCTATCCAAGGAGGCTTCCATAATTGCAGAGCCGGCACATATTGCTCTGAGACTGGGCTCACCCGAGGAGTTGCCACGTCCTTCTCATGGCTGCTTCAATTCCTCACTTCCATGTGTTGGGCATCTCGCTTGCCACTGGTCGCTCAAGCACACACCAGGAACGGTCAGACTGTGGGCGACATCCACTCGGTAAGCTTTTGCTTTTGACTTCGGACCACGCAATAATAGGTTCGCTAGCCGTGCGTTCCATTTCGTGTTATTGAGACGTTTTTCCACTTTTGTCTACACTCTCTATGAGTTAGATACAGACACTTTTCGTAACCATTTCATTCGACTGGGGCACTTTTCTGACTTTTTGTACTCGCTCACGAGGTAGGCTACATGTGCTGCCGGCTCAGCACCTTACCTTCGTGCAGCAGTGAACGAGAAACGGCCAGGCCCTCTCATCCGGGAATCACTCATATCCCCCAGCTGAGAGCCTTCGATCATGTATCAGACCTCTGAGCATGTAGCTTGCTCAGTATCTCACCTCTATTTTTCGGTAGGTGTGTATCGGCCCGGCTCTCAGATCCGAGGGTTTGTGGCTTAGAGGCGTTCAGCCACAGCGCTCGACAGAGAGGCTTAGAGTATTGTCCGGACCAAGGTCTTCTGCCTTCGTGTACCTGATTTAATCTTTTGACTGCTATCCTCAGTCTACCTGCAGAGCAGCAGATTGTGTCTCTCTTAGTCTGGCCCCTATCCCATAAGCTGTCCGATATGTAGTTTTCATCCATCGGCAAGCAGATGGGGTCAATGGGGCACGCAAGCTCCCCCACCACGGGAAGGTGGAGACACATCGGGGGAGGCCATGGTTCTATGATGCGATAGGGCCATCTCATTTTAAAGGATTTAGTCCAGGGAGCAATAGGTGGCCAGTGTTCCCTCACTTAGCGAGACGACGAACTTAGGATTCAAACCCTTTTCGGACGTCGCTCATGATATTATCCATGAGACCCTCTATCAACTACGCGAATGTGTGACTCATGGTGTCCAACAAGTCCTGCTCTTCTCAATCTGTCTTCTCCTGCCTCTCATACTTCTCAACTGACGTTGACACGATGTATTCCAGCTTTACTCTTGGCGTGACTATCCCGAAGAATGTGGTCTGTCTGCATCTGATGCGAGTATCACATATTTAACAAAGCACAATGGGCGTTATTGCCGGAATACACAACACTATACTCGTGAGCCATGCATTTGTAAACGCATGACTAATCAAGCAATTTTGTCAACGCAATCAATATATTCTAAACTAGGGCAAGTAGCGCGTGTTCATTCTCCTGCTGTGACACAAGGCGAGCACGCCTTGAACACGTTACTATTATTAGATCTCAGAGATTGGTTGTGCTTTTAACCAACACACGCCTCCGTGGCGTAGTATCAAGCCGTCTGCCTCTTGATTAGAAAACGAGGTTCGTTTCCTCAATCCGCCATTCGATTCGCGCGTGCAGTTGTTCCGAAGACCCCAAAGCGTCCCGCTGAGGTTCCGAACTTCGTGCGCTGTGCGACGTATTCGACGGGCAGTTAGTTGCATTGTCAAGTGAAACCAAGCTAGATGGGATAAAACTCGATGCAATGAAATCTATGGTCTTGCTTTTATTTATACAACCAACATTGGAAAACATGCGTATAGTCTGGATAGTGTAAAGTGTTGACAAGATGTCCGGGCTTTACAGCTTGTGTTGCTATCTCCAGTAATAATGAGTTATAATTTATATTGATTGCCTTTGAAATAATCAACAAAAACGTTTTACAAGAATAAAATCACAAGTGACAATGGGTGTTGCAGCCAGAAAGCCTTCGTCAACACATACAAGAGAGACATAGATACAACCACATGAAAAAAAAAAATTACTAAAAACATTACTTCGCTGAGGCCTGGAATTGTCCGATTCCTCATCATCAGCATTTATAGACGTTTATGCATCTCCATAGATCTCAGCCCTTGATGTTCCGGATAAATTTTGCCGATGATAGCCCTCCATGACACCGCCCCACTCCATACAGTATAATTTCTCTCGGTCTTCAAGAGTTGATCTTTCCAGAGGTCTCGGTATTGTCATATGCCTTTCTTTTCACTACACGAGAGCCAAAAATTGTTTCCTTCTTGTATTTCTTTACACAGTTCTACATTCATCAGCCTTTTCCAGGCAAACGGTGCTAGTTGCTCTGGCATGACAAGTATTCGCAACGTACATTTCAAAAGCCACATCACCGTTACCTCCAAGCTCTTACTGATTTGTTCCTACCCATCCCGTGAGTAACTGCCATATAGCAGAACTGGATATCCGAATCCTAGGGCATATAGATCAAATTGAATCCCAGAGTGCAAATATCAAACTGAATGCAAGAATATCCTAATCAAACTGAGTGCTTAATTCATTCATTCGTTCGTTCGTTCGTTCGTTCGTTCGTTCGTTCGTTCGTTCGTTCGTTCGTTCGTTCGTTCGTTCGTTCGTTCGTTCGTTCGTTCGTTCGTTCGTTCGTTCGTTCGTTCGTTCGTTCGTTCGTTCGTTCGTTCGTTCGTTCGTTCGTTCGTTCGTTCGTTCGTTCGTTCGTTCGTTCGTTCGTTCGTTCGTTCGTTCGTTCGTTCGTTCGTTCGTTCGTTCGTTCGTTCGTTCGTTCGTTCGTTCGTTCGTTCGTTCGTTCGTTCGTTCGTTCGTTCGTTCGTTCGTTCGTTCGTTCGTTCGTTCGTTCGTTCGTTCGTTCGTTCGTTCGTTCGTTCGTTCGTTCGTTCGTTCGTTCGTTCGTTCGTTCGTTCGTTCGTTCGTTCGTTCGTTCGTTCGTTCGTTCGTTCGTTCGTTCGTTCGTTCGTTCGTTCGTTCGTTCGTTCGTTCGTTCGTTCGTTCGTTCGTTCGTTCGTTCGTTCGTTCGTTCGTTCGTTCGTTCGTTCGTTCGTTCGTTCGTTCGTTCGTTCGTTCGTTCGTTCGTTCGTTCGTTCGTTCGTTCGTTCGTTCGTTCGTTCGTTCGTTCGTTCGTTCGTTCGTTCGTTCGTTCGTTCGTTCGTTCGTTCGTTCGTTCGTTCGTTCGTTCGTTCGTTCAGTATCATGTCCTTTGCAGAACTTCGCTCCCACAAACTAAGAGCTAGGATACACAAATAAAACTGATACCCGTGGCACACAAATTAAACTGAATCCTAGAGTACAAGTAACAAACTGAATGCAAGGATACCCGAATCAAACTGACGGGTAGGATTCGCACAAAAATGATTCCTATGGTACATAAATCAAATGGAATCCCAAAGTAAAAGTATCAACTCAATGTAAGGATACCCGAATGAAACTGAGTGCTATGATACACACAAAGATAATTCCCATGGCATATAAATCAAACAGAATCCTAGAGTAAAAGTATCAACTGAATTAAAAGATACCCGAATCAAACCTGAGCGCTAGGAAACACAAATAAACCCAATACCTAGGGTACATAAATCAAACAAAAACCTATGATACACAAAGCAAAATGAATCCCAGGGTTCACAAATCTAAACTGTCGAAATAGAACCTGCAGGGTTTACTGTAAAGCATATTCCTTAAGCTGATCGAGTCTTCACTCCAAACATGGATATAACAAACCATTCCTTTAACTGATTCAGTGCCTAAGGATAATATACCGCGAAATATAACCTACCACTTGGACAGTAAGGCGATATATAGCTGTAAGAAGTCAACGTGTTATTTGTTTTGTTTTGTGGTATCTTCCGCAATTTTAATGCTCCGTGAACGGAAATTACATTATAATAATTGATCAATTGATTGTGTACCATGTTTGGTCCAACCGTACTTTTTGTTTTGTACTAAATCAGTTAACATGTTGTGATATCTAACAACATTGTTTTGGTGTTTGCTTTACATCCATCTTTCTTCAGCAGTTTATGTCACAATAAGATCCTATATGCCAGTTGCTTCTATAACTCATATCCCTTAACGCATTTCACTTTACGTGACTCTATCCAGTGGCGTCTATAACTGTTATCTCAAAAATGTGTGTTTCACTTCATATTTCTCTTACCCTGGTGTTTCTTTAAACCCTGACCCAAAAGTTTTAAAATTTCAAGTTACCTTGACATTGTTGTTGCTATAATTCACATCCCAAAATCTCCCCCCGTGGCTTCTGTCATTTCTACCCAAACAGTATTTTTTTCTCTTTAAAGTTACTCTGTCTAATTTCGTTAACAACTCATATCTCATACAATATTTTCTTTCTAATTTTAAGTTACTTTATCCAGTTGCCTCTAGAACTATCCAGTAAAGTAAGTTTTTTTTTCCATTTACTCAGTAGGTTACTCTGTCTAATTCTAGAACTCCTGTCTCATACTCTGTTTTTCATTTTCAGTAACTCTTTCCCAGTAGCTTCCATAATTCGTACCCCAAACAGGATAGTTCATGTTCATGTTTTCTGATCACTGCTTCTTTCCTTTCCTTCAGATCACAATCTGTAAATTTATTTCTCGTATTATTTTCAGTATCATCAATGGGCATCCTGATTTCTATTTCTGTGCATCTGTCTATCTGACAAGAGGTTTATGGCGCTCACGTGTAATATTCCTGTGCGCTGACGGCGGGGTAGTTGTTCATTACACACATCGGTCACTTGTGTGTATTGTTAATGACTGTGCAGTTTTTAAAAAATATTGCCGTTCCAAAATGTGTATTTACCTATTATGTTGCATGAACTACACAGAAGGTGAATACAAAACTTGGAACGGCAATATTTTCAAAGACTTTCAGTCATTAAAAATACACCCTGTACTTTAACTTTGACTTCTCGTTCAAAAAGCAATGGTAAACTACTGAACGTAAAATTGCCTAGAAAATCAACATGAGGTTGACCGCACAGCCCTGTAAAGGATATCCAATATTGTTCAGCCAATATGGCCCAGACATTTGCTATACTTATTTATTTTGCAAAATAGATTGTGGGATTCTTAATACATTGCACATTCCACTGGAATATTGCCAAAAATAAAGACGCCGCCAAGTCGAACGGCAAAAAATAACGCTACACGCCTTTTACCTGTACAAGAACAATGGCGCATTCATATCTATCGAAAGAATTACCTCTTTTTTATTTCTCTAAATGTTAGGTGAGGCACTGTGCTTCCTTTATTACTGCTTCCTTCACTTTTAATGTTCATAGAAAGCAGTGCCAAGAATTAGCAGATAACGTGGGTTGGGTGACCAGTCGGTTGTTGTTCTTGGTTCGTACCTTGTGGAGCCTAGTGTAGTTTTCTCATTGAGATGCCGGTATGTTTACCAGGTTCTAAAACTGGCACAAGTGGGCACAATGGCGCCCTTTAGAGTATTTCGTTTATCATCTAATAACTTAAAGAAGCAAAGTGAATGGCTTAAATGTTACATAAATGTTCACAGAATATCGTGCACCAAGAAAAAGAAGAATCCTGACATTAGTTTGGTTTTGTTTGGTTTAGTTTCGTCGACGGATCAACAACACGGCACACGGGTGTAACCCATAAGTGCTCCATTCTACTCCTAACTCAAGCCTGAGTCTGGAGAATGTCAGCTCAGTGCACGAACTCCGTAGCACTGGCGAGGATCCTGAAATACTTTGGGTAGACTTTTAACTCGAAATTTTGCCCGGGCGGCGCCGTTAGGCTACTCTTTTTCGATTTCCAACTGTCAGCGGATTTTTTTTTCCCGTGCACAACAATACACACGGGCGTCGGACCTCACTACCCAGAGACCAAGGGATATTTTGTTACTAGAAGTCTACATGAAAAAATCCCGGCCTTCACCGGGGCTTGAACCCGAGACCTCCAGCACTCGAGGCGGACACCATACCTTGAGACCTCTCATCCCCCCACCCCCCCCCCCCCCCCCTTTTCATACTGACATTGTAATGGATCAGCATGTTGTAGAAGGCTGACTCATAACAGTATCGTGTCTCAGAAACTGACATTCTTTGGCGATATTATGTGTCACACAGGCTTGGGAAGAACGGTGATAGAAGAGATCGGGGTCGACCAGCATGAAAATGTCCACAGAACATTGCATCTTGGGCATCAGGGCATATGTGGCATGGGAAATGACGAGAGATCGAGACGCTTTTTGGTGGGCTGTAATGAGAGCGACGTTCTGCAAAGGATTTTCTAAAATGATTATAAAAGTGAATGACACATACTACGCTGTGAAAAAACAAGTGAATAGCATTATGAAAAAGCAAATGTAACGACGTATACGAAATGTATGAAGAAGCAAAATTAATGACGTGTACCACATGCTTGAAGAAGCAAAGTTAACGACATGAACCACTTGTATGAAGAAGCAAAGTTAACGACATGAACCACTTGTATGAAGAAGCAAATTTAACGACATGAACCACATGTATGAAGAAGCAAATTTAACGAAATGAACCACATGTATGAATAAGCAAATATAACAACATATACCACCTACACGAACCGGCGATATGGCTTAGGAAATAATGGAACTGCTTTTCACAGTTCAGTATGATACAGAGTCGAGGATTAGAAATCAGTCATGGGCTATTTCGGAGCAGACTGTTCTGCGTTGATTTCAGTGGTATAAGGCGTTGGCCGTTCAGAAAGCAATGCAAACTACAGCACTAAGATTGCTTAGTAATCACAAACAGCCAATAAATGCTGCGGTTGTCTGCAACGTCCTGTGAAAGACATACAACTAACTTTCATGAAGAAGCATTATGATTGACATACAGTCCATTCATAGAGAAGTGACGTGAATGGCATACCAACATTTATGAGGAAGCAAAGTTAACGGTGCATTCAACATGTATGATTAAGCACAGCTGATGGCATATACAATATGTATGAAGAAACAAAGTTAACGGCATAAACCACTTTATGAAGTAGCGCAGTTAATGGTATATACCATATGTATGGAGAAGTGGAGTGAATGGCGTATATCGCTTTTATGAAGAAGAAATGTTAATTGCAAATGTCACATTTATGAAGAAGCAAGTTAGCAGCATATACCACAGGTTTTAAGAAACAACGTTAAAGACATTTACCACGTATATAAAGAAAACAAAGTTTAACGTCATATAACACATGTTTGAAAAAGCAAATTTAACGTCATATAACACATGTTTGAAAAAGCAAATATAACGTCATATACCACATGCTAGTTAGTTAGTTAGTTAGTTAGTTAGTTAGTCGCAGTTCCAACTTCACAGCAACAGGTCGTCCCCATTATGCTCCGTTCCTGTGCCAGTGAATATCACACAAAATGCTCCCCACTGCCCAATGTGAAAAGTGGAAAAGACAGGAGTCTCGACAAACAACAGCCCACACAGATACACTGTGCATAATGCCGCCGCCAGAATGTCAACACAATAGTCCCCCACGAAACACCCAGTTCATCTCTGATGGAATCGGCAGTCATTTTCCCATCTGGATGTTTCCTAGATGTTCACCCACACAGTCCACGAAATACATTTCATCGTCGATGGCAGTGGCAGTCAACCAGAAGCCCAGCAGCCACGCATTTCTGCATAAGGCAAGAACCGGTCAACTCTGGGACATAGCCATCTGCCATCGCTCCGAACATGCAGTCACATTCCAAAAAACCTCGGGCAGATTCAAAAGTATTTTA